>SJYT01053383.1:33908-51524 GCA_006410635.1 Cephalophus harveyi
TACAAGTGGTTGACCAGTTTTCCCAGCACCACTTGTTAAAGAGATTGTCTTTTCTCCATTGTATATTCTTGCCTCCTTTGTCAAAGATAAGGTGTCCATAGGTGTGTGGGTTTATTTCTGGGCTTTCTATTTTGTTCCATTGATCTATATTTCTGTCTTTGTGCCAGTACCATACTGTCTTGATGACTGTGGCTTTGTAGTAGAGCCTGAAGTCAGGCAGGTTGATTCCTCCAGTTCCATTCTTCTTTCTCAAGATTGCTTTGGCTATTAGAGGGTTTTTTTTTTTTTTGTATTTTCATACAAATTATGAGATTATTTGTTCTAGCTCTGTGAAAAATACCGTTGGTAGCTTGATAGGGATTGTATTGAATCTATAGATTGCTATGGGTAGTATACTCGTTTTCACTATATTGATTTTTCCGATCCGTGAACACGGTATATTTCTCCATCTATTAGTGTCCTCTTTGATTTCTTTCACCAGTGTTTTATAGTTTTCTATATATAGGTCTTTTGTTTCTTTAGGTAGGTATGTTCCTATTTTGTTCTTTTGGTTGCAATGGTGAATGGAATTGTTTCCTTAATTTCTCTTTCTGTTTTCTCATTATTAGTGTATAGGAATGCAAGGGATTTCTGTGTGTTGATTTTATGTCCTGAAACTTTAGTATAATCATTGATTAGCTCTAGTAGTTTTCTGGTGGAGCCTTTAGGGTTTTCTATGTAGAGGATCATGTCATCTGAAAACAGTGAAAGTTTTATTTTTTCTTTTCCAATTTGGATTCCTTTTATTTCTTTGTCTGCTCTGATTGCTGTGGCCAAAACTTCCAGAACTATGTTGAATAGTTGTGGTGAAAGTGGGCACCCTTGTCTTGTTCCTGACTTTAGGGGAAATGCCTTCAATTTTTCTCCATTAAAGATAATGTTAGCTGTGGCTTTGTCATATATAGCTTTTATTACGTTGAGGTATGTTCCTTCTATTCCTGCTTTCTGGAGAGTTTTTATCATAAATGGATGTTGAATTTTGTCAAAGGCTTTCTCTGCATCTATTGAGATAATCATATGGCTTTTATTTTTCAATTTTCTAATGTGGTGTATTACATTGATTGATTTTCAGATATTGAAGAATCCTTTCATCCCTGGGATAAAGCCCACTTGGTCATGTTGTATGATCTTTTTATTGTGTTGTTGGATTCTAATTATTAGAAAAATTTTAAGGATTTTTGCATCTATGTTTATCAGTGATATTGACCTGTAGTTTTCTTTTTTGGTGGCATCTTTTTCAGGTTTTGGTATTAGGGTGATGGTGGCCTCATAGAGTGAGTTTGGAAGTTTACCTTTCTCTGTAATTTTCTGGAAGAGTTTGAGTAGGATAGATGTTAGCTCTTCTGTAAATTTTTGATAGAATTCAGCTGTGAAGCCGTCTGGCCCTGGGCTTTTGTTTGCTGAAAGATTTCTGATTACAGTTTCCATTTCCGTGCTTGTGATGGATCTGTTAAGATTTTCTGTTTCTTCCTGGTTCAGTTTTGGAAAGTTGTACTTTTCTAAGATTTGTCCATTTCTTCCTCGTTGTCCATTTTATTAGCATATAATCATTGATAGTAGTCTCTTATGATCCATTGTATTTCTGTGTTGTCTGTTGTGATCTCTCCATTTTCATTTCTAATTTTATTGATTTGATTTTTCTCCCTTTGTTTCTTGATGAGTCTGGCTAGTGGTTTGTCAATTTTATTTATCCTCTCAAAGAACCAGCTGTTGGCTTTGTTGATTTTTGCTGTGGTCTCTTGTTTCTGTTGCATTTATTTCTGCCCGAATTTTTAGATTTCTTTCCTTCTACTAACCCTGGGGTTCTTTGTTCCTTCCTTTTTTAGTTGCTTTAGGTATAGAGTTAGATTATTTATTTGGCTTTTTTCTTGTTTCTTGAGGTATACCTGTATTGCTATGAACCCTCCCCTTAGTACTGCTTTTACAGTGCCCCACAGGTTGTGGGTTGTTGCATTTTCATTTTCATTCATTTCTATGCATATTTTTATTTCTTTTTTGATTTCTTCTGTGGTTTATTGGTCATTCAGCAGCATGTTGTTCAGCCTCCATATGTTGGAAGTTTTAATAGTTTTTCTCCTGTAATTGAGATCTAATCTTACTGCATTGTGGTCAGAAAAGATGCTTGGAATGATTTAAATTTTTCTGAATTTACCATGGCTAGATTTATGGCCCAGGATGTGATCTATCCTGGAGAAAGTTCCATGTGCACTTGAGAAAAAGGTGAAATTCATTGTTTTGTGGTGAAATGTCCTATAGATATCAAGTAGGTCTAACTGGACTATTGTATCATTAAAGTTTTTGCTTTCTTGTTAATTTTCTGTTTAGTTGATCTATTCATAGGTGTAGTGGGAGACTTTAACACCCCACTCACATCACTTCAAGGATGTCCTGCCATTCCCTCTGACCTGAAGAGTTTCTATTGAAAGATCAGCTATTATCGTTATGGGAATACCCTTGTGTGTTATTTGCTGTTTTTCCCTTGCTGCTTTAAATATTTGTTCTTTGTGTTTGATCTTTGTTAATTTGATTAATATGTGTCTTGTGGTGTTTCACCTTGGGTTTATCCTGTTTGGGACTCTCTGGGTTTCTTGGACTTGGGTGATTATTTCCTTCCCCATTTTAGGGAAGTTTTCAACTATTGTCTCCTCAAGTATTTTCTCATGGTCTTTCTTTTTGTCTTCTTCTTCTGGGACTCCTATGGTTTGAATGTTGGGGCGTTTAACATTGTCCCAGTGGTCTCTGAGATTGTCCTCATTTCTTTTAATTTGTTTTTCTTTTTTCCTCTCTGATTCATTTATTTCTACCATTCTATCTTCTACCTCACTAATCCTATCTTCTGCCTCCATTATTCTAATATTTGTTCTCTCCAGAGTGTTTTTGATATCATTTATTGCATTGTTCATTATATATTGACTCTTTTTTATTTCTTCTAGGTCTTTGTTAAAGCTTTCTTGCATCTTCTCAATCCTTGTCTCCAGGCTATTTATCTGTAATTCCACTTTGTTTTCAAGATTTTGGATCATTTGTGAGAGTTGGACTGTGAGACTCATTGGAAAAGACTCTGATGCTGGGAGGGATTGGGGGCAGGAGGAGAAGGGGACGACCGAGGATGAGATGGCTGGATGGCATCATGGACTCGATGGACGTGAGTCTGAGTGAACTCCGGGAGATGGTGATGAACAGGGAGGCCTGGCGTGCTGCGATTCATGGGGTCACAAAGAGTCGGACACGACTGAGCAACTGAACTGAACTGAACTCACTATCATTATTCAGAATTCTTTATCAGGTAGTGTCCCTATCTCTTTCTCTTTTATCTGGCTTGGTGGTCATTTATCCTGTTCCTTTACCTGCTGGGTATTTCTCTGTCTCTTCATCTTGTTTATATTGCTGTGTTTGGGGTGGCCTTTCTGTATTCTGGCACTTTGTGGAATTCTCTTTATTATGGAGTTTCCTTGCTGTGGGTGGGGTTGTAGGGGTGGCTTGTCAAGGTTTCCTGGTTAGGGAAGCTTGTGTCCCTGTTCTTGTGGGTGGAGCTGGATTTATTCTCTCTGGAGTACAATGATGTGTCCAGTAATGCTTTATGAGATGTTAATGGGTTTGGAGTAATTTTGGGCAGACTGTATATTGAAGCTCAGGGCTATGTTCCTGTGTTGCTGGAGAATTTGCATGGTATGTCTTGCTCTGGAATTTGTTGGCCCTTGTGTGGTGCTTGGCTTCAGTGTAGGTATGGAGGCGCTTGATGAGCTCATGTCAGGAGCTCTCTAGTGTTTTCAGGATTTGGACTTAAGTCTCCTGCTTCTGGTTTTCAGTCTTGTTTTTACAGTAGCCTCAAGACTTCTTCACCTATACAGCACCTTGATAAAACATCTAGGTTAAAGATGAAAAGTTTCTTCACAGTGAGGGACACCCAGAGAGTTTCACAGAGTTACATGGAGAAGAGAAGAGGGAGAAGGGAGATAGAGGTGACCAGGATGAGATGAGGTGGAATCAAAAGATGAGAGAGGAAGCTAGCCAGTAATCACTTCCTTATGTGCGCTCCTCAGTCTGGACCACTTAGAGATATTCACAGAGTTATACAGAGAAGAGAAGAGGGAGGAAGGCAATATTTAATTCAATATTAAATTCAATAACAATTGAATATTTAATTCAATATTAAAGAAAAAACAAAATCACAAAAATTATAAAATATATATATGAAGTTTGCTTTAAAAAATTGGTTTCTTTTTTTTTGCAAAGTAATTGTAGGTTATAAAAATGAAAATTAAAGGAGTAATAGAGGACTTAAAAATAATAATAATAAAAAAAGAATGATAGTAAAAATAGTAAAAATATATCTAGGACTTTCTATGGTGTTGTTGTGGGCAGTGTGGGGTCCGTTCATTTTTGGATAGTTCCCTGATCTGGTTTATATTTCTCAAGATCTATAGGCCCCTTCCTATATAGTTGGTACTAACTACAGGGTTTAAATCTACTGCACCTGTCACTTCCAAGGAGGTTCCCTCTGTTTTAGCTTCTTCTGTTTGCTGGTCTCTTCAGGGTCTAATTTCCACCCTGACACAAGGGGGTGGTGGTGAACACTTTTTTAGGCTCACTTTTTCAGTCTTGCTGGGGGGAGGGAGGAACGCTGCAAACAAATAACACTGGCGTGTGCTAGCAGGGTCTCGGCCACACTGGGCTTGCTCCCAGCTCACGGAGTGTGTGCTTTCCTTGTCTACACTGCTTAGGCTCTAGGTTGCTCTGCCGGGAACTGTCTGAGGCCAGCCCTGGGTTGTATGCACTTCCCAGGTCTGAGCCGCTCAGATTCAGGTACTCGAGTACTCCTCAAAGATGCAGACTTGGTTGGGCCTGCGTTCTGTGCCCTTCCCAGGTCCGAGCATCTCAGGTGACGAGGTGTTTGGAGAGCATGGTCGCTGTGACTTATCACCTCTCCTGTCCCTGCTGCTCGGTTTTCTGGGTGTTCAACTGGTGCACCTTCTCAGGTGGATGTTGACCGTCCAGAATCCCAAGAAGTCTTGGTTAGCAACAAAACCTGCTTGCAGTTTGGTAGATAATGCCTCTCTGGGGCCGCGACTGCCCCCTTCCAGCTCTGGCTGCCCTTGTCTGCGTGTCACTGGAGGGAAATGGGCCAGCCTGCAGCAGGCTGGCTCTGCTCAGTCTTTTGTTCTGTGAGTGGGCCTGAAGGTGTCTTAGGTTACGGCTTTTTGCAGGGTAGCTATCCCATGCTATCTCAAGTTAGTTCCCTCAGATTGCCCTCGGGCCATTCAGGCCCCATCCTTACTCTAAGCAATGCAGCCCACGCCTCCCTGCCCAGCCCTTGCTTGCTAGTGTTGGATTCAGGCATGTGCACTGCTTCTCTGTTGGGGGAGTTACCGTTGGGCATGTAATCTGTGGGTTTTAATTATTTATTTATTTTTCCTCCCAGTTACGTTGCCCTCTGTGGTTCCAAGGCCCGCCACAGACTCAGCAGTGAGAGTTTTTCCTGGTGTTTGGAAACTTCTCTCTTTTTTAAGACTCCCTTCTGGGGATGGAGCTCTGTCCCTACCTCTTTTGCCTCTCTTTTTATCTTTTATATTTTTTCTTACCTTCTTTTGAAGACAATGGGCTGCTTTTCTGGGTGCTTGATGTCCTCTGCTGGCTTTCACAAGTTGTTCTGTGGAATTTACTCTGCGTTCAAATGTTCTTTTGATGAATTTGTGGGGGAGAAAGTGGTCTCTCCGTCCTATTCCTCCACCATCTTAGGACTGCGCTCCCAATATAGTGTTTTAATGTATAGAGGGATAGCTAACCAGCTAGATAGATGGACTGAGCTTGATTGAAAAGAGGTGTAATATAATACATAATGCCTTAAAATGGACCTGAGGCTAGCAGCTTAGTACTTAGGGACACAGTGTTAAACCATGGAGTTATGCTAAACAAAAAGTAAAAGTTACAGAACAAATTTAAGTTTCAGGGTCAGAATCTGCCCTCTCCTCTAACTCTACATTCCACACCTCAGAAAGTACTTTGCTTACCCTTTCCCAAAGTCCTTTTTGGCTTGTACATTTGGAACTTAAACTGATCTTGCCTGAAGGATTAGTTTTAGGCCTAGCAGACTATATTCTCCCTACTCTGGAAGTCATTGTCCTTTTCAATATGTACATATTGTAGGAAAATAAGGAGATAGATATAATTAAAAAGAAAGAAAACTAAAACATAAATTTCACCTCATGCTATCACTGAAATATTCAGTTCAGTTCAGTCACTCAGTCATGTCCAATTTTCTCACCCCATGGACTACAGCATACCAGGCTTCTCTGTCCTTCACTATCTTCTGGAGCTTGCTCAAACTCATGTCCATCAAGTCGGTGATGCCATCCAACCATCTCATCCTCTGTCATCCTCTTCTACTCCTGCCTTCAATCTTTCCCAGCATCAGGGTCTTTTACAAGGAGTCAGGTCTTCACATCAGGTGACCAAAGGATTGGAGCTTCAGCTTCAGCATCAGTCCTTCCAGTGAATATTCAGGACTGATTTTCTTTAGGATGGACTTTTTGGATCTCCTTGCAGTCCAAGGGACTCTCAAGAGTCTCCAACACCACATTTCAAAAGCATCAATTCTTTGGTGCTCAGCTTTCTTTATAAGCCAACTCTCACATCCATACATGACTACTGGAAAAATCATAGTTTGATGAGATGGACCTTTGTCTGGCAAAGTAATGTCTCTGCTTTTTAATAAGCTGTCTAGGTTGGTCATAGCTTTTCTTCCAAGGAGCAACTGTCTTTTAATTTCATAGCTGCAGTCACCATCTGCAGTGATTTTGGAGTCCCAAAATATAAACAGTCTATCACTGTTTCCATTGTTTCCCCATCTATTTGCCATGAAGTGATGGGACTAGATGCCATGATCTTAGTTTTCTGAATGTTGAGATTTAAGCCAGCTTTTTCACTCTTCTCTTACACTTTCATCAACAGGCTCTTTAGTTCTTCATTTTCTGCCATAAGGGTGGTGTCATCTGAATATCTGAGGTTATTGATATTTCTCCTGGTAATCTTGATTCCAGCTTGTTCTTCACGCAGCCTGGCATTTCACATGATATACTCTGCATATAAGTTAAATAATCAGGATGAGAATATACAGCTTTGATGTACTCCTTTCTGATTTGGAACCAGTCTGTTGTTCCATGTCCACTTCTAACTGTTGCTTCTTGACCTGCATATAGATTTCTCAGGATGCAGGTAAAATGGTCTGGTATCTCTAGCTTTTTAAATATTTTCCACAGTTTGTTGTGATCCACACAGACAAAGGCTTTTAGATGTGTTTCACAGGAAAGGCAATGGACATGTCCACTTCTAACTGTTGCTTCTTGACCTGCATATAGATTTCTCAGGATGCAGGTAAAATGGTCTGGTATCTCTAGCTTTTTAAATATTTTCCACAGTTTGTTGTGATCCACACAGACAAAGGCTTTTAGATGTGTTTCACAGGAAAGGCAATGGCACCCCACTCCAGTACTCTTGCCTGGAAAATCCCATGGACAGAGGAGCCTGGTAGGCTGCAGTCTGTGGGGTCGCAAAGAGTCAGACATGACTAAGTGAATTCACTTTCACTTTTCACTTTCATGCATTGGAGAAGGAAATCTCAACCCACTCCAGTGATCTGGCCTGGAGAAACCCAGGTACGGTGGAGCCTGGTGGGCTGCCGTCTATGGAGTTGCACAGAGTTGGACACGACTGAAGCGACTTAGCAGTAGCAGCAGCAGCAGCAGCAGCAGCAGATATGTTTCTGGAGGAATCCTCTTGCTCTTTCTATGATCCAGTGGATGTTGACAAATTGATTTCTGGTTCCTCTCACTTTTGTAAATCCAGCTTGAACATCTGGAAGTTCACAGTTCACATACTGTTGAAGCCTGACTTGGAGAATTTTGAGCATTACTTTGCTAGTGTGTGAGATGAGTGCAATTGTGCAGTACTTTGAACATTCTTTGGCATTACCTTTCTTTGGAATTGGAATGAAAACTGACCTTTTCTAGTCCTGTGGCCACTGATGAGTTTTCCAAATTTGCTGGCATATTTAGTGAAGCACTTTCACGGCATCATCTTTTAGGATTTGATATAGCTCAGCTGGAATTCCATTACCTTCACTAGCTTTGTTCATAGGTATGTTTCCTAAGGCCCACTTAACTTCACACTCCCTGATGTCTGGCTCTAGGTGACCCCAATATGTAGAAACTCTTTGAAGAAATAATTCCTCCCTGTGAGCTGTGGGTTACTCAGATTCTGTCCTTCTTTCCTTCCTTGTCATTATTTAGTTGGATGAACTTGTACTAAAGCACTTAAAGTTTCTTTGCTTCAGATTTCTCATTGTAAATTGGACAAATAAAACCTATTTAACTGGGATGTTGTGAGGATAAAGTGAGATGACTTATGTAAAATCATCCAGTGCCAGAATGAATGCATAAGAAGTGCTCATCTGATGTTAGGCCTGGTTTAAAATTTCAGATATGGGGATTTTCATATCAATTTACAAAGCATTTGAACATATCTAGAGGGCTTACATGCAATTTAAATGGAAACTTTTAAAAATGTACCTTCCTGGTTATTTTTTATAGACTAAGAAAGATAAAAAACAAACCAAGATGTTACCGAAATAGTCCAAAAAAAAAAAAAAAAGGAGAAATGTATAAGGTGAAAAGATGGCATTTTTCTGTCAGATTTTTTTTCTCTTGAAAACTGAGGCCATTCTTAGACTTTTCAGTAACTATACTACTGCAACAAGGGGGAAATGACATTTGGGGGATTGGACTCAATATCAGTTACCCTCTAAAAGAAGAATTGGTATCTTATAAAGCAATAGCCAAGTCCATCCTGAAAGATGCTGTTTTAATTGGTTTGGAGTGCATCCTGGGTATCAGTAGTTTTTATAAGAATCTACAGTGCAGTCAGAATTGAGAACCAGTGCACTAGTTCACCTGGGGATGACTAAGGCTCAGTAGATACAATGTGAAATCGATCTGCCCTTTGGGTGATAACAATTCACAATTATTTCTCAGTGAAGCATAGTAGTTTTTAACCTCTCCTACTACTCTGCTGGCTACAGGAATTTCCTGCACGTGACTGTCATTTATTACTCCTCTGGCCACGATGGACTCTACCACTGCTATAAAACGCCTTGAAGTTCTGGCCAATGTCTCAGTCAGGAAATCCCATTTGTGAAACTGTCTGTGTCTGTACTAGAAAGCTGATGTTTGTCCGGCTGGGGACATCAGTCGAGGAAGCACGTCTATAACAGAAGGTTATGTCAAGATGTAACCAGTACAGATGGGTAGAGTCATACAACAGCTCACTGGATATTTTGAAGGGGAAATTCTAACTCAATTCTTAGGTTGTAGGAGAGTTCAAATTTGAATAGTCAACTTAATGAGATCAAATCTTTTTTTTTTTTTTCTGAGAAGCAGGGTTTGACAAACTTTTTTGGTAAAGGTCTAAATAATGAATACACTAGACTTTGTGGACCATATGCTTTTCTCAAAACTACTTAACCTCTTCCACTGTGATGAAAAAGTAGCCATAGATAGTGTGTAAACAAAGGATTTCAATAACACTTTATTTACAAACACTTTATTTACAAAAACAAGTGGCTGGCTAAATTCGGTCTTCGGGCTCTAACTTTGCTAACCTATGGTTTATAGACTCGTAAAACTTGTGTTATTTGGGATTATTGTATTCCTAATATTGTTCACATGTGAAGCAATAATTTAATGCTTGGCACAAGAGCAATGACAGTGTGGAAAGACTGATATATACAGGAGAGTACACTTAGCTCACTGCTGGCATGGGGAATATCTGTGAACAGGATGGTGATAAAATTTAAGAGCCACTGCAGGCTGATTTAAAACCTCTGGGCAGGTGGAGTGCTTGAGCGTATCTTCAGGAATGAAGTGACCACAATCATACTGGAAATTGCTAAGGATGTTAATGACTCTGGATCACCAGGGAGCAACCAGAAAATGGGTGTCTGGAAAATAACTTTGTAATCCATATGCCTTCAACAGGGACTTTTAAAATCCAAATTTAAAAATGGTAGGTCACTGAAGTTCATGCTGCTAAAGCAAGGGAAGTATCTCAAAATGACAAATATAAGTTTCACATTAAACTTACTTTGAGAAACAATCTGAGAATAGCTAAAAAGATTACCCCCCTAAAGCATCTCCATTTTAATATTCCAATGATTGGTGGTACCCAGACAGTTCAGGAAATAGTAAATGACAGCAGAAGATTTGAGTCATCCTAGGTTCACAAAATGATAGGTTTGTAAGAGTCCAACCAGGTCATGTTATGAAAAAATATATATTTATTTTGAAAGTTTCTTAATATCCAAAGTGTGGAAGGAGAAAATAAGGATGAAAGTAGAAGCTAGGAGTAGTTTTCTGCTTCCTTGCCTGGGGTATATGTGCACTGAATTGAGGATGAGTTAAATGAAACAGAGCTACAATATTTTCAATCTCCTACAGAAGAGTCCACAAACATGGCCCTGCTGCGATTTGCACAATATCCTAAGGAAGTAATATTTAGTGGTATCACCTTAATCTCTTTTCTTGGGCTCCAAAGTCAATGCAGACAGTTAAGATGCTGGCTCCATGAACGAAAAGCTAAGACAAATCTAGATAGCATATTAAAAAGCAGACATATTACTTTGCTAACAAAGGTCTGTATAATCAAAGCTATTATTTTTCCAGTAGTCATGTATAGATGTGAGATTTGGATCATAAAGTAGGCTGAGTGCTGAAGAACTGATGCTTTTGAATTGTGGTGCTGGAGAAGACTACTGAGAGTTCCCTGGACTACATACAGAGAGATCAAACCAGTCAGTCCTAAAGAAATCAATCCTGAATATTCATTGGAAGGACTTATACTGAACCTGAAACTCCCAAAACTTTGGCTAGCTGATGTGAAGAGCCAACTCGTTGAAATAGATCCTGATTATGGGAAACATTGATGACAGAATGAGATGGTTGGATGGAATCACTGACTCAATGGACATGAGTTTGAGCAAACTCCTGGAGATAGTGAAGGACAGGGAAGCCTGGTGTGCTGCACTCCATGGGGGTCACAGAGTCAAACACAACTTGGCAACTGAAAAACCATCACCATCTTAATCTCAGAGTTCCATATTCCAAATGCCTTTCTAATAGAACAGATGGAAAATATCAAATAGAATTCAATCTTATGCCACAAATATTCAAAACACATGTGTTGAGTAAATAAACGGCAAGATAATTTTTATATTCTGAATAGATATACCATGTGAGTAGTACACTGGACCTCATGTTAAACATTTCCTATAGCAGTTTCTGAACCTGCTTTGGTTAATTTGATCAACCTGAGAGAGATGACACCCCATCTGCTTTAATGATTCATAATGAAGTGATGTTCAACCAAGAAAGAGAGGATGCGTCTGCCTCAGATGGGACGGAGGACCAAATCCTGTGCCATATTTTGCTGTACCTTGTGTGTGAGCATTTGTGTGCTCAGTCATGCCCAACTCTTTGTGACCCCGTGGACTGTAGCCGTCCAGGGTTCTCTCTCCATGGAATTCTCCAGGCAAGTATACTGGCATGGGTTGTCCCTTCTCCAGGGAACCTTCCTGACCCAGGAATTGAACCTGCGTCTCCTGCATTGCAGGCGGATTCTTTACGGCTGTGCCACCAGGGAAGCCCTTGTTGTAGTTTACTTACAGTTAATTCTAATAGATCCCCTGCCCTCATCTTCTCATTTAATTACAGTTGTCCTGATCTGCCTATTATGGAATCCTTGTTTTATTTGCTGAATTTGATGAGGGTGTACCACCAAATCCTTATGGATAAAGATGAGAAGATAAAGATCTGTCCTGCAGCATGCTACTAATTTGAAATGTATATACCCAGGGGACTTCTGGGGCATTAATAAGTTACAGTGTTGATTGACAAAGTGATCAGTGATGCGAATTATCTGGAAATTATCATCTGCTTCAGATGAGATAACTATATATAACACATTAAAATGGAAATTTAGGCAAGCAGACAACATTGAAAAATACCCCAAATCAAACCTAGGTCCCCACACCTAGATGCAAAGTAAGTGTGAATAGCTGGCTGTACAAATCTTAAACTCCTCATATCCATTAGAGACTACAGAAAGGGGTCACGAGTGTTGAAGAAAGATAGGAGTATGCAGTGAATTCCATTTACTGGAGGTGAGAACGAGGTGCTTGCCCCCATTCCCAAGCCTATTGGAAATAAGTTCAATGGGATGACTATGAGAGCTTAAGGCATGTTCCTGACACTGGAGTGTGAACCCAGTGGGCTCAGAAAGACACACTGGAGGGGAATGTAGCAACAGTCTCAAGGAAACCATAGCAAAAGGTTTCCAGTATGGGGGGGGGGGGGGAGTCAATGACTATGAGAGCTTAAGGCATGTTCCTGACACTGGAGTGTGAACCCAGTGGGCTCAGAAAGACACACTGGAGGGGAATGTAGCAACAGTCTCAAGGAAACCATAGCAAAAGGTTTCCAGTATGGGGGGGGGGGGGGCTGTCTGAAGAACCCAAGAAGAACTGAAGAGTGTAGGGAAAGAATCCACTACAGAATTTACCATGCCTGTATCCACGTGGACCACATAGGCAAATGGCTAAACCACAACTTACCTGAGTCTTGGTGGAACACCTTGGGATGCTCCCAGAGCACAAGAGGGTGAAAAGTCTGTTAGGTGCCATTCCCAAGACCCTCTCCCATTTGCCTCCTATCACCCTGGGAGACTTTCAGCTGTCAGTTTCTCATTACCTCCCAGGTTTTGATGAGGTAGAGGCTTTCTGCCCTGTCTCCTCCAGAATCGAGCTGTAGAATACAAACAGCTCATAAATAGTCTACAGCTGGCTCCTCCACTGTGTGCGTGCCTGCAGCAAACACAGCCACCAGCTCTTCCCTTTGTTTCAATGTTACCATTTGAATGTGTGGCACAGGGACCATGGGGAGCTGGCACCTTAGACTAGTCTTCTTTTTGAAATTATGTGTGTAATAAACTGTCTGAACATAAAAGTATATCATTGTGTCCTCACCAGTTAAATCATTCAGTCCTTAGCTTTGGCCTGGCCTTTTCTTTTGTATGGAATCCATTTTAAATGCTTCCAAGGCCCAAAAAATACATCAGTAATGGCCCATGGTGGTACCAGAGAAGTAGGAATGTGCCTGGATGCCTTATCTTCAATGTTTGATCTCCATCCTGGTGATGCAAAGGCCCTGAGAAGGGTATATGGTTGGTATCACCAAAAGAATCCTAAAAGTAGTGGCCAGAGGAGTAAGGGAGTGGCATCCTGGAAAACAATGAAATAACGTATCTGAAAGGATGGATGGTCAACTGTATCAAATGGAATTGAGAGAGGCTGATGAAAGAGAGGACTGAACAGTGTTTTGGGCAGCAGAAAGAGAGAAGTAGGAAATAACTGAATAAGCATGTGACCCTGAGAGATTTTGTTTGTTTGAACTTTTATTTGAAGAAGGGGTTCATTCCTACATGTTTTACATGATATGAATGATGCTGTAGAGAGGTGAAATACTGATGATGCAATAGAAAGAATTACTGCAGTGAGGTACCTGAACAGGAAGAAGGGTTGGACTCTATTGTACCACTGGAGGGGCTTGCTTTCAGTACGTAAAGTTAACTGATTGTGTTGGGAAGGAGGGCAGAGTATGTGGATATGGATAGAGGTTGTTTGACAGGTTTGATGGTTGAATGTGTAGGATTTCTCTTCTGAGTGCTTCTATTTTCTCAGTAAACTACAGATCAAGATCAGCAGGTGAGAATGTTATGGATTAAGAAAGGGGAAGGTACAAATATTTTCTCACATTCTGTAGGTTGCCTTTTCATTTTGTTGATTCTTTTGCTGTGCAGAAGCTTTTTAGTTTGATGTAGTCCCACTCATTAATTTTTTATTCCTGTTGCTTGTACTTTTGGTGTCATATCCAAAATAAATCATTGCCAAGACCAGTATCAAGGAGTTTTTCCCCCTTTGTTTTCTTCTTGGAGTTAAATAGTATCAGGTCTTATGTTTAAGTCTTTATTTCAGGTTTATTTTTGTGAGTTGTGTAAGACCTTTAATGTTCTTATCACAAAAAGGAAATGGCAATTCTGTGACTTGGAGGTGTTAGCTCTGGTAATCATTTTGGAATATGTAAGTATTTCAAATTAATACATTATATACCTTCAACTCACACAATGTTACATGTCAATTGTATCTCAGTAAATCTGGGGAAGATAGTAGGTGCTCAGTGAGTATTTGCTGAGTGAATGGATGAGAAAAAAAATGAAGAAAGTGAAAAATAACAGTTGAAGAGGGAAAGTGTAAGCATGAAAGGACCAGGAGAAACACTACAGGATTTTTGGACAGAAGGAAGGCACACTTGGCAGTCCTGGCCATGAATTTAGAAGTGAGACCAATCTGTGTCTTTGTGTTTTTATCTGGTTACATTTAGCTGCTTGTGTGCAGCTGAGGAGTAAGTAGAAAAGTGAATTTAATGTTGACTGGAGTACTGCCAGGAGTGATCACAAATCTCAGAATGAATTAATGCTTCTATCAGCAGGCACCATTTTGTCAATTATAGGTAACTTGAAACTCTTGGGGCTTTGACAATACTATAGGAGATATTTGAATAAGTACTGGGGAATTATTTAGGACAAAACAAAGTAAAACATTAATGACTGAACTCAGATTTAGGAAATTAGAACTAATAACAAAGACATGGTCACTGACCATCTGGAAACCAGACTTCCTTCACTGCTGAAGATTAGTGGAGGGGGACCTATAAAGGAACTGATGGCAATTCTGATTTTTGATTGAATAATTGCTGATATTGAACATTTTTTAATTTTCAATTCTGATTCTATTTTCAGAATGTAGGAACTGTGCTCTATGAAATATCAGGGCAGAAGCAGCTTGTAGCCTTTGCCTACTGAAGATGGAATGGTTGAAAGGTTCAAAACAGAGAGTTCACAGATGTTTTGGGTATCTTTCCAGGTGAGAACTGCAAACTATTCTCTTCTTTCTATACTGAACCTGTGCCAAACTCAACAGGACTGGGGCAGCAGGAGGTAGCGGCTCTAGTAGACTTCCCTTGAGAATCCACCACAGATATGATCTTAGCAACAAAAAGGCTCAGTCTCAGCCACAGCCATGGGCAACTGGAACAATCTCCAGTGAGGAAATCAGGAACATCTAGGGCCAGGGAACAACCACTGACCTGTAGGAGGTCTGGCAGAAAGCTCGGGGCTACCTCCTGAGATGGTGTCTGCAGGGCATGACAGTGACATGGCTTTGGGCAAACTGTTTTAATAACCAGCTGAGTTTCAGGGCTAGAATGCATAGACCCTGAATTAAGGTAGGAAGTCAAGATACAAAGCAAAGGCCTTGGGGTAATGAGCATCAGATTTGTCATACACTGAAATTTAATGGTGCTGAAATGTCTGGTCTCAAGGTAATGGGAACAGCTAGATTTTCTCTAAGGAGTCTGGTCTTTGAATGCATCATATAAAAATCGGTCAATCTGGGTATAGTTAAGGACTTTACAATTTATATGGGTCCTGATGATAACTGAACATTTCAAATCCTTCTATAAAACATGTTGCTGCAGTAAACATAACCACCTTACTGAACAAAGCAGCTCATCTGAAAAAGCAAAGAACAAGTCCTCTACAGAGCTTCTATAGATTTGGAACCAGAAAGTCAGAACACTTGCAAGTCATGATATGCAAAAGAATAACCCCTTAGGAATCAGAGGACATAGCTGATTGCACAGGTTGAAAAGTACTTTTCAGTTTATGAGTTTTTCAGATCAATTTGCCAAGATCTATAAAAAGATTTTCTGGAATGTCTACTATATGAAATAGTACAGTGAATTGGCATGCAAAAACCTACATCTGATTCCTTTAATGTAATTGGGGTATAGTTGCTTTACAATGTTGTATTAGTTGCTACTGTACAACAAAATGAGTCAACTATACATGTATACTTGTATATTCCCTCCTTCTTGAATGTCTCTCCCACTTCCGCCCATCACACCCCCTAGGTCCTTACAGAGCACTGAGCTGAGCTCTCTGTGCTATAAAGCAGCTTCCCACTAGCTCTCTATTTTACACATGTGTATGCATGTGAGCTCAGTCATGTCCAACTCTGCGACCCCATAGACTATAGCCCACCAGGCTCCTCAGTCCATGGAATTTTCCAGGAAAGAATGCTAGGGTGGGTTGCCATTTCCTCCTCCAGGGGATCTTCCTGACCTGAGGATCAAACCTGGTGTCTTGTGTCTTCTGCATTGGCAGGTGGATTATTTACCACTAGGACCACATGGTAGTATATATATATGCTGCTTTCTCAATTCACCCTACCCTTATCTTCCACTGCTGTGTCCACAAGTCCATTCTGTACTAGTTTCATCAGTCCCATTTTTATAGATTCCATATATATATATATGTTAATATACAATATTTGTTTTTCTCTTTCTGACTTTACTCTGTATAATAGGCTCTAGGTTCATCTAACTCACTAGAACTGACTCATATATATATATTGCATCTTTATCATTCATCTGTTGATAGACATTTAGGTGCGTCCATGTCCTGACTCGTAATATTATAAATAGTGCTGCAATGAACACTGGGTGCATGTCTTTTTGAATTATAGTTTTCTTAGGGTGTATGTCTAGTAGTGGAATTTCTGTGACCCCTATAACTTGTAAATAAACTTGCAGTCTGATCAAGTCAATTGAACTTTATTAAACATATTGTATACATTGTTGCCACAGCAGTGATGAGACTGTTTTATCATTTCTGCCGCCTCCTAATAATAATATAATTTAGGTGATGCTGCTGGTCTGAAGCCCTGTAACCTTCAGTGGATTCCTCAAATGTCTCTTTGAAACAAGTGACAGGGAGTGGATTGGGGATGTTTTAGTTCAGAATGAAGTAATATTTGCTAAACATACAAAAAATACTGAGATGCAGAGAGAGAGATATGCATTGAATTATGTTCATTAATTCATGCTTCCCGACCCGGGGATTGAACCTGTGTGTCTTGTGTTCAGTGTTCAAGTATGTGTTCGGTGATTACTATTAACCAACCTCTAAGCTAGTACCTTGTGTCCGAGATCAGGGGCAGTGGCCGAGAGGAACTACCCTGCCTCTGAGGCCAGAGGTGGCCAGGAGAAACCACCTCAAGCCCGAGGCCAGGAGGGGAGGCCCTGAGGAGCCACCCCGTGCCCAGGGCCAGGGGTGGCAGCCAGGAGGAGCAACCCAAGGAGCTGTGGCTGCACAGGCGCAGGAGGGCCTAGAGGAGCCATCCCATGTTGAAGGTCAGGAAGGGTGGTGGTAAGGAGATACCCCTTGTCCAAGGTAAGGAGCAGCAGCTGTGCTTTGCTGGAGCAGCCGTGAAGAGATACCCCACGCCCAAGGTAAGAGAAACCCAAGTAAGATGGTAGGTGTTGCAAGAGGGCATCAGAGGGCAGACACACTGAAACCATAATCACAGAAATCTAGTCAATCTAATCACACTAGGACCACAGCTTGTCTAAC
>SJYT01053383.1:54186-77154 GCA_006410635.1 Cephalophus harveyi
CATGTATGGATGTGAGAGTTGGACTGTGAAGAAGGCTGAGTGCCAAAAGATTGATGCTTTTGAACTGTGGTGTTGGAGAAGACTCTTGAGAGTCCCTTGGACTGCAAGGAGATCCAACCAGTCCATTCTGAAGGAGATCAACCCTGGGATTTCTTTGGAAGAAATTATGCTAAAGCTGAAACTCCAGTACTTTGGCCACCTCATGTGAAGTGTTGACTCATTGGAAAAGACTCTGATGCTGGGAGGGATTGGGGGCAGGAGAAGAAGTGAATGACAGAGGATGAGATGGCTGGATGGCATCACTGACTCGATGGATGTGAGTCTGAGTGAACTTCGAGAGATGGTGATGGACAGGGAGGCCTGGCGTGCTGTGATTCATGGGGTCGCAAAGAGTCGGACACGACTGAGCAACTGAACTGAACTGAACTAAGCTAGCCGCTGATGCAGAAACCATGGTCCTTGTGGTTGACAAGCTTGCTAAAGTAGGAATGCAGATTCTCAGAATGACTTGTAACTTTCCCACTAGCTAACTTTTAGTTTTCTTATTATTACTAACAAATACTAAAAATCATTAAGCTATTTCTAGCATGAAGTGATACTAGAGTCAATAATTAGAGAAACTTTATTTGCCTAATACAGTATTTTTTCCTCATTAAAATATCAATCAGATTCATGAAGGCAAAGCAACTGTCAGTAGTGGCTCAGTGCTGCTCTCACTACTCCAACAAGGCATGGGCATAGAAAACACCACAATAATGGCATCTTGAGTTCATTGCATTTATAGTTTTTAATGGCATATCTTAAAATTAAGGCTTAGATAGGATTATCTTAGCACTTAAATGTGGAAGAACAGAAAAATCAAGCACGTTCTGTTTCTTAAGCTGGACAGAAAACAAGCAAAAACCATAGCAGAAACCATTTCACCTCCCAAAATAGAGGAATTGTTGACTGAATTCATATCTCTGAACATCCAGTCAGTTTAAGTTTTATGTCAAACTACAAATTGTCATTGACGCCTATCATCAACATAGAGCTTTTCTATCAAAAATCCACTTTCCCCGGTGTGAATTCATCTCCTGCCTCTCAGCAAAACTTCAAATATGTTTTCAAATGTGTAATATTCAATGCCTCTCAGAAACCCAGAGGAAACCCCCAAAGAATTTCATATCTAAGCATAGCTAATGTGAGGATGAATCAGATTTCCAAGTGAGTCTCTGAAATATTCTTAGGAAGTGTGTGACCAGTCTGCAGAATGAGACTGTACCCTGCACATAATGAAAAGTCCGGCCCTGCACTTGCAAAATGTGGCAGGTGCTAAAGCTATCAGCTGCATCAGTGAGTCAACCCAGCTGTGATGTTCTTATTCTGAGCTGTAAATTAAAAAAAAAAAAGAGAGAGAGAGAGAGAGAAAGAAAACTTCCTGGAATCCACTGCTATGTCATCTGAGGGGCATGAAATATTTCTGAAAGTGTGTTTCTGAATGGCTTAGAAAAGAGTGCTCTGGACTAGGAGGCGGAGCTGGGTTCTAGTATTTGCTTTGTAATTTCAGGAAGCCACACATCCATCTATTTCTATCTTGGTTCTTTTAATCCAGCCTCATCCAAGCAGCACAGACCAACAGATGTGAGCCATAGTTTGTGAAGGAACAGCCCTTCCTCACTCCTACCTGCTCTCTGTCTGCTCCCATTTGAATCTTGACCCACTTAGGTCTAGAAACTAGGCACAATCTATCTTTAATAATTCTGCATCTGCACCTCCAAACTTCCGCTTTCAATTGGGTCACTTTATGTATCCTTAACTTTCCCTCAAGCATCTGCTCAGACTATTCTTCCTGTTTGGCTTTGAATTAGACACACTCAGAGAGGGTGTCCTGTCCAAATGACACCTTGAAAGCCCCATGGCTGTTGGAACTGGTGTCTGCTTAATATGCTGCGTTGGGTGGGAGATACAATGGGACTCAGTTTTCCTTCTGTAAAATGAGGAGATGATATAAATGAGAGTGCAGTGACTTCCTGCCCTCTCACTACAAAGAAATGATTGTTCAGTTAAAGGACTAAGTAAATAGTACTCATCTCACATGCTAGTAAAGTAATGCTCAAAATTCTCCAAGCCAGGCTTTCGGAATACGTGAACCATGAACTCCCTGATGTTCAAGCTGGTTTTAGAAAAGGCAGAGGAACCAGAGATCAAATTGCGAACATCTGCTGGATCATGGAAAAAGCAAGAGAGTTCCAGAAAAACATCTACTTCTGCTTTATTGACTACACCAAAGCCTTTGACTGTGTGGATCACAATAAACTGTGGAAAATTCTGAAAGAGATGGGCATACCAGACCACCTAACCTGCCTCTTGAGAAATCTGTATGCAGGTCAGGAAGCAACAGTTAGAACTGAACATGGAACAACAGACTGGTTCCAAATAGGAAAAGGAGTACATCAAGGCTGTATTTTGTCACCCTGCTTATTTAACTTCTATGCAGAGTACATCATGAGAAATGATGGACTGGAGGAAACACAAGCTGGAATCAAGATTGCTGGGAGAAATATCAATAACCTCAGATATGCAGATGACACCACCCTTATGGCAGAAAGTGAAGAGGAGCTAAAAAGCCTCTTGATGAACGTGAAAGAAGAGAGCAAAAAGACTCAATGGACGTGAGTCTGAGTGGGCTCTGGGAGATGGTGATGGAAAGGGAGGCCTGGCATGCTGTGATTCATGGGGTCGCAGAGAGTTGGACACGACTGAGCGACTGAACTGAACTGAACTGAACTGAATGTCATAGGAAGATACACCTTTATAAAATGTTCATATTTTAAATTCTGCCTGTTTTGCTTATGATTAACGGTAGAAATATAGGATTTAGTTAGTATACACAAGAAAACTAAACAATTTGCTTAATTATGTCAGAGAAGTAAAATAAAATTTAGTAGCTTATATATCTATCATGGGTATCATTGACTTCTTGATACTCAGAAAGACATATTTAAGGGAGTGATTTTTACCCCCTTGTCTAAACAAGGGAACTATGACATCTGTATTCTGTATGTCCACTCCATCCTTCACTCCTTTCATAGCTTTTCCCATGAAAGATCATGTGTGTTCCATTGCTTGGTCTGATACAGTTATTATTACAGTTTTCATCATTGGGCACATTTACTAGACCTTTAAGTTTTGGTATAAAATGATTTTCCTCTTTCACTTCCTGCTAAGTCGCTTCAGTCATGTCCGACTCTGTGTGACCCCAGAGAAGGCAGCCCACCAGGCTCCTCCATCCCTGGGATCCTCCAGGCAAGAACACTGGAGTGAGCTGCCATCTCCTTCTTCTTCTCCTTTCACTTCCTACTACATTTTAAATGAAAACATTTTCAGTTTCAATAGGAGAAGACCCTTAGAGGCTGTAAAGACCTGAAAGCAACTAAGCTACTGGTTGAGGTCACTCAGCAGAAGTTGACACAGCCCCTTAAGAGAAGGTATGAAGTTGTGTAAGCATTGGTATATAAACATGTTAATGTCAGTAGGACCACAGTATTGATAAGGTCATCAGTTATCCTTTTGACTGTCTTCAGTACACAGCTTCCTCCAGCTAGTGTGTCTGTTTCTCTAAAAACTCCCATAGAAATCCTTGGCCCTACTTTGTTCTGCAGGTAAAACAAACCATTCTTCCTAGGATTCCAATGCTGGTAGACTAATTCAAGTTCAAGCGTTAATGGTTTATCCCTGCGAGGGCGATACTTTGGAACAGAGGGTCTCCCAGACAAGACACATATCTACATGTGAGGATAAATGGTCATGGCACAAAAAGGGCCCAATTCTTTTCCCATAAGAACCCAAAGAAATCTTTTGGCCAACCCGACAGTATTGGATTCCAGTGCAGAAGTTACTTCACTCAACCAATACTCACCTAACCCAAACCAACTGCCAACCTTGAATTTCCAGCACATGATAGCAACTCCCATTTGTGCTACCTACATAAAGTGCCTTGATTCCTTTTGTGACTTAGCTGGGTAGAGACAGAAATAAAACAGAAATGAAACACTGAGTGTCTACAGACAAAAGGAATGCTAGGTACACTCCCTGTTCACTTACATAGCAACATCCATTGGCTCTGCTGTCTGTGCTGGTGAAATTTTCATGTCATGAACAGACAGTGTCACTGCTATGATAATACCCACTAAATTTGTATAGCACTTCGCTATTAGAAAAATCTTTCATCTCTATTTAATCTTCTTTTTGTTGTTGTTGTTGTTTTTTACTGAGCATTTTAATTTTTTTTAATTTATTTTAATTGGAGGTTAATTACTTTACAATATTGTATTGGTTTTGCCATGGTACATGAATGAGTTCAGTCTCCTAGCTAAGTTATTCTGCCCCACTTAAGACATTGCTGCTAAGTCACTTCAGTCGTGTCCGACTCTGTGCGACCCCACAGACGGCAGCCCACCAGGCTCCCCAGTCCCTGGGATTCTCTAGGCAAGAATACTGGAGTGGGTTGCCATTTCCTTCTCCAACTTAAGACATTAACAAACACATATTTCAATATAACATTCATTATGACTATTGTCCTAAATCTGGGTAATGTCAATTGATGTGGACCTGAAGATTTGACTCAAAACCAATTTCCATTCAATTTAATCAGTATATATCCTCCCAATTCTCCACAAATATATTAATGTGTGGAAGTTACAGGGAATTGAAGCTCAGTTCAATATAAGGACAGACTTTACAAGCAATAGCATTGTTCAAAAATGGCACAGACTGTCTCAAGAAGTAGTGGGCTCCTTGTCATTACAGGCATCCAACAGATGGCTGGTTGATCACATACAGAGAAATTATAAAGTTGTCTAATTAGATACCAGCATGGTGTAGATGATTTTAGTCCCAATATTGTTAAGCCCATGAAACATATTTGTCTATCTACCTAGCCTGTGGTCTATGATTCATCACCTTTATGAACTGTAGTTAATCTAAAGGGCCACCATTTTAGAAACGCCTTTTTTGTCTAGGGCTTGGTTTCAAAGATAAATGATTTTTGTAATCTCATGAACACACAACCATTTAAGAACTTTCTGCATTTTGTATTTCAGGTTTGAGTATAAATTGACAAATGTTATTTGTGTATGGATTCTGAATATATATATCATAACATGTTTCACGCCTGTTGAAAAAAAGAAAACAACAAAACAAAGCTGTGTTAGTCAAGGAAAGTTGTAACAAGTTTGAAATAATCATATCTCTAAATCTTTTCAAATTCCCACATTCCCATAACAAAATACAAGATGATCTTTCCTCTGTTAAAATGATAGCAACAACCATTCATCTGTCAGGATCTGTCAGGTTCACCACCCCCTTCAGCACACCAATTTCCATAGTGAGGACCACATAGCACTTGCCTGTCTCCTCAGTGCCAAAGCAAGTCCTGGAGTTGTTAATCCATTTTCTAAGAGATAAGGTATTTTAATGAACACTACACAAAAGCTCTCAATTCATATTTAAATGAACATTTCTGCTAAATTCACACCAGCCAGACCTTTTCAACACCCCCACATTCTTTGCACTCAGGGACATCAACCCCATAGCAGGTTGTGGCTAGACTTTCCCTCACCCTTCAGCCAGACTTTCTGCGTACAGCAGGATGGCTCAAAATCTTCTGTGATGCTTACTTGATCAATGATAAAATAGTGCAGCCTTGTTATGCCTCACATGGAGAAAGGACCTGGTTTGTGATCACTGTTCCCTCTGTCCAGCCGTTTCTCTCCAATTCTCTTTTCTCCTATCAATATAAGCATAGAGAATGAAACAGCAAGTGCACTGCACAAATTAGTGGTATGCACACTGTAATTAATGGTCATCAGAATCATGTGCACTGCTGGTTCAAAAACAGACGGCAGGAGCCCTACCTCAAGAATTTCAGATTCAGTAGTCTAGAGTGAAGTGAAGTGAGTGAAGTCGCTCAGTCGTGTCCGACTCTTTGCGACCCCATGGACTGTAGCCCACCACGCTCCTCTGTCCATGGGATTTTCCAGGCAAGAGTATTTGAGTGGGTTGCCATTTCCTTCTCCAGAGGATCTTCCCAACCTAGGGATCGAACCCAGGTCTCCCACATTGTAAGCAAGACACTTTACCGTCTGAGCCACCAGGGAAGTCCATAGTCTAGAGTGGAGCCTGGTAACTTACATGACTAGCAAGCTCTTAGGTGGTCCAGGGATCATACTTGAAGCATCACTGGCATAAGGAGAACTCTAACAAGGTAATTAGTTGCCTGTCTTCCTCATTACAGACAACACCAATCTCTATGAGTGAATTTCTTAAAGCCCTTTCAATTATCTTCTGATAAGGAAGTTCCCCTTTCTTTTCTCCAACAGGGTGAATGTCCATAAGGCCCCTGATGCATACTTTTCATTACTCTGCACCTTTTCCTCTAGTCTTAGGCTTTAGAAACATTGTTTTTTCAGTAAGCTCTGCAAGGGGTGTGTATTAGTTTCCTGGGGCTGCTGTAACTAAGTACCACAAACTAAGTGGCTAAGAGAAAAGAACTCACAGCTCTGGAGGCTAGAAGGTGGGGATCAAGACATCAGCAAGGTTGGTTATTGTTAGGGGCTGTGTGGGAGAATCTGTTTCATACCGCTCTCCTAACTTCTGGTGGTTTCTGGCAATCTTTGGAATTCCTGGCCTTGTGGGTGGGTTACCCATCTCTGTTTTAAAGTGCATTTGACATTTACCCTGTGTGCATGTCTGTATATAGTTTCCCCCCTTTTATAAGGATATCAGTCATACTGGATCAGGACCCAATCTACATAATCGTAATCACTACCAAGACCCTATTTCCAAATAAAGGTCACATTTGGAAGTGGGAGACAGTTCAAATCATAATAGGGTTTCAGGCCTCCAAGATCACTTGACTTTCTTTAATTACAGGCTGTTTGAAGACTTTGTCTTCAGCTTTGGATCCTAGTCACCAGTCTGGGGGTCCCAGAAATGTTCTGCTTCACAAACTATTATAAATGCATTCATGGCGGGTGGAGGGGGGGAGGCAGGGCTTTATTGACAGCTGTCTTGAATGTGGTCCATTATGAATTACCTTGGAGGAAAGAAAAAATGGTGTCTTTTAGGGTAAGCACTCCTTCATTTCTCTTCTTTGGCTAAAACTTCCCTAAACATTATTGTTTGTCCATTTTTTAACATGATTAGTAGGATTAGATAGTTCACAACATCAGTAACAAAAAAAAATGTAAAAACCATGCAACACTTGTTGGATTTAGATTTTGTAGATTAATAAGAGGGTGAATAGCTTGATTACATGTCTATTCGATGATCTGTCTTTTCATCTGTTCAAGACATCTTTGGTGTTCCTCTGTAAGTATCCTCTGTAAGTATCTCCAATTTTCTAAAGACACCTTTTGCAATATCTGCTTATGTTTATCTGTAAATATTTTATGTATACAAAATAATGGAAAGAATCTTACTTTTATTAACAACTGATATGGAGATCACCCCCAATGGAGAGTTCTGTTTCTTTTGGGTGGTTTAATAAACCCAGGCAAAAAGTTGAATCTGAGGACTTGTCTTTCTGTAGGTATAAGGGAATGTGAGAAGACAGATCTCACTCTGCAGTGAGACAGGAAAATAGAAACATTTGTCTGAGAAAGGGTGAATGGAGAACAGGGATAGATCAAGGATGAATGGGGTCTTGATTTGTAGGAAGACCAAAAACTGACTATGATAGGAAAAAAAAAAAAAAAACAGTATTTAATGAGGCCTTTCTACATGGTGTGTTTATGTCCTCTGAGAGGATGTCAAGATTGGATTAGACAAACAAGAAATTTATTGAGGGAAAAAAAGTGGAGTGAGCTGAAAAAAAAAATGGGGAGTACCTGTAGACTACACTGCTGATCTGACACTTGTCCAGGAGAGAGTGAAGGAAGGAAGGACTGGGTAGGAAGAATGTCCAAGTGTAATGTGACAAAGTTTCCATCAGGTTGCTATCAGTGTTCTACAAGGTACTGAGCTAATCATTGACATTCCTCTGTGGCATAAGATGAATTATGTTCTAGAATGTAAAATATTGGCTTCTTTTGGTTTTCTTGAATTAAAAGTATAAGATGATGGCAAAGAGATAGCAGTTTAGAGTTTGGCAGATTTGTGTTCGGTTCCTACATGTGTTCTTCAAATGGATTTTATCTTTTTAGTCTTTTCTTTCTTTCTTTGTAAAAGAGAATAATATTAGTATCCACTTTATAACATTTTTCTCACTTTATTCTCATTATAACCTCATTTACCCTTTGTATTTTATTTTTTAAAATCTATTTATATTGTCATTTGATTGATTTACAGTGTTGTGTTAGTTTCAGGTGTACAGCAAAGGGAATCAGTTATACATATATATATATATCCACTTTTTAAGATTCTTTTTCCATATAGGTTGTTGCAGATTATTGAGTAGAGTTCCCTGTGCTACACAGTAGATCCTTACTAGTTACCTATATATAGTGTGTGTATGTTAACCACAGTCTCCCAATTTATCACCTTTATCTCCTTGGTAACCATAAGTTTCCTTTCTACATCTGTGACTCTATTTCTTTTGTACAGGTAAGTTCATTTGTATTCTTTTTTAAGATTTCACATATAAACAATATCATATATTTGTCTTGTGATACGTGTCTGATTTATTTTACTCATTATGACAACGTCTAGGTCTATCCGTGTTGTTGCAAATGGCATTATTTTCTCTTTTTTTAATGGGAAAATTGCATTGTATATGTGTGCCACATCTTCTTTATCCATTAATCTGTCCATGGACATTTAAGTTGTTTCCATGTCATGGCTGTGGTAGATAGTGCTGATGTGAATATTGGGGTGCATATATTTGAATTTTGGTTTTCTCAAAAATATGATAGCTCATTTTTAGTTCTTTAAAGAATCTCCATACTTTTCTCCATAGTCAGTTGAGTTCAGTCGTGTCTGACTCTTTGCAACCACATGGACTGCAGCAAGCCAGGCTTCCCTGTCCATCACCAACTCCCGGAGCTTGCTCCAACTCATGTTAATCGAGTTGGTGATGCCATCCAATCATCTCATCCTCTGTTGTCCCTTTCTCCACCTGCCTTCAATCTTTCCCAGGATCAGAGTCTTTTCTAAGGAGTCAGTTCTTTGCATCAGGTGCCAAAGTATTAGAGTTTCAGCCTCAGCATGAGTCCTTCTAATGAACATTCAGGACTGATGTCCTTTAGGATGGACTGGTTTGATCTCCATGCAGACCAAGGAACTCTCAAGAGTTTTCTCCAACACCACAGTTCAAAAGCATCAATTTTTCAGGGTACAGTTTTCTTTATAGTCCAACTTCCACATTCATACATGACTACTGGAAAAACCATAGCTTTGACTAGATGAACCTTTGTTGGCAAAGTAATGCCTCTGCTTTTTAATATGCTGTCTAGGTTTGTCACAGCTTTTCTTCCAAGGAGCAACTGTCTTTTAATTTCATGGCTGCAGTAAACATCTGCAGTGACTTTGGAGCCCAAAACAATAAAGTCTGTCACTGATTCCATTGTTTCCCCATCTATTTGCCATGAAGTGATGGCACCAGATGTCATGAACTTTGTTTTCTCAATGTTCAGATTTAAGCTAGCTTTTTCACTCTCCTATTTCACTTCATCAAGAGGCTCTTTAGTTCTTCACTTTCTGCCATAAGGGTGGTGCTGTGTATCTGAAGTTATTGATATTGCTCCTGGCCATCTTGACTCCAGTTTGTGCTTCATCCAGTCCCGCATTTCAGATGATGTACTCTGCATATAAGTTAAATAAGCAGGGTGACAATATACAGCCTTGACATACTCCTTTCCCAATTTGAAACCAGTCTGTTGTTCCATGTCCAGTTCTAACTGTTGCTTCTTGATTTCTCAGGAGGCAGGTAGGTAGGTCTGGTATTTTAATCTCTTAAAGAATTTTTCAGTTTGTTGTGATCTACCCCATCAAGGGCTTTGGCATAATCAATAAAGCTACAGTAGATGTTTCTATGGTATTCTCTTGCTTTTTCAATGGTCCAATGGATGTTGGCAATTTGATCTCTTGTTCCTCTGCCTTTTCTAAATCCAGCTTGAACATCTGGAAATTCACAGTTCACGTACTGTTGAAGCCTTGGAGAATTTTGAAGAATTTATTTGCTAGCATGTGAGATGAGTGCAATTGTGTTGTAGTTTGAGCATTCTTTGGCATTGCCTTTCTTTGGAATTGGAATGAAAACTGACCTTTTCCAGTCCTGTGGCCACCACTGAGTTTTCCAAATTTGCTGACATATTGAGTGCAGCACTTACGCAGCATCATCTTTTAGGATTTGAAACAGCTCAACTTCAATTCCATCACCTCCACTAGCTTTGTTCATAGTGATGCTTCCTAAGGCCCACTTGACTTTGCATTCCAGGATATCTGGCTCTAGGTTGGTGATCACACCATCATAGTTATCTGCATCATGAAGATATTTTTTATATAGTTGTCTGTGTATTCTTGTCACCTCTTCTTAATATCTTCTGCTTCTGTTGGGTCTATACCATTTCTGCCCTTTATTGTGTCCATCTTTGCATGAAATGTTCCCTTGGTATCTCTAATTTTCTTGTAGTGATCTCTAGTCTTTCCCATTCTATTGTTTTCATCTATTTCTTTGCATTGATCACTGAGGGAGGCTTTCTTATCTCTTTTGCTATTCTTTGGAACTCTGCATTCAAATGGGTATATCTTTCTTTTTCTCCTTTGTCTTTCACACTCTTCTTTTCTCAGTTATTGGGAAGTCCACCTCAGACAACCATTTTGCTTTTTTGCATTTCTTTTTCTTGGAGATGGTCTTGATCACTGCCTCCTGTACCATGTCATCAACCTCCATCCATAGTTTTTCAGGCCCTCTGTCTATCAGATCTAATCCCTTGAGTCTATTTGTCACTTCTACTGTATAATCGTAAAGAATCTGATTTAGGTCATACCTGAATGACCTAGTGGTTTGTCCCACTTTCTTCAATTTATGTCTGAATTTGGCAATAAGCATTTATGATCTGAGTCACAGTCAGCTCCTGGTCTTGTTTTTGCTGATTGTGTAGAGCTTCTTCATCTTTGGGTGCAAAGAATAATCAGTCTGATTTCGGTATTGATCATCTGGTGATGGCCATGTGTAAAGTCTTCTCTTGTGTTGTTGGAAGAGGGTTTTTGCTATGACTGGTGGGTTTTCTTGGCAAAAATCTGTTAACCTGTGTCCTGCTTCATATTGTACTCCAAGGCCAAACGTGCCTGCTACTCTTGACTTCTTCTTTTGCATTCCAGTCCCCTATGATGAAAAAGGACATCTTTTTTGTGTGCTAGTTCTAGAAGGTCTTGTAGGTCTTCACAGAACCATTCGACTTCAACTTCTTCAGCATTACTGGTTGGGGCATAGACTTGGATTACTGTGATACTGAATGACCTGCCTTGGAAACAAACAATGATCATTTGGTCATTTTTGAGATTGCACCCAAGAACTGCATTTCAGACTCTTGTTGACTATAAGGGCCTCTCCATTTCTTCTAAGGGATTCTTGCCCACAGTAGTAGATATAATGGTTTTCTGAGTTAAATCGGCCCATTCCAGTCCATTTTAGTGAACTGATTCCTAGAATGCTGACGTTCACTCTTGCCATCTCCTGTTTGAACACTTCCAATTCACCTTGATTCATTGACCTAACATTCCAGGTTCCTATGCAGTATTTTTCTTCACAGCGTTGGACGTTACTTCCATCACCAGTTACATCCACAACTGGGCATTGTTTTCTTTTTGGCTCCTTCTCTTCATTGTTTTGGAGTTACTTCTCCACTGATCTCCTGTAGCATATTGTGCACCTACCAACCTGAGGAGTTCATCTTTCCTTTTTATACTGTTCATGAGGTTCTCAAGGCAAGAATATTGAAGTGGTTTCTCCATAGTAGTTCTCCATAGTGGCTGCACCAATTTGCATTCCCACCAACAGTACAAGAGGATTCCCTTTTCTCTACAGTCTCCAGCATTTATTGTTTGCAAATAATGCTGGCCATTCTGACCAGTGTGAGGTATATCTCATTGTAGTTTTGATCTGCTTTTCTCTAATTATTAGTGATGTTGAACATCTTTTCATGTGCTTTTTGGCTATACAGATGGCCATTCTTCTTTGAAGAAATGTCTAGTTAGGTATTTTTCTTATCTTTTGATTGGGTTATTATTATTATTTTTTCTGGTATTGAGCTGCCTGAGCTCTTTGTATATTTTGGAGATTAATCTCTTGTTGGTTGCTTCATTTGCAAACATTTTCTCCTGTTCTGTGGGCTTTCTTATTTTGTTCATGATTTCCTTTCTTATGCAAAAGCTTTTAAATTTGGCTTGGTCCCATTCGTTTGTTTTGTTTTTATTTTCATTTCTCTAGGAGGTGGATCCAAAAATATCTCACTGCAATTTATGTTGAAGAGTGTACTATCTATATTTTCCTCAAAGAGCTTTATAGTGTCTGGCCTTACATATAAGTCTTTAATTCATTTTGAGTTTATTTTTGTGTATGGTATTACAGAATGTTTTAATTATTCTTTAGCAAGTAGCTGTACAGTTTTGCCAGCACCACTTACTGAAGAGATTATGTATTTTTCCATGTAACATTTTTATAAGTATTAAATTGGGTAATGTGTGTAAAGCACATAGCAAAAGTCTCTACATCATGCAATGGTTCAATAAAAATAGTTTATTATGATCACTACTACTACTATTACTCCTACTAAAAGAGACCCTACTTTTTCACAGTAGATTATGCTTAAATGTACTGCTAGATTTGATAGCATCTTACTTCAGATTTTGAATCTGAATTTGTATGAAAGATTGGTTTATCATATTTTTCTCCTTTTAGAATTTAAAAAAATTTTCCTGTTGCAGTTATGTAGTCATCACTGAATAGTCTCATTTTTAAATTTGTCTTTGGCCATGCAACATGGCATGTAGGATATTAGTTTCCCAACCAGGGTTGAACCTGTGCCCCCTGCAATTGAAGTGCAGTGTTAGCTAAACTGAGCACTGACTGTTAACCACAGAACTGTTAAGGGCATCCCCTGAATATTTTAACTTTTGCTCCAGGCTGAATTGATTTAAAGGGAAATAACAAATCTCTCTTCATGGAACGTGTATGGGTTTGCTGGGGTTGTGTGAATAAAGGACCACAAACTGAGTGGCTTAAACAGAAGTTTATTGTCTTAGAGGTATGGAGACTCAAAATCTGAATTAAGCTGTCAGCAGGGTCATGGTCCCTCTGAAACCTGCAGGGGAGTCCTTTCTTTCTCATCCTCACTTTTGATGATTTGGTAGCAAACTTTTGCATTCCTTGTCTTGTAGCTGCCGTCATCATCTTGTGGAATTCTCTTTGAGTGTCTCTGTGTGTTTTAGCATGGCCATTTCCCCCCCAGATTTACTGAGATATAATTAACAAACAAAATTATAATTAAAGTATAAAATGTGGTGATTTGAAATACCCATACATTGTGAAATGATTACCACAGTCAAGCTCTGGTTACCACATTCATCATGTGACTCAGATTCTTCATGTGATTACCACATTTGTCACCTCACATAGTCACCATTTCTTTTGAGTGGTAAGAATACTTAAGATTTACTCTTAGAAACTTTCAAGTATGTAGTACAGTTAACTATAGTCACTTAACTGCACAGTAGATCTTCACAACCTATTCATCTTATAAATGAAAGTTCATACCTTGTGACTATTATCTTCCAATTTCCCCACTCCCCCAGATCCTGGCAGCCACTCTTCCACTCTCTGGTTCTGTGAGTGAAACTTTTGGAGATTTCACTAAGCATCATGTCCTCCAGGTTCATCCATGTTGTGGCTTATGGCCAGGATTTTCTTCTTTTCATGGCTGAATAATATTCTATTAGCTTCCCAGGTGCTTCAGTGGTAAAGAATCCACTGCCAAGCAGGAGATGTGGGTTTGACCCCTGAGTCAGGAAGATCTCCTGGAGAAGGAAATGGCAACCCAGTGCAGTATTCTTGGCTGGAGAATTCCATGGGCAGGGGAATCTGACAGGCTACAGTCCATGGGGCTGCAAAGAGTCAGACATGACTTAGCAAATGAACAGCAGCAGCACAACAGCAACATTCCACTGTATGTATATAACACATTCTATTTATCTACCTATCTATCACAGATATTTAAGATGTTTATATATCTCAATTATTATGACTAATGCTGCATGAACATAGGCCTGCAGATATCTCTTTGATATACTGATTTCATTTCCTTTACATATATACTCAGAAGCACAATTACTGGATTGTGCAGTTCTATTTTTAATTTTGTAAGGAACTTCCATACTGTTTTTATTATAACTATACTAATTTTCACTCCCACCAACAGTGTACAAGGGATCCCCTTTTTCCACACCTGGCCAACACTTGTTACCTTTTTGATAATAACCATCCTAACAGGTGTGAGATGTATCTCAGTGTGGTTTTGATGTGCATTTCCTTATAATTAATTATGTTGTGCCGGGGTCCAGCCCTGGTGGATCCAGGGAATTTGAAGCATGGACGGTGTTGGCAAGGAAAGATTTATTTATTTATTAATATAAGATTAGATTAGGAAGAAATAGTGTAGTAGGAAAATTAAGTGGAGAAAAGAGGCTGAATAACTTGGTTTACGGGGAAGGCCAATAAAGCTCCAGACAAGAAAAGTTACATTCTTACATAGCAAGGACACAAGAGGAGTGCAGTGATATATAACAAAGAAAAGTAATTAACTCAAAAGTCTAGTGTTGCTAACATCAAAACTACTATATATCCTTTCCCATATCCCATTTACATTGATTAACATCCTCCCAGGTGCCTAAAAGATAAAGAATATGGAGGCCTGGCAGCAGTCATTGAGTCAACAGTGAAAACCCTCTACCAATATAATTTTTAACTCTTTAGAAAAGGCTATGTTTCTTTAAGATGCTTTTAAGCTTTGTACTTCTCCCGGTTGGGGGCTGTAAGCAATTCACAAGCTGTAAGAGGTCTGGGGAACCTGTTAGGCAAGCTAGAGACCTATCAGAGGGGGTTTAACTGAAACATCCCTTTCAAATGCAGAAGACTAAAGCCCTGAGTTGACTTTTTCCCAGAGAATATCAGAAGAGTGGAAAAGCAGGGTACAGAGGCCGGCAGATTCTTATTTTTTGGGGGGGGTGGATGCTCAGGAAATTCCAGGGGGAACCCCTGAAACCTGATCACGTCCTTGCGTTTGTCAGGCTTCCTTCCGCATGACCTTGTCACGGGCGGGATTCCTCACGCTGGCCCCCGACAATGTTGAGCATGTTTTTTATGATACTTTTGGCCATCTGGATGTCTTCTTTAGATAAATGTCCATTCAGGTCCTTTTTAAAATCAGATTATTTGATTTTCTGCCATTGAGTTGTGTGAGTTCCTTATATACACTGGATATGTGTCCCTTTTCAGTTATATGGTTCACAAATACTTTTCCCATTCTGTAGGGTGCCTTTTCATTTTTGTTGAAGCCTTATTTTGCTATAAAAAGCTTTTTAGTTTGTTGTAGTCCCACTCATACAGTGAGTTTTGAAATGTTTCCTCCTCTAGTTTTTTGGAAGAATTTGAAAAGGGTTGGCATTTCCTCATTTAAATGTTTGATAGAATTTACCATATAATGAGCTAATCCTGAGCTTTTCTTTGTGTGGAGGTTTTTAATTACTGGTTCAATGTCTTACTCATTATTACCTTGTAGAGATTTCATACTGAAGATTCAGTCTTAAGAGACTGCATGTTCCCAGGAATTTATTAGGTCTTCCTATTTAGATTTTATTCAGTTTGCTGGCATATAATTCTTATAGCAGCTTCTTATAATCTTTTGTGTTTATATGTTATCAGTTGTAATGTCTCCTCTTTCATTCATAATTTGTATTTTTCTCTGTTAGTGTATATAATGGTTGGTCAATTTAGTTTATCTTTTTTTAAAATTTTATTTTTACTTTATTTTACTTTACAATACCTTACTGGTTTGGCCATACATTGACATGAATCTGCCACGGGTGTATATGAGCACCTAATCCTGAATCCCCCTCCCACCTCCCATCCCATATCCTCTCTCTGGATCATCCCCGTGCACCAGCTCCAAGCATCCTGTATCCTGCATGGAACATAGGCTGGCGCTTTGTTTCTTACATGATAGTATACATGTTTCAATGCCATTCTCCCAAATCATCCCACCCTCTCCCTCTCCCTGAGAGTCCAAAAGTCATTCTATACATCTGTGTCTCTTTTCCTGTCTCACATAAAGGGTCATCATTGCCATCTTTCTAAATTCCATATATATGTGTCAGTATACTGCATTGGTGTTTTTCTTTCTGGCTTACTTCACTCTGTATAATAGGCTCCAGTTTCATCCATCTCATTAGAACTGATTCAAATGAATTCTTTTTAATGGCTGAGTAATACTCCATTGTGTATATGTACCACAGCTTTCTTATCCATTCATCTGCTGATGGACATCTAGGTTGTTTCCATGTCCTGGCTATTATAAACAGTGCTGCAATGAACATTGGGGTACATGTGTCTCTTTCAATTCTGGTATCCTTGGTGTGTATGCCCAGCAGTGGGATTGCTGGGTCATAAGGCAGTTCTATTTGCAGTTTTTTAAGGAATCTCCACACTGTTCTCCATAGTGGCTGTAATAGTTTGCGTTCCCACCAGCAGTGTAAGAGGGTTCCCTTTTCTCCACACCCTCTCCAGCATTTATTGCTTGTAGACTTGTGGATCGCAGCCATTCTGACTGGTGTGAAATGGTATCTCATTGTGGTCTTTATTTGCATTTCTCTGATAATGAGTGATGTTGAGCATCTTTTCATGTGTTTGTTAGCCATCCGGATGTCTTCTCTGGAGAAATGTCTGTTTAGTTTTTGGCCCATTTTTTGATTGGGTCGTTTATTTCTCTGGAATTGAGCTGCATGAGTTGCTTGTATATTTTTGAGATTAGTTGTTTGTCAGTTGCTTCGTTTGCTATTATTTTCTCCCATTCAGAAGCCTGTCTTTTTACCTTGGTTATAGTTTCCTTTGTTGTGCAGAAGCTTTTAATTTTAATTAGATCCCATTTGTTTATTTTTGCTTTTATTTCGAGTATTCTGGGAGGTGGATCATAGAGGATCCTGCTGTGATTTATGTCGGAAAGTGTTTTGCCTATATTCTCTTCTAGGAGTTTTATAGTTTCTGGTCTTACATTTAGATCTTTAATCCATTTTGAGTTTATTTTTGTGAGTGGTGTTAGAGAGTGATCTAGTTTCATTCTTCTACAAGTGGTTGATCAGTTTTTCCAGCACCACTTGTTAAAGAGATTGTCTTTACTCCATTGTATATTCTTGCCTCCTTTGTCGAAGATAAGGTGTCCATAGGTGTGTGGATTTATCTCTGGGCTTTCTATTTTGTTCCATTGATCTATATTTCTGTCTTTGTGCCAGTACCATACTGTCTTGATGACTGTGGCTTTGTAGTAGAGCTTGAAGCCAGGCAGGTTGATTCCTCCAGTTCCATTCTTCTTTCTCAAGATTGCTTTGGCTATTTGAGGTTTTTTTGTATTTCCATACAAATCTTGAAATTATTTGTTCTAGTTCTGTGAAAAATACCGCTGGTAGCTTGATAGGGATTGCATTGAATCTATAGATTGCTTTGCGTAGTATACTCATTTTCACTATATTGATTCTTCCGATCCATGAACACGGTATATTTCTCCATCTATTAGTGTCCTCTTTGATTTCTTTCATCAGTGTTTTATAGTTTTCCATATATAGGTCTTTAGTTTCTTTAGGTAGATATATTCCTAAGTATTTTATTCTTTTCGTTGCAATGGTGAATGGAATTGTTTCCTTAATTTCTTTTTCTACTTTCTCATTATTAGTGTATAGGAATGCAAGGGATTTCTGTCTGTTGATTTTATATCCTGCAACTTTACTATATTCATTGATTAGCTCTAGTAATTTTCTGGTGGAGTCTTTAGGATTTTCTGTGTAGAGGATCATGTCATCTGCAAACAGTGAGAGTTTTACTTCTTCTTTTCCAATTTGAATTCCTTTTATTTCTTTTTCTGCCCTGATTGCTGTGGCCAAAACTTCCAGAACTATGTTGAATAGTAGCGGTGAAAGTGGGCACCCTTGTCTTGCTCCTGACTTTAGGGGAAATGCTTTCAGTTTTTCACCATTGAGGATAATGTTTGCTGTGGGTTTGTCAAATATAGCTTTTATTATGTTGAGGTATGTTCCTTGTATTCCTACTTTCTGGAGAGTTTGTATCATAAATGGATGTTGAATTTTGACAAAGGCCTTCTCTGCATATATTGAGATAATCATATGGCTTTTATTTTTCCGTTTGTTAATGTGGTGAATTACATTGATTGATTTGTGGATATTGAAGAATCCTTGCATCCCTGGGATAAAGCCCACTTGGTCATGGTGTATGATCTTTTTAATGTGTTGTTGGATTCTGATTGCTAGAATTTTGTTAAGGATTTTTGCATCTATGTTCATCAGTGGTATTGGCCTGTAGTTTTCTTTTTTGGTGACATCTTTGTCAGGTTTTGGTATTAGGGTGATGGTGGCCTCATAGAATGGGTTTGGAAGTTTACCTTCCTCTGAAATTTTCTGGAAGAGTCTCAGTAGGATAGGTGTTAGCTCTTCTCGAAATTGTTGGTAGAATTCAGCTGTGAAGCCGTCTGGACCTGGGCTTTTGTTTGCTGGAAGATTTCTGATTACAGTTTCAATTTCCGTGCTTTGATGGGTCTGTTAAGGTTTTCTATTTCTTCTTGGTTCAGTTTTGGAAAGTTGTACTTTTCTAAGAATTTGTCCATTTCTTCCACGTTGTCCATTTTATTGGCATATAATTGCTGATAGTAGTCTCTTATGATCCTTTGTATTTCTGAGTTGTCTGTTGTGATCTCTCCATTTTCATTTCTAATTTTATTGATTTGATTTTTCTCTCTTTGTTTCTTGATGAGTCTGGCTAATGGTTTGGCAATTTTATTTATCCTTTCAAAGAACCAGCTTTTTGCTTTCTTGATTTTTGCTATGGTCTCTTTCGTTTCTTTTGCATTTATTTCTGCCCTAATTTTTAAGATTTCTTTCCTTCTACGAACTCTGGGGTTCTCCATTTCTTCCTTTTCTAGTTGCTTTAGGTGTACAGTTAGGTTATTTATTTGACTTTTTTCTTGTTTCTTGAGGTATGCCTGTATTGATATGAACTTTCCTCTTCAGACTGCTTTGATAGTGTCCCACAGGTTTTGGGTTGTTGTGTTTTCATTTTCATTCGTTTCTATGCATATTTTGATTTCTTTTTTGATTTCTTCTGTGATTTATTGGTTATTCAGAAGCGTGTTGTTCAGCCTCCATATGTTGGAATTTTTAATAGTTTTTCTCTTGTAATTGAGATCTAATCTTAATGTATTATGGTCAGAAAAGATACTTGGAATGATTTCGATTTTTTTGAATTTATCAAGGTTAGATTTATGGCCCAGGATGTGATCTATCCTGGAGAAGGTTCCATGAGCACTTGAGAAAAAGGTGAAATTCATTGTTTTGGGGTGAAATGTCCTATAGATATCAATTAGGTCTAATTGGTCTATTGTATCATTTAAAGTTTGCGTTTCTTTGTTAATTTTCTGTTTAGTTGATCTGTCCATAGATGTGAGTGGGGTATTAAAGTCTCCCACTATTATTGTGTTATTGTTAATTTCCCCTTTCATACTTGTTAGCATTTGTCTTACATATTGCGGTGCTCCTATGTTGGGTGCATATATATTTATAATTGTTATATCTTCTTCTTGGATTGATCCTTTGATCATTATGTAGTGGCCTTCTTTGTCTCTTTTCACAGCCTTTGTTTTAAAGTCTATTTTATCGGATATGAGTATAGCTACTCCTGCTTTCTTTTGGTCTCTATTTGCATGGAATATCTTTTTCCAGCCCTTCACTTTCAGTCTGTATGTGTCCCTTGTTTTGAGGTGGGTCTCTTGTAGGCAGCATATATAGGGGTCTTGTTTTTGTATCCATTCAGCCAGTCTTTGCCTTTTGGTTGGGGCATTCAACCCATTTACGTTTAAGGTAATTATTGATAAGTATGATCCCGTTGCCATTCACTTTATTGTTTTGGGTTCGGGTTTATACGCCCTTTTTGTGTTTCCTGTCTAAAGAATATCCTTTAGCATTTGTTGGAGAGCTGGTTTGGTGGTGCTGAATTCTCTCAGCTTTTGCTTGTCTGTAAAGCTTTTGATTTCTCCTTCATATTTGAATGAGATCCTTGCTGGGTACAGTAATCTGGGCTGTAGGTTATTTTCTTTCATCACTTTAAGTATGTCTTGCCATTCCCTCCTGGCCTGAAGAGTTTCTATCGAAAGATCAGCTGTTATCCTTATGGGAATCCCCTTGTGTGTTATTTGTTGTTTTTCCCTTGCTGCTTTTAATATTTGTTCTTTGTGTTTGGTCTTTGTTAATTTGATTAATATATGTCTTGGGGTGTTTCGCCTTGGGTTTATCCTGTTTGGAACTCTCTGGGTTTCTTGGACTTGGGTTATTATTTCCTTCCCCATTTGAGGGAAGTTTCCAACTATTATCTCCTCAAGTATTTTCTCATGGTCTTTCTTTTTGTCTTCTTCTTCTGGGACTCCTATAATTCGAATGTTGGAGCGTTTCATATTGTCCTGGAAGTCTCTGAGTTTGTCCTCATTTCTTTTAATTTGTTTTTCTTTTTTCCTCTCTGATTCATTTATTTCTACCATTCTATCTTCTATTTCACTAATCCTATCTTCTGCCTCCGTTATTCTACTATTTGTTGCCTCCAGAGTGTTTCTGATCTCATTTATTGCATTATTCATTGTATATAGACTCTTTTTTATTTCTTCTAGGTCCTTGTTAAAACTTTCTTGCATCTTCTCAGTCCTTGTCTCCAGGCTATTTATCTGTGATTCCATTTTGATTTCAAGATTTTGGATCATTTTCACTATCAATATTTGGAATCCTTTCTCAGGTAGATTCCCTATCTCTTCCTCTTTTGTTTGGTTTGGTGGGTTTTTCTCATATTCCTTTACCTGCTGGGTATTCCTCTGTCTCTTCATCTTGGTTATATTGCTGCGTTTGGGGTGGCTTTTCTATATTCTGGGAATTTGTGGAGTTCTCTTTATTATGGAGTTTCCTCACTGTGGGTGGGGTTATATCAGTGGATTGTCAAGGTTTCTTGGTTAGGGAGGCTTGTGTTGGAGTTCTGGTGGGTGGATCTGGATTTCTTCTCTCTGGAGTGCTATGAAGTGTCTAGTAATGGGTTATGAGATGTCAGTGGTTTTGGAGTAACATTTGGAGTAACATTGAGCTTACTGTATATTGAAGCTCCAGGGTGTGTTCCTGTGTTGCTGGAGAATTTGCATGGTATGTCTTGCTCTGGAACTTGTTGGCCCTTGGGTGGTGTGTGGTTTCAGTGTAGGTATGGAGGCATTTGATGAGCTCCTATCGATTAATGTTCCCTAGATTCAGGATTTCTCTTATGTTCTTAGGATTTGGACTTAAGTCTCCTGCTTCTGGTTTTCAGTTTTATTTTGACAATAGCCTCAAGGTTTCTCCACCTATGCAGCACTGATGATAAAACATCTAGGCTAAAGATGAAAGGTTTCTCCACATTGAGGGACACCCAGAGAGCTTCAGTGAGTTACATGGAGAAGAGAAGTGGGAGGCGGTAGTTAGAGGTGACTGGGATGAGATGAGGTGGGATCAAAAGAGGAGAGAGCAAGCTAGCCAGTAATCACTTCCTTATATGAATTACATTGATTGATTTGCAGATATTGAAGAATTCTTGCATCCCTGGGATAAAGCCCACTTGGTCATGGTGTATGACCTTTTTAATGTATTGTTGGATTCTGATTGCTAGAATTTTTTTTTTTTTAGGATTTTTGTATCTATGTTCATCAGTGATATTGGCCTGTAGTTTTCTTTTTTTTGGAATCTTTGTCAGGTTTTGGTATTAGGGTGATGGTGGCCTCATAGAATGAGTTTGGAAGTTTACCTTCCTCCGTAGGATAGGTGTTAGCTCTTCTCGAAATTTTTGGTAGAATTCAGCTGTGAAGCCGTCTGGACCTGGGCTTTTGTTTGCTGGAAGATGTCTGATAACAGTTTCAATTTCCGTGCTTGTGATGGGTCTGTTAAGATTTTCTATTTCTTCCTGGTTCAGTTTGGAAAGTTGTACTTTTCTAAGAATTTGTCCGTTTCTTCCATGTTGTCCATTTTATTGGCATATAATTGCTGATAGTAGTCTCTTATGATCCTTGGTATTTCTGTGCTGTCTGTTGTGATCTCTCCATTTTCATTTCTCATTTTATTGATTTGATTTTTCTCCCTTTGTTTCTTGATGAGTCTGGTGAATGGTTTGTCAATTTTATTTATCCTTTCAAAGAACCAGCTTTTTGCTTTGTTGATTTTTGCTATGGTCTCTTCTGTTTCTTTTGCATTTATTTCTGCCCTAATTTTTAAGATTTCTTTCCTTCTACTAACTCTGGGGTTCTCCATTTCTTCCTTTTCTAGTTGCTTTAGGTGTAGAGTTAGGTTATTTATTTGACTTTTTTCTTGTTTCTTGAGGTATGCCTGTATTGCTATGAATTTTCCTCTTAGCACTGCTTTTATAGTGTCCCACAGATTTTGGGTTGTTGTGTTTTCATTTTCATTCGTTTCTATGCATATTTTGATTTCTTTTTTGATATTTTGATTTCTTTTTTGATTTCTCCTGTGATTTGTTGGCTATTCAGAAGTGTGTTGTTCAGCCTCCATATGTTGGAATTTTTAATAGTTTTTTTCTTGTAATTGAGATCTAATCTTAATGTATTATGGTCAGAAAAGATACTTGGAATGATTTCGATTTTTTTGAATTTATCAAGGTTAGATTTATGGCCCAGGATGTGATCTATCCTGGAGAAG
>SJYT01053383.1:81118-106560 GCA_006410635.1 Cephalophus harveyi
AAAAAAAAAAAAAAAAAAAAAAAAAAAAAAAGGAAAAAAAAAAGAAAAAAAAAGCCACAAGAATTATTAAAAAACAACAACAACAACCACAAAAAGACTATATACGGCATTTGCTCTAAAAATAGGGTCTCTCTTTTTTTTTTTTGAAAAATAATAGTAGGTTATATAAATAAAAATTACAGAAATAGAGAACTTAAAAATTTAAGAAAGTTAAAAAAAAAAGAGGAAAAAATATTCACGCAACAACAGCAATATAAAAAAAAAAGAATGATTGTAAAAATAGTAAAGGTATATCTGGCCCTTTCTCTGGTGTTGTGGGCAGTGTGGGGTCACTTCCAAGGCAGTTCCCTCTGCTTAACTTCTTCTGTTTGCTGGTCTCTTCAGTGTCTGATTTCCGTCTTGACTCAGGGAGGGCAGTGGTAGACACTTTTTTTTTTTTTTTAGGCTCACTTGTTCAGTCACGCTGTGGGGAGGGAGGGATGCTGCAAACAAATATTACTGGCATGTGCTTGCAGTGTCTCATCCACGTTGGGCTTGCCCCTGTTCATGGAGCACACTGCTCAGACTCTAAGTTGCTCTGCTGGGGAACTGTCTGAGGCCGGCCCTAGGCTTCATGCACCTCCCTGGTCTAAGCCACTCAGGCTCGGAGCTCAGGTAGCCTTCAGGGGTGCATATTTGGTTGGGCCTGCGTTTTGTGCCCTTCCCAGGTCCAAGTAGCTCAGGAGTTTGGCAAGCGCAGTTGCTGTGACTTGTCGCCTTTCCCTGCTGCTCAGTTTTCTGGGTGTACCACTGGCATTCCTTCTCAGGTGGATGATGACTGTCCAGAACCCCCAGAAGTCTTAGTTAGCAAAGAAGTCTGCTTGCATTTTGGTAGGTAATGTCTCTCTTGTGCTGCGATTGCCCCCTTCCAGTCCTTAAGGCTCTGGCTGCCTGTCACCAGAGGGGGATGGTCGGCAGCCATCTATTTCCATTCCGTCCTTTGTTCTGTGCATGGTCCTGGCAGTGTATTATGTTCGAGCTTTTAGCGTGGTAGCTATCCCACAGTCTGGATTGCTAGCCCAAGTTAGTTCACTCTGGTCATGGGCAGGGTGCTCTGGCCTGATTCTTAAAAAAAGCACTGCAGTCCGCACCTCTTGTGGCCTGATTCTTAAAAAGCACTGCAGTCTGCACCTCCCGCACCTCCCTGCCCAGCCCCCACTTGCTAGTGGCAGATGCAGGTATCTGCGCTGCTTTTCCGTTGGGGGAGTTACTATTGGGCTCATAATCTGTTGGTTTTAATTATTTATTTATTTTTCCTTCCTGTTATGTTGCCCTCTGTGCTTCCAAGGCTCGCCACAGAATCAGCAGCGAGAATGTTACCTGGTATTTGGAAACCTGTCTTCTTACGAGTCTCTTCCCGGGACAGGATTCCCTTCCTGGGACGGAGCTCCCTCCCTTCCTCCTTTGTCTCATTTTTCATCTTTTATATTTTTTCCTACCTGTTTTTAAAGCCAATGATCTGCTTTTCTGGGTGTCTGATGTCCTCTGCCAGCATTCAGAAGTTATTTTGTGGAATTTGCTCAGCGTTGAAATGTTCTTTTGATGAATTTGTCAGGGAGAAAGTGGTCTCCCCATCCTATTCCCCCACCATCTTAGGACCGCCCCCCTAGTTTATCTTTTTAAAAAAAGCTCTTAATTTTTTTTCTATTTTCTTTCTAGCCTCTATTACATTTCTTTCTGCTTCAATTTTTATTTCCTTTCTTCTTCTATCTTTAGGCTTTGCTCTAGTTCCCCGAGTACTGTTTGGTTTTTTGAGATTTTTCTTTTTTCTCAATGTAGTAATTTATTGCTTTCAGCTTCCCTCTTAGAACTGCTTTAGTTCCATCTCATAAACTTTGGAATGTTGTATTTCTAAGTTTGTTAGTCTCAAAATACTTTTTTGATTTTCCTTTTGATTGCTTCTTTGACCCATTAGTTGTTTAGAAGTTAGCTGTTCAATTTCTACATATTAATGAATTTTCCAAATTTTCTCCTGTTACTGATTTCATTATGGTCAGAAATGACACTTGATATGATTTAAATCTTCTTAAATTTTCTAAGATATGTTTTGTGGCCTAACATATGATCTATCCTGGAACATGTTCCATGTACTCTTGAGAAGAATGTATATTCTAGTGCTATTAGACAGAATTTTCTGTATATGTCTCTCAGGTTCTTCATTTTGTCTATAGTGTCAATCAAGTCTGGTCTTTCTGTATTGATTTTCTATCTGGATGATCCATTGTTGAAAGTGGGGTACTGTCATCTCTTGCTGTCTATTTCTCCTTTTAGTTATGCTATTATGCTCTATATATTTAGGTGGTATAATGTTGGGTATATACATTTACAATTTTTATATCATCTTGGTGAACTGACCCCTTTATCACTGTATAATGACCTCCTTTGTTTCTTGTTAGAGTCTTTGACTTAAAATCTATTTTTTTCTGATATAAATATAGGCATTCCTACTTCTTATTGCTACCATTTTTATGAAATATTTTTTCATCCCTTCACTTTTAGTCTATGTGTGTCCCTAAAGCTGAAGTGAGTCTCTTGTAGGCAGTATGTTGTTGGAACTTAGTCACTCTGCACTTTTGATTGGAGAATTATTTGGAGGATTCAGTCCATTTACAGACTGCAGCTGGGAAGAGCTTGAGCCAACTTTCAGGAATGCTTCAGGATCCACAATTGGACTGAGGTCAGCAGTCCTGCCTCTAGGAGCATAGATAGACATTTCTCCTACTAGATTCCTCAATACATAAGATTGCTTCTGGATGTTTGCTGATAGCATCAGAAGTCAGTTTACAGGGCTGTTTCAGGTTCTACTGTTGGAAGAACTTCAGCAGGCCTGCTTCCAGAAACATGGACAAGCGTTATCATCCACTGGTTCCCTGAGTGGGCAAGACTGCTCCCTGACCATAGCTGAGAGGGGCTAGAACCAAGTTACAGGACCATTTTGTGATCTGTAATTGGACTCAGGTTGGTGTCTCTCAGAGGAAACGGAGCTGAGTCACAGGGCTGTTTCAGGGTCCACAACTGGAACCAAGTTCAGTGGGTCTATTACCTGAGGCCAGGGTGGCCCTGGCTCTTTCCAGGTCCCTTGACAAATGGTGCTTGTGGCAAGAGAAAGGCTGAGTCTAAGTGGGGACAAATCTGTTTCTGGGTCTGTAGTCAGGATCACAGTCAACGAGCTGCTGTCTCAAACAGCTCTCCTTGATTTTAGGCTCCACATGAGTTTAGCAACTTCCTACTCAGATCCCAGCATTCCAACAAAGGCACTTTTGTTTGCAGATGGCTCTCAAATTATCATTGCTCTGGGAGAATACAAATAGGGGACTTTCTATTCTGCCATTTCACTGATGGCTTCTTCATGGCCATCTCTGTATAAAGGACCACAATTCATATTGGATTAAGGGCCCACCTACTCCAGTATGACCTCATCTTAACTGATTAAATCTGCCACAACCTTATTCCAAATAAGGTTACATTCTGAGGTACTGGGGGTAAGAACTTCAGTATATCTCTTGGGGGGGACACAGCTGATAAGAGAAAGTTATAGATGTCATTAAACAAACAAGGGATTTCAGAATCAAGGAGATATACTGGAAGTCAGTCAGCCATTGGTAAAGTTTATCATTTAGATCTCAGGTCTTGATGATGTGTTTATTTCAGATATTTTATTGAAACAGGAAAAGGAGAAACTGGAAAGGAATATGTAATAGGGAAAAAGTAATCTGGCAAAATGTCAAAAATACTTTCCAGTATTTTTCAAGCAGGTATTTGGATTCTAAATATCTGAGGAGCAGCTTAGATGACAAATAAGAATAAATGCACATGTTTTAAAAGCTCACTTGTTCATGTTTGGAAACAATAAATGTAAGACATGATTTTTTAAATTGTAAAATATAAGAAAGTATAAAGCAGTAGGTAAGATTATCCATATCCTCATCACCAGCCATTCATTGTTATACAAACATTTTATATATTTACCTTCATATACACATGCACACCAAATTTCCCCAACCTGTGAACCATGGAGAATATAAAGTTTTTTAAACACATATACATTTTTAAAATCATTATGACTTATTTGTGAATTAACTAAAATTCTCACACATATGTACTACTCATTCAAGTAACTGTAGATATATTAATATAAACCATTACTAGAATAGGAATTGCTTTTGTATCCTGCATTTCGTTTTTTAATCAACACTTACCAAGCTGCTAATGCAACTATTAACACATAATCTGATTTTTTGATGTTATAAAGAGAACACAGGATAGATTTCTTACAAACTCTATCTGAAAGAGATTCTTTTTTGTCACTTAACATTATGGTGTGAGAAAATGTAGACTACAAATACGATTTAATGTTAGGCAGTGCAAATTAAATGAAAAAGTAATACCTTTTCTATTGACAAATATTTTGTCAACTCTATTATTTGTAAACATGTAGATTTTATTCTTCACTATTCAAATAGTGGTGTTGCATATGTAAAGGTTATGACAGAAGTGAATCCATCCCTTAGTTGTTAAAGGGAACATGACTTTTAAAAAATTATATTTGATCCCATTTACAAATGATTACCAAGACTGCTCTGAAAAACTAAAATTTCGGGCATATGGAAAATTCCCCATGCTGTAATTGGCTTATTTGACTCTAAAAGGAAAAGCAGTGTGCAAAGGTAGGCAAAGCATCGGACTAGAAGGCAGAGATCTGGAATCTAGCCTTCACTCTGCTACTGTATAGCCATAAAACTTTAAATGACCTTATCTATAATATAAAAAGATGACTCAATTGAGTCCCTAAAGGCCTTTCCAGCAATGATAGTTCAGTACGCTTACGTTATGAAGTAAAGTTTAGCATTTTGTTAACTTGGCTGGTTAGGTCACGCTGTTAGTAAAGGAAAATAGAATTTTTAGATAGAATTTTTTTTTCAATTTTTAATTTAAAAATATTTATTTATTTTTGGTTGTGCTGGGTCTTCATTCCTTGCTGCATACAAGCTTCCTCAAGTTGCTGTGAGTGGGGGTTACTCTCTAGTTGCGGTGCATGGGCTTCTCATTGCAATGGCTTCTTTTGTTGCAGAGTATGGGCTCCAGGGCACACAGGCTTCCACAGTTGCAGCACATGGGCTCCAGAGTGCAGGCTCAGTAGTTGTGGTGCACAGGCTTAGTTGCCTCAGCGCACGTGGATTCTTCCTGGACCAGGGACTGAACCTGTGTCCTCTGTGTTGGGAGGTGAATTCTTCACCACTGGACCACCAGAGAAGTCTTATTCAATTTTTAAAATATTCTTTTTTTACTTTGGGAAAATCTTATATTTACAGAAAAGTTGCAGAGTACAGGAAGCTCTCATATATACTTCATCAGTTTCTTCTGATGTTAACATCTTACATAACCCTGGTCCATTTGGGCAGACTTGTGGTTTTAATCATCCCTTGGGACCATTCATTTTACTGGCAAATCATTTAATTTATTTACCAAGTATTTGTTGGACACAAACTGTGTGTGCTGGACACTCTTTCAAGCAGTATGTACCAGGAATGTCCAATCCATTCTCCTGGATGGATTGGAGTTGGAGGGGAGGGGAGAGAGAATTTCATGCTGCCTTATATTACAGTGAGAGGAAACAGACAATGCTAGATAAGTAAAGCAAGTAGTGTATAGATGAAAAGCGAAAGTGAAGTCGCTCAGTCGTGTCCGACTCTTTGCGACTCCATGGACTGTAACCTACCAGGCTCCTCTGTCCATGGGATTTTCCAGGCAAGAATACTGGAGTGGGTTGCCATTTCCTTCTCCAGGGGGTCTTCCCGACCCAGGGATTGAACCTGGGTCTCCCGCCTTGCAGGCAAATGCTTTAACCTCTGAGCCACCAGGGAAGCCTTGTATAGATGAAAGTAAGTGCTAAAAAGAAACATGAAGGAAGAAGGAAAGGGACTCTAGGAGGTCTGGGACTGCAATTTCAGATGGTAACCAAGGAAGTTTCCACTGTTACCTTAACTTTCACTTGAGAAATTAACTAGAGGAAAAAAAGGACAAGCCATTAAGATATCTGTGAGAACAACATTCTAGGGAAAGGAAAGAGAAAATGCAAAGTCATAAGGTGGAAACATGCCTGGCTTGACTGAAGAAAAGCAAGGAGGCCAGTGTGTCTAAACCAGAGTCAATGAGGGGGAGAGTAATTTGAGAATAGGTCAAAAAGGTAATTGGCATGATAGTATAGAAATTTGTAAGTCATTATAATGAGTAATGTGATAAGATGGAGAAAATCAGAAAACTTTTGGGTAAGTTTGTATAATCTCATGAAGAGGACAAAAGCTGATTAATTTTATGAAAGAAGGTGATCAAGTAAAAGAGAGAAATTAAGGATGACTGAGAATTTTGACTTGAGCAAATGGGTAAATGGATTCTGGTGCCATATAGGAGGGTGAGAAAGACTTAGGGAAAACAAAAAACCAAAAAGCAGGCTTCAGTAGGGAAGAAGACAGGAATCAAAACTTGGGTTTGGCCATGTTAACACATTATTGACCAGGGTATTTTTGCAGAAACTAACACCTGTGGCCAGATATTGGTTATGTAAGTGAATGTTGAAACACTGTGGTCAATATCATTCTGGTAACAAAAGACATATTAACACATCTCTGGTCAGTAAGTTGTTAAAACTAATGTTCTTATTAGATAGCAAAAATGACAGCAAGTTTCAGCACCTTTGGACTAGACATATAAATCGTATAAGCCTATAGATGATATGTAAAGTTACAGGTTGGGTGAGATCTCCTAAGGAAAGAGTTTATACAGAGGATGGATGATGTTGTGCTCTGCAAAATTTAGAATTCAAAGAGGGAGGAAGCAGAGAACACAAAAGGAAACAACCAGTTAATTAAACAGGAAGGGAAAACAGCAGTGTGATGTCCCACAACAATGTTAAGAAAAGTGTTCAAAGAAAGAGAGTGATCCTTTGTGTCATATGCTCCTGAAACATTAAGTATAATGAGTGCCAATGATCAACCATGGGTTTTGTCAATACGATCACTTTTTGGTGACTCAACCAAAAATTATTTCACTAGAGTTTTTAAGATGAAAGCTTGACCGGAGTGAGTTTAAGAGAGAACAGAAAGAGAATAAGAAGAGGCAAGGGTTTAAACAGTTCAAGGAATTTTCCTGAAAAGGAGAGAAGAGAAAAAGGGAAGATAGACATGTCAGCATTTTTTAAGTTGACATATTCATTAGAATGTTTCAATAGAGAGGGGAAATGGATGATGCATAAAAGAAAGGGAGTAAAGCCCTTACATAGGCAAGAGTGTTGCCAGTCAGTGTCTAGGTTAGCCTTACAAAGGAGAGAGTTTATCCCTGGAGACTACTGAGAATATGGGTACAGATGCTGGCATCTAAGGAACATGCACACCCTCGTTCTGGCTGTTTCTATTGGCTCCATGAAATAGAAAACATGGCCACCAACTACAAGTGATAATAGGAAAACTTGTGAAGGAAGTTTGAAGAAACTAGAGAAAGTATATAACAGTTGCCTTAAGAGAGTGGGAGAATAAATTAACTAGGTCAGAGTAAATTAATGCAGTCAGACACTGCTGAGGGCCTGCCTGAGTTCAGCACCATGCAGGTAATGTGAGAACCAATAGTATGGTATGTTGTAGTGTTCCTGCCACACCAAGCACCTAAGTTATACTTAGATATGGATTTCTCTAGGGGTTGGTTTTTAAATGCTATCCAGTTTAGTCCCTAGCTATAAATATGGATGCAACAATGATTCACCAAATATTTGGTTAAAATCACTGTTGTCATAAGAAGCAATCTTAACTAAAACTACTGGCTCATGAAGAGGCAGTTAAATCAGTTAATCAGTTATTATTTCAAACAGTTTATAATTATTGTCATTTTTAGAAGAAATATCAGAAAATCTGTAAGATATGTGAAATTAATAGTCTCGGGGAGATTCCAGGACTATGACATGCAAAAAAGGGAAGAAATTCCTATGAAAAAAAAATATAGAATGTTGATCAACAAGATGGCAGAATTAGAAGACTTGGATATTGCTTCCTTCCACAAGGGCTTCCCTAGTAGCTCAGTTTGTAAAGAATCCACCTGCAATGCAGGAAATTCCAGTTCAGTTCCTGGGTTGGGAAGATCCACTGCAGAAGGGAATGGCTACCCACTCCAGTATTCTGGTCTGGATAATTCCATGGACATTATAGTCCATGGGGTTACAAAGAGTCAGACAGGACTGAGTGACTGTCACTTTCTTTCCTCCCACAAACACACCAACAATAATACACGGACAAAGTCATTTACTGAGAAACTGAGAAAAGGACTGAGTCTCCCATACCCGTAGTGTCTAGAAACCTAGCTACATTGAAGGCAGAAGGAACATTCAGGACATCCCCTCATATTCTGCACGACCAGCACAGAGTCCTATGATCACAAGGAAAGCCCCGGCCTCTCCTTGGGGAAGAAAAGAGTTGGACTACACAGCAAACATTTCACTTTTCCCAGGGGTTGTCCAAGAGACTGGCGTCTGTCTCACCTGTGTCAGAACACTGACAGGACCTCTCATGCTTCAGATTCCTGGAGGTCTGTGAGAACAAAGATGGCAATGTGAAGCAATACACAAGCAATCACCAGATCCCTTCCTCTGGTCCAATGCTAGGCAAGCAGGTGAAAATCTCAGATCCCACCTTCTCACTGTGACGGAAGAGTTTGACCATATGACACTGAAAGCATATGCAATAAAAACGTAATGAACAAGTGGGACTACATCAAACTCAAGTGATTCTACACAGCGAAGAAAATATGTATATAGAGAAAATGGTAATCTACAGAATAGGAGAAAATATTTGTGAATCATAACTCTTAAGGGGCTAATATCCAAAATGCATAAGGAATTCCTATGACTCCATAGCAAAAAAGCACATATATCAATTTTTAAATGGGCAAAAGACTTAACTAGACATTTCTTTCCAGCTCCTCAGGGTTTTTGTGCTCACTGCTTCTGCCTAAAATTATCTATACCTTTATTTCCTGACATGACTGATTCTTTTTCATATTTTAGCTTTTAGAGTAAATGCTACTTTTTCAGACTGGCCTTCTGATTCTGCTATTTAAATAGACTGCCTGTTATTCTTTGTTATCAACACCCTATTGATTTCCTCCTAATACTTCTAAAATTGTAGTTATTTCACTTTGCTTACTGATTTTTTCTCTCTCTTGTATTAGAATTAAAACTTCATGAAGACAGGTGTAATGCTTGGTTCCTAGTGTGGTTTCTTGCACAGAGCAGGTGTTTTACAAATAACTGTGGATTCGATGAGAAAAGAAGAATCAGATGGATCTCATACTTCTTTGGCTATTTGAGTTACTTGGTGCTGGTAATACCAGCATATGCTGTCTTCCACCTTGCAACTCAATGGGATGGCCCTTTACTGTAAGTGGTCCTTTATTTGCTTGAGCCTACCTGACACCTATTTTGAACATTCTGGTTAGTGCTTGCTTTCATGGGAGCTCTGACTCTTTATAGTTACAAGTGAATATACCCCATTTGTTTAATGTTCCTTCCAAATTACTTGGAAATTGTTCAGATGAAAGTGTTTAAAAGACATGTGATCTGAAAGAAATCTGAATCCATCCTACCTGGAAAAAATTTATCATTACATAGAAGCTAAGGGATCTGAACCTGCTTTGTGTGCATTCTCACCTGGGTAACAGGACATCTGGAGACAATGTCTTATTCTGTGCAGTTCTTCATGACCCTTAAGTCATTAAATCCAAGTCATTTCACCCTGCAGGCACCATCATATAAAAGTGAATGCCCAAATTTTGCATTTTGGATGTAACTTTGGCCTTGGATTGTATGTGACTTATTTTTTGTTGTTGTTGTTCATTTTTTAAAATTTACTTTTAATTGATGGATAATTGCTTTACAATAGTGTGTTGGTTTCTATTATACATCAACATGAATCAGCCATAGGTATACATATGTCCTCTCCCTCTTGAACTTCCCTCCCACCTCACACCCATTCCACCCATCTAGATTGTCACAGAGCCCCAGTTGGAGTTCCCTGAGTCATACAACAAATTCCCAGTGGTTATCTATTTTACATATGGTAGTATATGTGTTTTCATGCTACTCTCTCCATTCACACCCATGCATTTTAAAACCATATTCTTCCTGCATAACATATTAATCATTTTTTTGTAAATTATTTTACTTGGAGACTAATAACTTTATAATATTGTAGTCATTTTTGCCATACATTCACATGAATCAGCCATGGGTGTACATGTGTCTCCCAACCTCAACCCCCCTCACCTCCCTTCCCATACCATTCCTCATAGTTGTCCCAGTGCACCAGCCCTGAGCACCCTGTCACATGCATCGAACCTAGACTGGTGATCTATTTCACATATGGTAATATACATGTTTCAATGCTATTCTCTCAAATCATCCCACCCTCGCCTTCTCCCACAGAGCCCAAAAGTCTGTTCTTTATATCTGTGTCTCTTTTGCTGTCTCACATATAGGGTCATTGTCACCATCTTTCTAAATTCCATATATATACATTAATATACTGAATTGGTGTTTTTCTTTCTGGTTTACTTCACTCTGTATAATAGGCTCCAGTTTCATCCACCTCATTAGAACTGATTCACATGCATTCTTTTTAATAGCTAAGTAATATTCCATTGTATATATGTACCAAAGCTTTCTTATCCATTTATCTGCTGATGGACATCTAGGTCAATTCCACATCCTAGCTATTGTAAACAGTGCTGTAATGAACATTGGGGTACACGTGTCTCTTTCGATTCTGGTTTCCTCCACGTGTATGCTCAGCAGTGGGATTGCTGGGTCATATGGCAGTTCTATTTCCAGTTTTTTTTTTTTTTTTTAAGAACTCTCCACACTGTTCTCCATAGTGGCTGTATTAGTTTGCATTCCCACCAACAATGTAAGAGGGTACCCTTTTCTCCACACCCTCTCCAGCATTTATTTTTTGTAGACTTTCTGATAGTAGCCATTCTGACTGGTGTGAGATGGTACCTCATTTTGGTTTTGATTTGCATTTCTCTGATAATGAGTGATGTTGAGCATCTTTTCATGTGTTTGTTAGCCATCTGTATGTCTTTGGAGAAATGTCTGTTTAGTTCTTTGGCCCATTTTTTGATTGAGTCATTTATTTTTCTGGAATTGAGCTGCATGAGCTACTTATATATTTTTAAGATTAATTCTTTGTCAGTTGCTTCCTTTGCTATTATTTCTTTCCATTCTGAAGTCTGTCTTTTCACCTTGTTTATAGTTTCCTTCGTTGTGGAAAAGCTTTTAAATTTAATTAGGTCCCATTTGTTTATTTCTGCTTTTATTTCCATTACTCTGGGAGGTGGGTCATAGAGGATCCTGCTGTGATTTATGTGACTTTTTTTTAAATTTTATATTGGAGAATAGCTGATTAAAATGCTCTGTGTGTTTCTGATAGACAAAGGGATTCCATTTTACATATGCATGTATCTATTCTTTTGCAAGGGCTTCCCTGGTGGCTCAGAGGTTAAAGCGTCTGCCTCCAATGCGGGAGACCCGGGTTCGATCCCTGGGTCGGGAAGATCCCCTGGAGAAGGAAATGGCAATCCACTCCAGTATTCTTGCCTGGAGAATCCCACGGACAGAGAAGCCTAGTAGGTTACAGTCCACGGGGTCGCAAAGAGTCGGACACGACTGTGCGACTGAACGGACGGACAGACGGATTCTTTTGCAAATTATTTTCCCATTTATGTTGTTACAGAATATTAAGCAGAGTTCCCTATGCTTATATAGTAAGTCCTTGTTGGTTATCTATTTTAAATGTAGTAGTATGTGGATGTCAATCCCAAATTCCCAACTTACCCCCTCTCCCAAACTTTCCTCTTTGGTTACCATAAATTTGTTTTCTAAGTCTGTGCTTCTGTTTCTGCTTTGTAAAACAGTTTATTTGCATCATTATTTTTAAAGATTCCACATATAAGTGGTAAAGTATTTTTCTCTTAATTACTTCACTTAGTATGTTCATCTAGATCTGTCCATGATGCTGTGAATGGCATTATTTCATTCTTTTTACAGGCTGAGAAATATTCCATTGTATATATGTACCACATCTTCTTTATCCATTCCTCTGTTGATGGACATCTAGGTTGCTTCCATGTTTTGCCTATTGTATACAGTGTTGCAATGAACATTGGGGGTACATTTATCCTTTTGAACCATAGTTTTCTCCAGATGTATGCCCAGAAGTGTGATTGCAGGGTCATATTATAAATCTATTTTTAGATTTTTAAGGAATCACTCTACTGTTCTCCATAGAGGCTGAACCAATTTACATTCACATCAACAGTGTAGGAGGCCTCCTTTTTCTTCACATACTCTCTAGAATGTACTGTTTTTGGATTTTTTGATGATGGTCATTATGAGTGGTGTGAGGTGGTACCTCATTGTGGTTCTGATCTGCATTTCTCTAATAATTAGTGGTGTTGAGCATCTATTTATGTGCTTGTTGGCCATCTGTGTGTCTTCTTTGGAAAAATGTCTATTTAGGCATTCTGTCCATTTTTTTATTATTATTATTATTTTTAATATTGAGCTGCATGAGCTGTCTGTATATTTTGGAGATTAATCTCTAGTTGCATTTTTTGTAAATATTTTCTCCCATGCTTCTGATTTACTCTTGATCCTACTTTCTTTTGACCTTTGATTTTTCTCCTATGCACATACCATTTGGCCTCCTTCTGTGACCTTCTATTAACATATTCATCACTATTTCTCTGACTATAACCTTCCACTGCTTTTGTAACCTTTGCCTGATCTCTTCTGTACTGTCTACTGACCTGTGTGTTTGATCTTTGTATGTTTGGGTTTGCCCCAGCCATATGAGTATAAATCAGACAGATTCAAAAGTTTATTGAATACTGAAAGTCACCTAAATAGTGGAAAGCCTAGCATATTGGTGAGTGGGGAATTGGGCTGAAGGGCAATTTCACCCCACCCTTCTTGACTCACTCTGTGGGTGGCATTCAATTGTGTGTAACACCCAGCCTGGCCAACTGGCCAAGAGGAAATAATATGATGTAGAGACACAGTCTTCCACTGCCTCAATAGAAAGACCTTGATTTTTATTATCACTTCAAAGCAGGATCCAAAATGTAGCAACAGACATCAACAGGTCAAAATGCTGGCAAGATAAATGGCTATTATATGAATCTGGTTTTCAGTCAGTTGAACAATTCCAAAAAATATTCAGTCCACAATTCTCACTCTCCATCCAAGATGTTCCCTTCTCCAGCTTGCCATTCCTGCTTCTGAGGATGACCTTGAGAGCCATTTTTGGCTTTTTTTCTCAATTTTCCCTTTCTACACTCGGTTAATCACCCAGTCATGTCAGTTGTTTCTAGGTGGTGTCTTTGAACATGTCTGATGCTGTTGCCAATTCTCTAGCCTCAGTCTTCTTCACACCAGCTCTCTCTGCTTCATGGCTCTGCCCACTCTACCTTGCATTTGCTTGTCAAATTCATTATAATGTGGCCATTTAAACATCCACTCCCCTGCTCAAGAATATACAAAATATTTTTTATTCCAAATCTTCTTTTAGCCAGGTCTTCAAGGGTTTTTCAGAACTGATTCTATCTTTCCTGCATTTTATCCCAATATAACAAAATGTTCTAGAGTCTAAGAGTCAGATGGACTTGGTCTAATAACTTCCACCATTTATAAGCTGTATGAACTTGGGAAATTTACTGAACCTGTGAATGTCTTGCTTTCCTCATTTGAAAAATTAGGAAAAAAAATATTTATAGGAACCTTCAGAGGATTGAAATAGAAGATACAAAAAAGGAAGCAGAACAGTTCATGATGTATGATGAATTTTCAAGATGATGATAATGGTGATGATACTGCAATCTCGATCAGTCTTTCTCCATAAGCTATGTGTTTATATTGATTGGTTATTGGTCCTAGTTTCATTTTGCTTTCAAATCGTTCACTTCCTTAGTACGAATTTCAAAGGAAAAGAAAACAGTCTAATTTCAGCTATAGCCTACAGCAGACTGAGATGCCTTTGGCACTCCTGGAAGGCAGTTTTAGGCAATGACTAGCTGTCTGCCACTCTAGAGTTTGTCACTCTAGCATTTCTGGTAAATGAAATCGTTATATTTGACCATTTTTGACAGCCTTCCCTAACATACCATTTCATAAAGAAAGTCCTTTACTGCCTGTGGATTACCCCAAATCATGATGACACTGATTAATTCATCAAATCAATTTAACCAATGAAATTATGAAACAATATTGAAACAAAGAAAAGTTCCTGTAGGTCATAGTTTGGATACTCACTGAACATGATTTGCTAACCTTTATCCTTTAAACCACATTCTGTGAGGAAAACCAGTTAAAGGACAGTAAATATTCTGGCTTAGTTTAGTAGAAATGGAAAATTGACATTGTGTTCTGGAATGAGGACTCGACTGCAATCAGCGGGCGAGGGTTTTAGTCTTGGCTTTGTTATTATGTTGTCAGAACCGGTCAAGTCCCTTCCCTCTCTGATCTTCTGTCTCCTCAACTGTAAAAGGCTGGGGTTGTACTGGAAGAAACCTAAGGCTTTTGCTAGTCCTAATATTTCTTTATCCAAATATAAGGTAACTCTGAGAATTGGCTGCATATTTCACTTTTAATAAGGAATGTTTACTACATGAAGTGGGGGAGTAGCACTGATTGAGATCAAGACCATGGATTTGATCCAAAAATAGTCTTAAGCCTTTGTAATTGATTTTATGGTGACAAACAGGAAAAGGTCAAGGATCTAACACAACATTAACACCAGCTATATGACATCTCTACATGAGAATTTAAATTTCAAGTTTGTTGTTATTTATTAAAAAATACTTATTAGTACATACATCCCATTAGATATTGTGCTGCATGTTTGGGTAAAACAATGAACAAGACAAATAGATTCTTTTTGGATTTACAATTCACTAGGAGAGACAAAAATAAAAGATAATTACAAACTCAGTAAGTGAAAAAAGCAGGATCAGTGATGGCAAACCCTTCCATATATACTCTCTCATTTGATTTTCCTCAAAGTCTTGCTGTGAATTATCATTTGTGTTTACCAACAAAGAGGTACATGCTGTCTCTATAACTCATGTCAATATAGTAGTAGTTTGTCGCTCAGTCGTGTCCGACTCTTTGCGACCCCATGGACTGTAGCCCACCAGGCTCCTCCCTCCATGGGATTCTCCAGGCAAGAGTACTGGAGTGGGGTGCCATTTCCTTCTCCAGGGGATCTTCCCAACCCAGGGATCAAACCCAGGTCTTCCACATTGCAGGCAGACGCTTTAACCTCTGAGCCACCAGGTAAGCCCAGAAATAACACTATGAATGGCTTTGAGTTAACCTACAGAATAAACAAATTTCCAAAAAGAAAATATTTCGAAAATATTGAGAAGTGTATTTAGATGCCTATTTCCTCATCAGATCACCTGCGTTTTCTTACTTGTTGTCAACACTTCTACATTTCTAGGAGGACAGAATTCAGCCTGGTAGGTTCTTTACCAAGGATTTATGAAAATCCTACAATGCTTTCTGAACTTAAGTCAAATATCCAACATCTTAGAAGCTATCGTTATCATCAGAATGGATTATTATTACTACAGAACATTGTTTGGATGTTAATTAAGCATTTACTGTATTCTGCCCTGCTGTGTTTGTTAATGCCCCATAGACTCCATTACTGATCTGCAGTTCCTTGAAGGAAAGGACTATCCTTTATGCTTTCCTGTATCCCACATGGTGTTTTTGTAAATAATAAATGCTCAGTGAAATATATGCTGATGTAAGAGTAAAGAATTGCTCCCACATGCTCTAGATCTTCTTGGGCATTTTCATATTTTGTAGAATACTGTTTTTCATTCTTACCCATAGCTACTGTTAACTCCTTGTTCTTAATAAAAGAAAAAAAATAGATCAGGACAATGCTGAGCTGAGAAATTTGGCAATATTATTTTGTGTTTTCAATACACAGGAAAGGGCCTAGGTGAGGGACTAGTTAAAACTGATAATGTAAAAGTTATCTGTCCATGTATCCTGTCATTCAGAAAGCAAAATCTGGGTGCTAGAGATTCTGGGGCCTCCTACAAGAGGAAAAAAACATTAAACTTATTTATCATCTGCATCTGATCTGGAAATGAGAGAGATCATAGATAACCCAGCCAATAAAACATTGGGAATTATGACTCAGGTAGTGAGACACTCAGCCAAGATGCTGACATTTGTTAAAAAGGAAATAAATGGAACCAGAGCAGAGGACTGTATTTGCTTTAATTACATACAAAATATTATTTTTCTTTTTAACAACCAGGATATTACATTTAAACATGTGACCTTACAAGGGGAAAAACAAGTCACAGTTTCCTTAATTCTTTTCTCTCTTTTTCTAAACCTGAAGTGATACACGTTTTGAGGGTGGGATGTGGGATAGCAGATGGTAAGGTGGAGTGGAACAATATGGCAGAGAAGGAAAGATGATGAAAAGCCAAATATCCTGGATTTCAGAGCCAGAAATCTGACCACTCTCACCTAACTGGAGGAAAATATCTCTTGGGATATAAACTGGGTCAGCAACCAAGCCAAAATGAATAGTTGTTAATATTAACCCTATTGAAGTATGTCTACATGTGAGCACATCCACAGCTATAAGATCATATCCGCTTAGACACATTCTGTATATAGCAGGCACATTTCCTAAAGGCTTATTTGCCTCCAAGACTAGTAGACCAGATATAGCAATAGGAAGAAATATTAACACTGTGATTTGATTAAAATAAAATAACTTTATAAATTTCTCACCACACACACTGGGATAGGAGACTTGCAAGTGGCTCCCCAGTGAGCCTCTTTTCTAGAACAAACATGTATCTTTGATTTTTTAGTGTAGGTCAAATGGACAATCAATTAAATGGTTTATTTCTTTATCTATGTACATTATTACTATTTCTATCAAAGTAAGAACACTTTCATACTTTCATCATCTTTCAAGATGTTCCAGAAAAAGTCCTTTGCTTTATTGACTATGCCAAAACCTTTGACTGTGTGGATCACAACAAACTATGAAAAATTCTTCAAGAGATGGGAATAGCAGAACACCTGACCTGTCTCCTGATAAATCTGTATGCAGGTCAAAAAGCAACAGTTAGAACTGCACATGGAACAGCAGACTAGTTCCCAATCAGAAAAGGAGTACATCAAGGCTGTATATTGTCATCCTGCTTATTTAATTTATATGCAGAGTATATCATGCAAAATGCTGGGTTGGATGAAGCACAAGCTGGAATCAAGATTTCCAGGAGAAATATCAATAACTTTAGATATGCAGATGACTCTGCCCTTATGGCAGAAAGTGAAGAAGAACTGAAGAACCTTTTGATGAAAGTGAAAGAGGAGAGTGAAAAAGCAGGCTTAAAACTCAACATTCAGGAAACTAAGATCATGGCATCCAGTCCCATCACTTCATGGAAAATAGATGGGGAAACAATGGAATCAGTGAGAGACTTTATTGTTTTGGGCTCCAAAGTCACTGCAGATGGTGACTGCAGCCATGAAATTAAAAGATGCTTTCTCCTTGGTAGAAAAATTATGACAAACTTAAATAACATATTGAAAAGCAGAGATATTACTTTGCCAGGAAAGGTCCGTCTAGTCAAAGCTATGGTTTTTCCAGTTGTCATGTATGGATGTGAGAGTTGGACTATAAACAAAGCTGAGCACCAAATAATTGATGCTTTTGAACTGTGGTGTTGGAGAAGACTCTTGAGAGTCCCTTGGACTACAAGGAGATCCAACCAGTCCATTCTGAAGGAGATCAGCCCTGGGATTTCTTTGGAAGGAATGATGCTAAAGCTGAAACTCCAGTACTTTGGCCACCTCATGCGAAGAACTGACCCATTTGAAAAGACCCTGGTGCTGGGAAAGATTGAAGACAGGAGGAGGAGGGAAAAACAGAGACAGAGGATGAGATGGTTGGATGGCATCACTGACTCGATGAACATGATTTTGAGCAAGCTCCAGAAGTTGGTGATGGACAGGGAGGCCTGGTGTGCTGCAGTCCATGGGGTCACAAAAGTTGGACACAACTGAGTGATTGAACTGAACTGAAGAACACTTCATTTGAATTGTACCGAATCATAATTTAACCCCCAAAGGGGGGCCTTGTACTAATACTTCCTAGAAAAATTTCCAATTCAAAGTTTACATATTAAGGCTGATTTTATATAATTGCATTGAAATGATTTTAATTGAATACAGGCACACTGGAGTTGTTTGCCATTTCCTTCTCCAGGGAACTTCCCAACCCAGGGATCGAACCCAGGTCTCCCACATTGTAGACAAACGCTTTACCATCTGAGCCACCAGGGAAGTCACTGAAACAACTAAACACCTTCAACTGTTAGAAATGACTTGGGAAATTCAAAGAATATTTCACAAATTACAGTTGGCCAGTCCTCTCTACGCAATGGGCAGGAAGCACTCAGATAAACGGGCACCACTACTTTCTGAGTTTAGGCTTCGGAGCTGTTGAGCTGGACCCAGTGTCTTTTTTTGCCCCCAGCCCCATCTTCACTGTCTTAATTATTGTAATGTACTGGATTTTGTCTCTCCAAAAAGTTTTCTGGTTCTAATCCCCAGTACCTCTGAATGTGACCTTGTTTGTAAAGAAAACAGAGTCATTGCAGATTGTAATCAATTTAAAGTGAAGTCATAAGAGCGGATCCTAATCCAACATGACTGTGTCCTTACAAAAAGGGCCATTTGTGGACAGAGAGAGACATGTACACAGGGAAGATGATGTGAAGACACAGGGAGGAGACAGTCCCCTACAAGGTCAAGAGGGAGGTCTAGAACAGATCCATCTCTACACCCCTAGAGGGGAACAACACTGCTCACACTTCAATTCTAGACTTCAAGACTCCAGAACCATAAAACAATACATTTTTATTGTTTAAGACATCCAGTCCTTTGTACTTTGTTACAGCAACCTCAGGAAACCACAATTTTGATCATTTACTCAGGGTAAAGAAAAACACTAAAAAGAGTGAGTTCATAGGCAAACCTGAAGTGCTTTTACATGAACCCTGAACAAGCTTGGATAAGACTTCAGGCAACTTGGTTCCTTTGGATATATGCGTATGTCTAAATATATGTACTCATGCATACCCACACATAGATGCATATATTTATACATTTATGTGTGCATGTGTGCATGCTAAGTCGTTTCAGTCATGTCTAACTCTTTGTGACCCCATGGACTATAGCCTACCAGTCTTCTCTGTCCATGGAATTCTGCAAGAAAGAATATTGGAGTGGGTTGCCATTTCCACATCCAGGGGATCTTCCCAACCCAGGGATCGAACCCTCATCTCTTATATCTCCTGCACTGGTAAGTGAGTTCTTTACCCTATTTCTTAAGAACCTATTGCCATGTGATATATGTGCATTATTTCCCGTACTTTTGTCTATGAAACATATGTTACATTATTGTATCTTACAGATGAAGGAATTGATGGTCAGAAAAGTTTAGTAGTGTCTACACAGAAAACAGGTGAGAGAGCTATGATTTAAATTCCATTCAGTCTGACTCCATTGTCTTGATGCCTAATAACTAGGTTACATTAACATGAAGAGGAAGAAGAAAACCACGTAGGTTTATCAATAGCAGTGCAGCTAGAGAATGCAATTAAGGTCTTGATGGGGAAAAAAATGAATAAAACTACATTTGAGTTTAGTTGAACAGCTCAGTTGGTAAAGAATCCGCCTGCAATGCAGGAGACCCCAGTTCAGTTCCCGGGTTGGGAAGATCTCCTGGAGAAGGGATAGGCTACCCACTCCAGTATTCGTGGGCTTCCCTTATGGTTCAGCTGGTAAAGAATCTGCCTGCTATGTGTGAGACCTGGGTTCAATCCCTGAGTTGGGAAGATCCCCTAGAGAAGGGAAAGGCTACCCACTCCAGTATTCTGGCCTATAGAATTCCATAGACTGTATACACCATGGGGTTGCAAAGATTTGGACATGACTGAGCAACTTTCACTTTTCTCTTGACCAGAGCCTATGCTAGGACTATGGGTTCTACAAGATGGGATTGGAAAGGTAGTGGGGCCTATATTGGGGTCCTCAACATGAGACTGAAAACTTCTTAACAACTATCTTATGGATAGTATTAATTTAGTTTTTGTCTCATCACCATATATTAGTGAAGCATTAATCAAAACCCCATTGCTTTTGACACTTGGAATATCATAAACCAAACCCTGACCTAGTGCAACTCTGCATACTGACCCATCTTAGGTATTATGCCTAGAAATGGCACACAGCTGAAAAATCCAGCAGAGTTGAAAAGCTGTGCACAGGCAGGGAGTGAACCCCATTAGTTTCTCAGGTCTCTCACTGAGTCTTTCCAAGTAGACTCTTAGAATACAACATAGCTCAAATTTACACTCCAACGTCAAAAGCCATTTTGAGTTTGCATGATAATCACATGTGCTTTGGTTTTATATGCCAGCTATCTTCCCATTTACTCAGTTTTTGGTTAAAATATATTGCAAAATTCCTGACATATTTTACTATACAATGTATACTACATTTTAAAACATTGAGAACAAGATGGTGGAGGAATAGGATGGGAGATCACTTTCTCCCCCACAAATTCATTGAAAGAACAGTTGAATGCTGAACAAATTCCACAAAACAACTTCTGAATGCTGGCAGAGGACATCAGCACCCAGAAAGGCAGCCCATTGTCTTCAAAATGAGGTGTCCCTCACTGTGGAGAATCTTTTCATCATTAACCTAGGTGTTTTATCATCAGTGATGTATGGATGGAGAAGTCTTCAGGCTACTGTAAGAATAAGACTGAAAACCAGAGGCAGGAGGCATAAGTCCAAAACCTGAGAACACCAGAGAACTCCTGACTCCAGGAAACATTAATCGATAAGAGCTCATCAAAAAGCTTCCATAGCTACACTGAAACAAAGCACCACCCAAGAGCCAACAAATTCCAGAGCAAGACATACCATGCAAATTCTCCAGCAATGCAGGAACATAGCCCTGAGTTTCAATATACAGGCTGCCCAAAGTCACACCAAACCCATAGATAGCTAAAAATTCACTACTGGACACGTCATTGCACTCCAGAGAGAAGAAATCCAGTTCCACCCACCAGAAAACCAACAGAAGCTTCCCTAACTAGGAAACCTTAGCAAGGTTTCAACCCTACCCACAGCGAGGAACCTCCACAATGAGGAGGAACCACAAACTGACATAAACTGACAGATACAGAAAGGCCACCCCAAACACAGCAATCTAAACAAGATGAAAAGGCAGAAAAACACTCAGCAGGTAAAGGAACATGATAAATGCCCACCAAACCAAACAAAAAGTGAGGAGATAGGGAGTCTACCCGAAAAAGAATTCAGAATAGTGATAGTAAAAATGATACAAAAATCTTGAAAACAAAATGGAGTTACAGATAAATAGCCTGCAGACAAGGATTGAGATGATGCAAGAAATGTTTAACAAGGACATATAAGAAATTTAAAAAGTCAATTAATAATGAATAATTCAATAAATGAGATCAAAAACACTCTGGAGGGAACCAACAGTAGAATAATGGAGGCAGAAGATATAATAAGTGAGGTAGAAGATAGAATGGCAGAAATAAATGAAGCAGAGAGGAAAAAAGAAAAAAAGAATTAAAAGAAATGAGGACAACCTCAGAGATTTCTAGGACAATGCTATATGCGCCAACATGTGAATCATAAGAGTCCCAGAAGAAGAAGACAAAAAGAAAAGGCATGAGCAAATACTTGAGGAAATAATTGTTGAAAACTTCCCTAAAATGGGGAAGGAAATAGCCACCCAAGTCCAAGAAACCCAGAGAGTCCCAAACAGGATAAACCCAAGGAGAAACACGCCAAGACACATACTAATCAAATTAATGAAGGTCAAGTACAAAGAACAGTTATTAAAAGCAACAAGGGAAAAACAACAAATAAAAAACAAGGGGATTCCCATAAAGATAACAGCTGATCTTTCAATAGAAATTCTTCAGGCCAGAAGGGAATGGTCAGCCATACATAAAGTGATGAGAGAGGAAAACCTACAGCCCAGATTACTGTATCCAGCAAGGATCTCATTCAAATATGAAGGAGAAATCAAAAGCTTAAAAGACAAGCAAAAACTGAGAGAACTCAGTACCACCAACCAGCTCTTCAACAAATGCTAAAGGATCTTCTCTAGACAGGAAACAAAGAAAGGGTGTATGAACTCAAACCCAAAACAACAAAGTAAATGGCAAAGGGATCATCAGTTCAGTTCAGTTCAGTTCAGTCGCTCAGTCGTGCCCGACTCTTTGTGACCCCATGAATTGCAGCACACCAGGCCTCCCTGTCCATCACCAACTCCCGGAATTTACTCAGACTCATGTCCATCAAGTCGGTGATGCCATCCAGCCATCTCATCCACTGTCATCCCCTGTCATCCCCATCTCCTCTTGCCCCCAATCCCTCCCAGCATCAGGGTCTTTTCCAACAAGTCAACTCTTCACATGAGGTGGCCAAAGTATTGGAGTTTCAGCTTCAGCATCAGTCCTTTCAATGAACACCCAGGACTGATCTCCTTTAGAATGGACTGGTTGGATCTCCTTGCAGTCCAAAGGACTCGCAAGAGTCTTCTCCAACACCACAGTTCAAAAGCATCAATTCTTCGGCACTCAGCTTTCTTCACAGTCCAACTCTCACATCCATACATGACCACTGGAAAAACCATAGCCTTGACTAGACGGACCTTTGGTGGCAAAGTAATATCTCTGCTTTTTAATATGCTATCTAGGTTGGTCATAACTTTCCTTCCAAGGAGTAAGCATCTTTTAATTTCATGGCTGCAGTCACCATCTGCAGTGATTTTGGAGCCCCCCAAAATAAAATCTGACACTGTTTCCACTGTTTTCCCATCTATTTCCCATGAAGTGATGGGACCAGATGCCATGATCTTAGTTTTCTGAATGTTGAGCTTATCAATAATTACATTAAATGTAAATGGGTTGAATGCCCCAACCAAAAGACAAAGACAGGCTGAATGGATACAAAAACAAAACCCCTATATATGTTGTCTACAAGTGACTCACCTCAAGACAAGGGAAACATACAAACTGAAATTGAAGGGCTGTAAAAATTATTTCACACAAATAGAGACCAAAAATAAAAAGCAGGAGTAATAATACTCACAACAGATAAAATGGACTTTAAAATAAAGGCAGTGAAAAGAGACAAACAAGGACACTACATAATGATCAAAGGATCAATCCAGGAAGATATAACAATTATAAATATATATGAACCTAACATAGGAGCACCACAAAATGTAAGGCAAATGTTAACAAGTATGAAAGCGGAAATTAACAATAACACAATAATAGTGGGAGACTTTAATACCCCAATCACACTTATGGATTGATCAACTAAACAGAAAATTAACAAGGATACACAAACTTTAAATGATAGGATGAACCATTTAGACCTAATTGATATCTATAGGAAATTTCACCCCAAAACAATGAATTTCACCATTTCTCAAGTGCACACAGAACCTTCTTCAAGATAGATCACATCCTGGGCCATAAACCTAGCCTTGGTAAATTCAAAAAAGTTGAAATTATTCCAAGCATCTTTTCTGACCACAATGCAGTGAGATTAGATGTCAATTACTGGAGAAAAACTAGTAAAAATGCCAACATATGGAGGCTGAATAACAAACAAATAACAGAAGAAATCAAAAAATAATTCAAAATATAGATATAAACGAATGAAAATGAAAACACAACAACCCCAAACCTATGGGACACTGTAAAAGCAGTCTAAGGTTCATAGCAATATAGGCTCACCTCAAGAAACAAGAAAAAAGTCAAATAGACAAAAAAGTCAAAGACAAAGTCAAAAGTCAAACCTAACTCTACACCAAAGCAACTAGAAAAGGAAGAAATGAAGAACCCCAGGGTTAGTAGAAGGAAAGAAATCTTAAAAATTAGGGCAGAAATAAATGCAAAAGAAACAAAAGAGACCATAGGAAAAATCAACAAAGCTAAAAGCTGGTTCTTTGAGAAGATAAATAAAATTGACAAGCCATTAGCCAGACTCATCAAGAAAGAAAGGGAGTTTATTTTACTTTACAATACCATATTGGTTTTTGCCATATATTGACATGAAGCCTCCACGGGTGAATACGAGCTCCCAATCCTGAATCCCCCTCCCACATCCCACCCCATATCCTCTCTCTGGATCATCCCTGTGCACCAGCCCCAAGCATCCTGTATCCTGTATCGAACATAGGCTGGTGCTTCATTCTTACATGATTAAAAAAAAAAAAAAAAGGGGAGTATGGACTATTACAGAATAAAAGAGACTTGAGACCCATTACCAAAGTGCAATGCACAAATTTTGTTTGGATCCGAATTTGAACAAACCAACAGTACAAAAAAAGCATTTGAGAAAATTTGAATACAGACTGAAATTAAGGAATTATTGTTAATTTCATTGGATGTGATGATGGCATAGTACTTATGTGTATCTCTTCATGCCTTTAACAATTATAAATTGCACACCAAAGTAATTATTGTAAAATTTCCTTTAAAATCCTCCAGTCGGATGAAGAGAAACAATGATTGGAAGCTGATGAAATAAGAATGGCAAAATGATAACTGTTGAAGCTGGGTGGTGGTACATGAGAGTATATTATATTCCCTCTTTTATGTATGTTTGAACACTTTTATAATAAAAAGGGTTTTTTAAAAAAATATAGATTAGGGATATGAGCCCTACATCCCATACTGATTTACCCTTAGTTGTGTAATTCTGGTCAAGTCACTTCATTACAGTACCTGAACTCTTTCCTTAATGACTTAGAAATATAACTGATAAAATGATGATGATAAATTTTATTGTGTTTAATGTGGGCCTAGAATTATATCAAGTGGTAAAAAGGAACAAAGAACTGTATATATCCAGGCATCAGGGTTGGGGTGTGAGAGCTAGAGGAGAGGAAGTATGGCTTTGGAAATGTAAACTATTATATAGAAGAAAGCTATCATTTGTAATTCCATCATGCAGAAATAAACACAGTAAGATCTTGGTATATATTTATACACCTTCCAGACATTTTACTATCTACATACACTTGTCTTTTTTATTTTTTTTTATTTTTTTTATTTTTTTAAATAATTTACTTAATTTTACTTTACAATACTGTATTGGTTTTGCCATACATTGACATGAATCCACCATGGGTGCATATTAGCTCCCAATCCTGAATCCCCCTCCCACCTCCCACCCCATATCATCTC
>SJYT01053385.1:0-62944 GCA_006410635.1 Cephalophus harveyi
GGGAAGTCCCCTATCGTTCTCTTTGCTGTGCTTCTCCTATACACATTTTGTCAGCCATGAAAACTTAATCATTTTTTTTAAATCATAGAAAGTTGCCCTTATATAAGAAAAGGCAGATAAACACACTCAACCTCAATTCCAAAAACATGCAACTTTAAAAGAAAACCAGAGTTATTAAATATGATGTGTTACACTCGATTGGATCTGGAACAGAAAAGGAACATCCGTGGAAAACTCGGTAAAGTCTGAATAAAGTCTGGAGGTTAGTGAATACCACTGTGCCAATGTGAACTTTTCAGTTTTGACAAATGCACTATGGTTTTGGAAAATTTAATACTGGAGAGCTAGATGAAGGGTATACTGGAACTTTCTATGCTGTCTTTGTAGCTTTCCATAAATATAAAATTATTACAAAATATTTTTTAAGACAAGTGATGTTTCCCCAGGTTTGTATTTTACAGGTGATAAAAGCGAGGTGAGTCTGTGTGTAGGGTAGCCAGAAAAAAAAATACAGGAAGCTCAGCTAAACTTTAATTTCAGAAAAACACTGATTTTTAGTATAAATATGCCCCCAAACACTGCATGGGGCAATAAATACATTTTTTAAAGTATTCATTGTTCATCTGAAATTCAAATTCACCTGAATTTTTATTTGCTAAATCTGGCAATGATATCCAGATGTAACACTGATGAAGATGTAGAAATAAACCTTATTATTAAAATGTGCGTGCATGTTCAGCTGTGTCTAACTCTTTGCAACTCCATCCATGGACTATAGCCCGCCAGGCTCCTCTGTCCACCGGTTTCTCCAGGCAAGACCCTGGAGTGGGTTGTCATTTCCTTCTCCAATTATTTAAAATGATAGCACATAAACTGTAGATTCTAACACATGATTATTAGTATGAAAAAGTATTCTTCCTTGTTTCATTGTCTGATATTAATTATAACGGTGAGGTATTATGGTGATTAAAGGAGTTAGTGAAAGAAAGATTGGAAGGAGAAAGGAAGGAAAGAGGCAAGAAAGAGACAAGAATGGATGAATAAATAAGTTAATGAGTGAGTGAGTGGATTGAATGGGTAGTATGTGTCCCCAAATTCCAAAAGAAAAAAGTTTATAGATGTTAAAAATATGGCGGGTTTTCTAAAATATTTAATACCTGCAATCCACTTTATAAATTGGGAGAGATTGGGATGAATCAGGAGTCACAGTTCTATTTACAATGGCACAATGATCCAACAGTTTACTTAAGAAGGAAAAGGAAGGGCTTCCCTGGTGGTCCAGTGGTTTAGAATCCACCTGGCAATGCAGGGGACAAAGTTTCGATTCCTGGTCCAGGAAGATTCCACGGGTCACAGAACAACCAAGCCCGTGCACCACAACTGGCGAAGCCCCTGCACCCTAGAGTCCACGCTTTGCAAAAAGAGAAGCCACTGCAATGAGAAGACTGCACACCGAAACTAGAGAAGGCTCGCATGCAGCAACCAAGACCCAGCACAGTCGAAAAAAGAGAAATTAAAAATATGAAAGGAAAACAAATCAGGAGCTTGGTGAAAACTTTTCTGAAAATGGTACTTCAAGGAACCTGTGTACCCTTCTCCTCAGAAAAGGACAGAGTGCCTTGCTTATGATTTTTATTCTCCAAAATTTAAAATAAAAATTTCTGAACATACCAAGAAGCCTGAAGAATTTTACAGTGATCGCATAAACTCAGCCTTTAGTATTTTACTCCATGTGCTTCATCTTGAATCTGTCCATCTCACTTTCCATCTCTTAATCCATCATGAGTGCTGTCGATGCATTTCAGAGGAAGTTGCAGATATCAGTTCACTTCTTCCTAAAGACTTTTCAGCAAGATTATCATTCCCCAGAATCCAGTATTTGTGTATAGGTAAAATTCCAAATGGTAGTTTGCACAGATCTTAAGTACACCCCTTAATGGGTTTTGACAAAGGTACACAGCTGTGTAACCCCAACCCCTACTGAGATACAGAACATCTCCATCACCCTAGAAAGTGCCTTTATGTGCCTGCTTTTCTCATCCATGCTGAACTTCCACTTTTGTAAAAATATCTAAATGAGTAAAATTAAAGGCAAGTGCATATAATTCTCGGAGAAGGCAATGGCACCCAACTCCAGTACTCTTGCCTGGAAAATCCCATGGACAGAGGAGCCTGGTGGGCTGCAGTCTATGGGGTTGCGAGGAGTCAGACACGACTGAGCGGCTTCACTTTCACTTTTCACTTTCATGCATTGGAGAAGGAAATGGCAACCTACTCCAGGCAAGAGAATCCCAGGGACGGGGGAACCTGGTGGGCTGCTGTCTATCGGGTCACACAGAGTCGGACATGACTGAAGCGACTTAGCAGCAGCAGCATATAATTCTAGAAGAGCAGCTCAAAGTGCTGCAAACCATGGATGGCAAGCCAGGAGGATAAGGAGTGCAACTTGTAGAACATCTTCTGTGAATAAGGCACTGCGAATGTAGCAGTGAACCAAACAGATAAAAAAAAAATCCCTGCCTTCATTATGTTTATATCTAAGTGTGTAGGGGGCAGGTGGTGGCAATAGAAATAAGCAAATACATGGGTTTCCAGATAGTGGTAAGTGCCACAGAGAACAATGAAGCAGAAAAGGGAACTAATGGGTGTGAAGCAAAGGGATGTGGAGTTGCAATTTTAAAAAGGGTAGTCAGGAAACCTCACTGAATGACAGCTAAGCAGAGACCTGCAGGGGGCAAGGTGTGTAGGAAAGTATGATGAGGGAATATGTGAATGCATTACTCTGCTGGGGCCTCCACAACAAAATCCCAGAGACTGGGGGTCTTAAGCAACAAATGTTTTGTTCTGAAAGTTCTGGAAGTCCAAGATCATAGTGTCAGCAAGTTGCTCCTAAGGCCTCTCTCTTTAGCTTGCAGGTGGCCACCTTCCCGCTGTGCCCTTGCGTGGTCCCCTCTCCATCCGTGTGTTTCTGTGTCCTCATCTTCTTTCCCTGTAAGAACACCAGTCATATTGTATTAGCCACCCCGCTCCTGCCCCGCATCTGATCTCACGTCACCTTCATTCTCTCTTTAAAGGTCCTCTCTCCAAATGGCAGACACATTCTGATATTCTGGGCATTAGGAACTTCAACTCAGTTCAACCATAACACTGAGTGAATGAATGGACCAGTCTACCGCTTTGCTTCTGGGTAGGAGAATAAAGACACATGAAGACTGCAGGAACAGGGCACAAGGAACAAGCATCCACATTAGGAGCAGAGCCAAGGATCTGACATGTGTTGTTTTTCAAATCCCTCTTGGCCAGTTCAAAATGTGCTTTTTTCTGGCTCTGGCTCCTAACTATTTCCAGAAGTGGTTTTTATTAACTGCTGGCCTGCAGCAGGAAGTGGTAGAGGAAAACCCTGACCTTGGAACCAGAATAACTGGGTTCTGTATCCACTCTACTGAGTGACCTTGAAGAAGCCACTTAACCCCCTCCTTCGCTTCATCTATGCAAAGGGGATGAGAACCTGGCCCCTTCACAGAACTGCCAGAGAGGTGAAGTGAGGCAGTCGGAGGGCAGACGAGGGTGTGTAGCAATAATGCTTAGTAAACAGGGAAATGTAATATAAATAAAAGCAGAGGTATTACTGCGAGGCTTGCAGTGAAAACCACCGCAGACAGCTCAGAGCTGGGGCCTCCTGGTCATTTCAAGGGGAGTTTATTAAACTGTAGTCCTTGTCCTGGTTGCTTCCACTTCAGTCCCCAGGGCAATTAGATAGCTGGGGGAGTGCAGGCCAGGGAAAAGAAAGGCTTATAAAATTGAAAAGAGAGGCTGATCCCATCTCAGGCCCAGAACTGGCCATTTCTGCCTCACCAAGGATTCTTTATACATGTATATAAAGTTGCAGATGTTTAATGTATACAACGTGATGTGTTTGGAGACAAGTATGTACCTGTGAAACCATCATCACTGTCAATGCCATAAATGTATCAATGCCATAAATGTATTCATCACCTCCAAAAGTTCCTCCTGCCCCTTTGTTTTTTTCTCTTTAACAGTTAAGAGCACTTAACGTAAGATCTATCCTCTCAGTGAATTTTGAAGTATATTATATAACTCTGTTAGTCATCAGCCCTATGTTGTACAGTAGATCTCCAGAACTTTATTTTGCATAACTGAAGCCCTTGGCCCACCACCCATCGGGCCCTGGCAACCACCGTTCTACTCTCTGCTTCGATGAATTTGACTATGTCTAAGTCCACTTATGAATGAGATCATGCTGTATTTGACTTTCTGTGGTCTGGCTTATTTCACTCAGCATAGTATTCTCAAGTTTCATCCATGTTGTTATATATGATAACCTTTCCTTCTTTTTTATAAGGCTAAATAGTAGTCCATCATATGTGTATACCACATTTTCTTTATCATCAAGGACTCTTGGTATCAAAAGTTGATAATAATGAGCACCCTCGTTGCCGCACTTAGTACTAAATCCTCCCCAGGCATCAATTCGTGGAATCCGGACAATACCCCCTGAGGCTGGGGCTATTATTTACCTGTTTTTTAGATGAAGAAACTGAGGCTCAATGGAGTCAAATAATTGCCCAGATCATGTGGCTATTTTTTTAAATTTTATTTATTTTTGGTTGTGACGGATTTTAGTTGCCACATTAGAGCCCAGCTGCCCTGCAACATGTGGAATCTTAGATGCCCGACCAGAGATCAAACCCATGTCCCCCAACCAGGAGATGGACTCCCGACAACTGGACCACCAGGGAAGTCCCTTACGATGCTGTTAAAAGGCAGAACTGAACCCAAATCAACTTCCACCTACATCCCATTACAATTACACAAAATGTGCTAAAGATATTTAAGGCATCTCAATTCTGCTTGAATTCCAGCTCTGACACTTCCCAGCCATGTGACTTTGGACAAGTTATTTATCTTCCAGAGGACACCCTGCCCACCTGTCACGTCCAGGGCTGGCCAAATGCGAGTTGAGGGTTGTTCCTTAGCTTCTTGTAGCCTCAGTTCCTTTAGCTGTAAAATAAGGGCGATAACAGCTCATATCCCCAGTGAAAAGCACCTAGCCCAGTACCTGGCAGCAATCATTTTGTGATAGCAACAATGGTGCATCCATACCAAATGGGGAGAAGGAAGAAGAGCAAAGATAGAAACACAAACAGGTAGAATAAATTTAACTTTTTCACATCCAGCCTGTTTAGAACTTAGGATCAAAAAATAATTATTTCAGCTAAAGATGTGTCATTTTCTTTTGATTCAGTTCGGTTCAATTGCTCAGTCGTGACCGACTCTTTGCAACCCCCATGGACTGCAGCATGCCAGGCTTCCCTGTCTGTCACCAAATCCCAGAGCTTGCCCAAACTCACCTGAATCTAGTTGGTGATGCCATTCAACCATCTCATCCTCTGTCATCCCTTCTTCTCCTGCCTTCAACCTTTCCCAGCATCAGAGTCTTTTCAAATGAGTCAGTTCTTTGCATTAGGTAGCCAAAGTATTGCAGTTTCAGCTTCAGCATCAGTCCTTACAATGAGTATTCAGGACTGAATTCCTTTATGATTAAATTGTTTAATCTCCTTGCAGTCCAAGGGACTCTCAAGAGTCTTGTCCAACATCACAGTTCAAAAGCATCAACTCTTCGGAACTCAGCTTTCTTTATAGTCCAACTCTCACATCCATATATGACTACTGGAAAAACCATAACTGACTTGACGGACCTTTGTCAGCAAAGTAATGTCTCTGCTTTTTATTGTGCTGTCTAGGTTGGTCATAGCTTTTCTTCCAAGGAGCAAGTATCTTTTAATTTCATGGCTGCAGTCACCATCTGCAGTGATTTTGGAGCCCAAGAAAATAAAGTCTGTCACTGTTTCCATTGTTTCCCCATCTATTTACCATGAAGTGATGGGACCCTATGCCATGATCTTAGTTTTTTGAATGTCGAGTTTTAAGTCAGCTTTCTCACTCTCCTCTTTCACTTTCATCAAGAGGGTCTTTAGTTCCTCTTGCTTTTTGCCATAAAGGTGGTGTCATCTGCATATCTGAGGTGGTTGATATTTCTCCCAGCAATCTTGATTGCAGCTTGTGCTTCATCCAGCCTGGCATTTCTCATGATGTACTCTGCATATAAGTTAAATAAGCAGGGTGACAATATATAGACTTGACATACTCCTTTCCCAAATTGGAACCAATCTGTTGTTCCATGTCTGGTTCTAATTGTTGCTTCCTGACCTGCATATAGGTTTCTCAGGTCAGGTGGTCTGGTATTCCCATCTCTTGAAGAATTTTCCACAGTTTGTTGTGATCCACACAGTCAAGGCTTTGGCGTAGTCAATAAAGCAGAAGTAGGTGTTTTTCTGGAACTCTCTTGCTTTTTCGATGATCCAATGGATGTTGGCAATTTGATCTCTGGTTCCTCTGCCTTTTCTAAATCCAGCTTGAACATCTGGAAGTTCTCAGTTCACGTACTGTTGAACACTGGCTTGGAGAGCATTGGAAGCCTGGCTGGTTTTGAGCATTTCTTTGCTGGCATATAAGATGAGTGCAATTGTGCGGTAGTTTGAACATTCTTTGCCATTCCCTTTTTGGGGGATTGGAATGAAAACTGACCTTTTCCAGTCCTGTGACCACTGCTGAGTTTTCCAAATTTGTTGGCATATTGAGTGCAGCACCTTCACAACATCATCTTTTAGGATTTGAAATAGCTCAACTGGAATTCCATCACTTTCACTAGCTTTGTTTATAGTGATGCGTAAAGGCCACTTGATTTTGCATTCCAGGATGTCTGGCTCTAGGTGAGTGATCACACCATCGTGGTTATCTGGGTCGTGAAGCTCTTTTTTGTACAGTTCTTCTGTGTATTCTTGCCACCTCTTTTTAATCTCTTCTGCTTGTTAGATCCATATCATTTCTTTCCTTCATTGTGCTCATCTTTGCATGAAATATTCCTTTGGTTTCTCTAATTCTCCTGAAGAGATCTCTACTGTTTCTCATTCTATTGTGGGTGTGACTGGTGATGGAAGTAAAGTCGATGCTGTAAAGAACAACATTGCAGAGGAACTTTGAATGTTAGGTCCATGAATCAAGGTAAACAGGAGATGGCAAGAGTGAACATCAACATTTCAGGAATCACTGAACTAAAATGGACTGGAATGGGTGAATTTAACTCAGGTGACCATTATATCTACTACTGTGAGCAAGAATCCCTGAGAAGAAATGGAGTAGACGTCATAGTCAACAAAACAGTCGAAATGCAGTATTTGGGTGCAATCTCAAAGCAACAGAATGTCTCTGTTTGTTTCTAAGGCAAACCATTCAATATCACAGTAATCCAAGTCTGTACCCCAACCACTAATGCCAAAGAAGCTGAAGTTGAACAGTTCTATAATGACCTACAATACCTTCTAGAATTAGCACCAAAAAAAAGATGTCCTTTTCATCATAGGGGACTGGAATGCAAAAGTAGGAAGTCAATACCTAGAGTAACAGGCAAGTTTGGCCTTGGAGTACAAAACAAAGGAAGGCAAAGGTTTACAGAGTTTTTGCCAAGAGAACACACTGGCCATAGCAACACCCTCTTCCAACAACACAAGAGATGACTCTACACATGGACATCACCAGATAGATAGTCAATACCAAAATCAGATTGATTATATTCTTTGCAGCCAAAGATGGAGAAGCTCCATACAGTCAGCAAAAATAAGACCAGGATCTGACTGTAGCTCAAATCATGAACTCCTTATTGCAAAATTCCCTTGATAAGAAAATAAGAAATTGTGTGATGTGTGTGTTTCCCTTTTTGCTTTGGCTACCAGAAAATTCAGAGCTAAATCCCATTCTTATTAACAGTAACCAGGTAGAATAGAATCTAGACTTAGTCTTCCTTTATGCTATATGCATTAAAATTTTTTTGTTCTATTAACTTTATTGTCCTATAACATTTACTGTCAAAAAAATTGTTAATCCAGCTGCTTGAAAAGTAGGTAAAAATAATCAAGACATTTAATATACTTATTATGAAAATGAAATTCATATTATAAATGAAATCAGTCCTGAATATTCACTGGAAGGACTGATGCTGAAGCTGAAGCTTCAATACTTTGGCCACCTGCTGCGAAGAACTGGCTCATTGGAAAAGACCCTGATGCTGGGAAAGATTGAAGGCAGGAGGAGAAGGGGACGACAGAGGATGAGATGGTTGGATGGCATCACCAACTCGATGGACATGAGTTTGAGTAAGCTTCAGAAGTTGGTGATGGACAGGGAAGTTTGGCATGCTGCAGTCCATGGGGTCGCAAAGAGTCAGACACGAATGAGCGATCGAACTGAACTGAATATAGTTACAGGTTAAGGTCGTGCATTTGAAATCAAAGCATTATCTATTACTTGAATTTTAGACAAAGATAAAAGGCACTGAGAAGTCAGAGATTAATTTAGAAGTGGAATTAGTTCAGATAAAGCATTTATGGGAAAAACAACTTGTAAATGATCCCCAGAGTAGGTCAATCCTATTCGCAGGCAGATAGGAGGGTCAGTTTTCAGTCCCCTGGGCCACCCGGGCTGGCACTCAGCTTTTCCAGATCCCACTTCTCAGAGGAGCAGAGGCCTGCCCTGTTTCCCACACCATTAAGGGTTTCCTCTTGATCTTTCCAGATCGTGGGTCCACTTGCACAAGATGTGAATCCATGGCAGAAGCCAAAATGATTTATATTTCTGTCAGTTCAGTGTCAAACATGCTGGGAGGAAGGAAATTTATATTTAGATGGGAAGAAGGAACTTTATATTTTAATTAAATTTTGATTATGTTCCCATTGTACAGAGTCTCCAGAAAAAGTAAATATGTGTGTGTGAGAAAGAGTGGGTATTTGCATTCAAACATGATATTCTCTCAACTTGACAAATGGTTGTCATTTCTGGCATTGGTATATTGGCCAAAAGATTGGAAACAATGTAAAGTTAATCAGTGGGACCTGGTAAAATGACCTACCCATGGGATGACAGAGGAAGATGCATGTTTAATAAAGAATGAAGACACAGCCACTTTGGGAACTAGTTTGGCAATGTCTGATTAAGATGGACTCACAGCAACTCAGGATTTCCTCAACTTCAGTCACTATCAGAATAAAATTCAAAGTTCTCAGCCTGGCCCACGACAGGTTTTTCTCACCATGAGCACTGTTGACCCTTTTGGCCGAATATTCTATGTGTGTGGTGGTGGGGGAGCTGTCTGGTGAGTGCTAGGATATTTATGGGCATTCCTGGGCCCCACCCAAAAATGCCAACATCACCCCCAGCCCCAAAAGTCGTGACAGCCAAAAATATCTTCATACATTGTCAAAATATTGCATGGATAAATCTCACAAACAAAAACACACATACATACAAGGAGTACATACGGGAAATTTCCTGGCGATTCAGTGATTAGGACTTCATGGTTCCATTGCAGGGTCACGAGTTTAATCTCTAGTCTGGGATCTAAAATCTCGCATGCTGGGTGGTGGAGCCAAAAAAAGAGAACATTATAAACCTATTTTGGTTGGGAGAAGGAAGACATAGGTAAGGGGCTTCTGGGATGAGGCTAACAGTCTGTTTTTGGATTGAAGTACTCTTGGGTGTTTTAAACTCTGAAAACTCATCATGTTGTGTACTTTTTCATTATTATAATTCAATAAAAATGTTTTTTAAAAAATGAGGCACATCTACATGGCTTGATATGGAAAACTCTCCAATATACATGGTTAATGGGGAAAAAAAGTTGACTACGAATATTGTAATTCCATTTATAAAGTATTTCCAGAAGTGCAGGAAAGCACACACACTCCTGATGGGAGTCTGAAGTTGTTAACCACTTCAGAGCGCCCTCACTAGAAACGCTGAAGCTGCCCACACTCCACGACTCAGCACCTCAGGACCTCAGGGTGTGCTCCAGGGAAACTCCTGCCCATTGTCCAAGGAGACTCAGACGGGGAATGTTCACCGGGTGATGACTGAGCCTCAGACGTTTAAGGAACTCGCTGGAAGATCACACCGCTTATGAATCAGAAAGCCAGCATCTGATCCCAGGTGGCTGAGGGCCGCTAGGCGCTCTAACTCTCCAGCCCTTCCGCTGGTCCTGCGTGTGGATGAAGGGTCCTGGCTAAGCGTCCTCAGGCAGAGCAGCAGGTATTCACAGGAGGCAGGCTTCACAGTGAGGAGGTGAGGGCAGCGTCATTACGCAGGCTGCCAGCCCATCCTCACCCCCCAAAAGTCTACTTCTTTCCCAGGCTGGAGATCCACCACAAAATGCCCCCCTTTTATCAGCCCCTCCTTAGAGGTGCCAGCCTTGGGGGAAAGAGGACAAAGAGGAAAAGCCCCTCTCTCCTCCATGCTGTGGGTTAACCTGGAACGGCCCTCCCTCCAGGGGCCTGGCAGCCCTGCCCGCAGCCCCAGCCAACCCAGGAGTGACGGCAGATGGCCCCGAGCTGGCGGATCCCACCGCCTGGTGGCAGGAAGCCAACGGTGGTGGCGGTGGTGGCGCTTGCCTTTGGGAAGGGAGAAGCTGTGAGCTGACTCAGGAGATCAAAGGCGGCTCCATCCTTTTCAGCTGAAATGAGCTGCTAACACTTTTAAAGAGAGAGCATAGGTAAACATGGGAAAATACCCCTGGGTGAAAAAGGAGTCACATTGGAGAAACTCTTGCTAGAATCTGAGGTATTCTCCTGCTTTCTCTTTTCCTGATATGCGATCATCCATAAGAATGAGAGGCTCCCAGGTGGTGCGGTGATTAATCCCTGGGTCTGGAAGACTCTCTGGAGGAGGGCATGGCAACCCACTCCAGTATTCTTGCCTGGGAAACCCCATTGTCAGGGGAGACTGGTGGGCTACAGCCCAAAAGGTCACAAAGAGTTGGGCACAACAGTGCACACGCAGCACCAGAAAGTCAAATTCTTTCCCACACTGACGGTGGTGACGAAGACGGTAACTCATGATATAAATGCTTTAGATCTGGTAATTCGTCCAATCCTCCCACTTCCCAAAAGCTAAGAAGGAGGTTCAGTTGTTAGCCCAGATGTGCCACTGAGGAAACGAAGGCCTTGATCAGAGACAAGTCCCAGCTCCAGGCCAAACCATTTCCAACTCAGCTGATGTCAGAATCCTAAGTTGGAAGCCTGCTTCCTGCCATTGTCTCTGACACTTTGACCTCGAGGCAGGAGATGATGTCATGGGAACTGCTGTTTCAGTGGAAAGGGACCGGCAAGGCTGGGGGAAGGGCCCCCTAGGGCAGCCCCTCTCTCCCCTCCTGGTGGCTCGTGGGAGTGTTCAAAGATCTTCACATGCTTCTGTGTTATTTGAACTTTTTACAGTGAGCATATATTATTTCTATGATCAAAAATAAACAAGAATTCTATTTTCATTTTGAAAAAAAAAACAACCCAGCGCCAGTGCACTTTTTTAGATCCAGGGTCAGTTTCCGACCTATGTGGATCACTTGCTCATTGGCTTGGCTCTCTGTGAAAATAATCTAACAGACTGGGAGCCGCTTTCTACTTCCTCCAACTGCAGACTGCTCTGAAGTGAGAACACTAGCTGCTTCCGAGACTCGCACGAGTGAATCACAGACTAAGGACTACCGAGCACAGAGCCTAATGAGCTCCAAGTACCTAATGAGCTCCAAGTACCTAATGAGTACTCAATAAGTGGCCCCTCCATTATTATTCGAGTCTTAACCATGGTCCATGCCAAATACCTTGTTTGCATACTTGGTTGAGAGACAGGTTCTCACTTCACGGATGAGGACACTGAGGTTCCGAGAGACAAAGGGACGTTCCCAAAGTGCTGAAATCAAACCAGATTGCACCTTCTGCCTGGCACATCTTTCCATCAAGTCTGAATTCAATCAGTGTCACTTCCCTGAGTGATACCTCTATGAGGGACTGATTCTCAATTACCTGGCTGAGGGCTCTTTGCCCCTGACTTCACATTTGAATCATCTGGGAAGCTTTTTAAAAATCCTGTTTCCTAGCTGTTTTCTGTATTAATGACATCAGAATCTTCGAGGGTGTAAAAGTAACTTGGGGGTATGATAGAGTATAATAGAGTATAAATATAATATTTATTAACACTCCACCCACTCCAGTATCCTGGCCTGGAGAATTCCATGGACTGTATAGTCCATGGGGTCACAAAGAGACACGACTGAGTGACTTTCGCTTTCACTTTCAGATGCTTTCAACATACAGCTAAGATGACTTTCCTGGTGGCTCAGGTGGTAAAGAATTTGCCTACAATGCAGGAGACCTGGGTTCGATCCCTGGGTTGGGAAGATCCCCTGGAGAAGGGAATGGCTACCCACTCCAGTATTCTGGCCTGGAGAATCCCATGGACAGAAGAGCCAGCAGGCTACAGTCCATGGGGCCGCAGAGTTGGACATAACTGAACAACTAATAATGAGACTGAGAACTGGTGTTTTAGAGGGATTCATTCACCTGTTTTAACTTTCTTGTAAAAAGGACCAAAGTAGGTTGAATAACTGTTCTGTTTGCCTGAGATCAAGGGTGTTCCAGGAACATGTTACTTTCAGAGCTAAAACTTTCAAAGCTCTGGGCAAACTGAGATGTGTTGATTACTTTGGCCAAAGCCAGGTCCCACTGGTGGTAAAACCAAATGTCTCCAGGTATCAAGCCACCTAAATGCGTAAAGTTGCCTGTGATGGGCAGAGATGGTGTTTGAGAGCAAACAAATGAAGAGACTGTATCTGACCAAGACCCTATGCATACTAAACGATGCTGCACTATCAGACCAGACCCACTTGTTTTAAACTTCCAACAGGCAACCTTCAGCTTCCGCTCTGGAGCCATCAGAACCACCGTGTATCTGCAATAGAGTCTGGTATGATCTCAGGCGGTCTTGGCCTGCAGCGGCTTGAAGCAGGGTTTTGGTTCCCAGCCAAACATTGAAGTCTAGGCCGCGGTGAGAGGGCTGAATCCTAGCCACTAGACCACCAGGGCCAGTGGCCAGTGACAAGGCCCTGGCCGGTCAACTGTGTAGAAATGAATTTCCACATAGAGACGGAAAGTAGAGAAGAAAGAAGAAAGTGTTAGTTGCTCAGTTGTGTCCGACTCTGCAGTCCCATGGACTGCAGCCTGCCAGGTTCCTCTGTCCAAGGGAATTCCCAGGCAAGAATACAGGAGTGGGTTGCCATTCCCTTCTCCGGGGGATTTTCTCAACCCAAGGATGGAACCCAGGTCTTCCAAATTGCAGGCAGATTCTTTACCATCTGAGCTACAGAGAAGTTTATTAAAAGGAAAAAACAGAGTACGTGTGGATAGACACACTGGCAGGCTCAGAGAGAGTCATCTCTTCTGGGTTTCCTTTGGCCGGTCATCTTGCCTTGCTTGGTTCTGAGTCTGTATTTGGTTTACTTCAGGGTCCTCTCCTGTGTGCACACGCATCTCTTAGCCAAGATGGATTCTAGCGAAGTTTATTGGCAGTTGACATCACTTACTATGGGGTGGTGCCCCCTCCCTTTTTGACCTTGAAGGAGTCTTTCTGTGCATGTGTAGTTGGGTAGTCAGGAAGGTGTCCTTGACTTTTCGAAGAAGGAATATGCAGTCTTTATCTCTTATCTTGGCAGGACTGAACTTCCCCTGACTCCTGCTATTTTGGAGCATCCGTCCACAGGGGATAAAGTCCAGCTGCTCAGCCTGGGGCCCATCTATCTCCTGCCTCAGGTGGACCTGTAGTTCTCAAGCTTACATTGCACTTACCTGGTTGGGGGCGTGGTGGTGGTGGGGGTGCGGCTTTAACAAAATCTTGATGCTCAGACCCCATCCCAGAACAATTGATTTATAGTCTCTGTGGATGGGACCCAGGCCTTGGTATATTTTTGAATCTCCCCAGGTCACTGTAGTGTCTGGCTTGGGCTAAAGAGGGATGCAGTGGGTGACTGAAGGCAGAAAGTGGGACGTTTCTTCTTTACACCTGATGTGTCTCTAAAACATCCTTGGTGTCTGACTCATAAGATTTGAAGACCTTTTCTATTCTTCCTTCTCTGGAAAACCACTAATAAAAATCAGTTCTGAGGCAACAAAGATGTCCTGCAGTAGGTGAATCGGCTGTGGTACATCCAGATGAAATATTTTTCCACACTAAAAGGAAATGAGCCATCAAGTCATGAAAAGACTTGGAGGAAACTTCAGTTCAGTTCAGTCGCTCAGTCGTGTCCGACTCTGCGGCCCCATGAATCACAGCACGCCAGGCCTCCCTGTCCATCACCAACTCCTGGAGTTCACTCAGACTCACGTCCATCGAGTCAGTGATGCCATCCAGCCTTCTCATCTTTTGTCGTCCCCTTCTCCTCCTGCCCCCAATCCCTCCCAGCATCAGAGTCTTTTCCAATGAGTCACCTTTTCACATGAGGTGGCCAGAGTATTGGAGTTTCAGCTTCAGCATCAGTCCTTCCAATGAACACCCAGAACTGATCTCCTTGCAGTCTAAGGGACTCTCAAGAGTCTTCTCCAACACCACAGTTCAAAAGTATCAATTCTTTGGTGCTCAGCTTTCTTCACAGTCCAACTCTCACATCCATACATGACCACTGGAAAAACCATAGCCTTGACTAGACGGACCTTTGTTGGCCAAGTAATGTCTCTGCTTTTTAATATGCTACCTAGGTTGGTCATAACTTTCCTTCCAAGGAGTAGGCATCTTTTAATTTCATGGCTGCAGTCACCATCTGCAGTGATTTTGGAGCCCCCCAAAATAAAGTCTGACACTCTTTCCACTGTTTCCCCATCTATTTCCTATGAAGTGGTGGGACCAGATGCCATGATCTTCATTTTCTGAATGTTGAGCTTTAAGCCAACTTTTTCACTCTCCTCTTTCACTTTCATCAAGAGGCTTTTGAGTTCCTCTTCACTTTCTGCCATAAGGGTGGTGTCATCTGCATATCTGAGGTTATTGATATTTCTCCCACCAATCTTGATTCCAGCTTGTGTTTCTTCCAGCCCAGCGTTTTTCATGATGTACTCTGCATAGAAGTTAAATAAGCAGGGTGACAATATACAGCCTTGACATATTCCTTTTCCTATTTGGAACCAGTCTGTTGTTCCACGTCCAGTTCTAACTGTTGCTTCCTGACCTGCATACAGGTTTCTCAAGAGGCAGGTCAGGTGGTCTGGTATTCCCATCTCTTTCAGAATTTTCCACAGTTTATTGTGATCCACACTGTCAAAGGCTTTGGCATAGTCAATAAAGCAGAAATGGATGGTTTGTTTGGAACTCTCTTGCTTTTTCCATGATTCAGTGGATGTTGGCAATTTGATCTCTGGTTCCTCTGCCTTTTCTAAAACCAGCTTGAACATCTGGGAGGAAACTTAGGGGCATATTATTAATATAACATGGGAAAAGTCAATCAGAAAAGGCTATATACTGTATGATTCCAGCTATAGGACATTCTGGAAAAGGCAAAATATGGAGACAGTAAAAAGATCAGGTGTGGGGAACGGGAGAGTGATGAACAGGTGGACCACAGAGGAACTTCAGGGCAACGGACATACTCTGTCTGCTACAGAATGGTGGGTACACATCATTAGGCATTTGTCCAAATCCAAAGGATGTACAACCCAGGAGTGAACCCTGATGTAGACTTTGGGTGATAATGATGTGTCAGTGTAAGATATGAAATGGAGTATTCCCTGCCATATAGTTAAACAAGGATGTCACAGCCATCCTTGATTCTGGCACTCCAAATGTGAATTTTGAGCCCAGGAAGAACAATAGCTGCTATCTGGCAGCCGTGGAGCTGCCACCACAAGCTGAGCCACTCCCTATGATGAACAAGGAACTAAGGATGTGAATAATCAAACCACAGATGCTGGCCCCAGGTAGCTGTTCAGTTCAGTTCAGTTGCTCAGTCATGTCTGACTCTTTGAGGCCCCATGAATCACAGCACACCAGGCCTCCCTGTCCATCACTAACTCCCAGTTTACCCAAACTCATGTCCATCGAGTTGGTGATGCCATCCAACCATTTCATCCTCTGTCGTCCCTTTCTCCTCCTGCCTTCAATCTTTGCCAGCACTAGGGTCTTTTCAAATGAGTAGCTGAGATGCATATACAAGGAATGATTTCAGTAACCCCAGACCCTTGCATCTTCCCATGCATAGAAAAGTGCTAAATTCTTTGAAATATCTGGTTTTCCTTAATTAACAATAATCTTCCGATGTTCAGACTATCTGTCCCTTACTGCAACTTCTGCATAACCTGACTCCTCCCCCCCACCTCCTTGGAACAGTTCTCTCAGGATCACTTGAGATGCTGCCTCCCGGGCCTGAAGTCCTGAAAACTCCCACCAAATAAAGCATAACTCTCAATCTCTAGGTTGTGACAATTTTTGAAGTCGACGAAGTCCATCAATTGTAACAAATGTTCCATCTGGTGAGGGATGTTGATGATGAGCGGGCAGTGGGTACATGGGAATCTCTCTATACCATTCAGTCAATTTTGTTGTGTTCTAAAAGAAAAAAGTATTTTAAAAAAATCAACACTGAACAAGTGCTTCCAATGTATTCACTCATCAGGAACCACTGAACCCCAGTGTCTGACCCAGCTGCATGCTGGGAGGTCAGGGTGTGCTGCAGGGGGAAGGGGGGATGGCTTCTGCTCTGTGACCCCAGGCTATGTACTTTGCTTTCCTGTTTCTCAGTGATTTCCTCCACATTGAACATCAGCTTGAGGCACCTGGGTCTCAAGTCCTATGGCCATTGCAAGTGGGGCTGGGAACCGAAGGTCCCAGGCCGATAGGCCTTGCTGTGGTAGAGAGAGATTTTGCACAATGGTGGGAAGGCACAGGGCTTTCTGGCATGCGGACAATACCCTGTGCAGAAATGGGGAGGAAAAGGTTCTCTGAATCACTGAAGGAAGTTACTATGGTCAGTGGAGAAGGAGGAAACTGTGTGTGTGTGTACAGGCATGTGGATAGGCGTGACTATGTAAGTGAGAGTGGGGATGAAATCTGTGAGGGGGTGTGTGTGCCAGGAGTGTGTGTATATGAATGTCTGTGTGCAAATATGAATGTGTGTATATATGAATTTGCACAAGAATTTGGTGTTGAGAATTAGAATGTTTCCTGGCATGTCAATAATCATGGATGTCATAGTTGTCACAGTGGAATCAATTATTCCAGCCCTCTGATGTGAGTTTCTGAGTCTTAAGGGCACTCAGGAAGGGGAAGAATACCTGCGATCCACTCCCTACAGTGAGCTCCAAGGAAGCTCAGGAAGGGAAACACAGGATGCTGGCCCAGGATAGCTAAGTGTGAAAGGGATGATCTCAGTGATCCCAGACTCTTGCATCTTCCCATACATAGAAAAGTGCTAAATTCCTTAACTTGTGATGTGTGTTTTTCTTAATTAACAATAATCTTTTGATGTTCAGACTACCTGCCCTTTGTTACAAAACTTCTATATAACCTGGCTCCTCCCCTTGCCTCCTCAGAGCAGTTCTCTCAGGGTTACTTGACATACTGTCTCCCAGCTTGAAGTTCTAAAAATTCCCACCAGATAAAACATAACTCTCAACTTATAGGCTGTGATTATTTTTCAAGTCGACAGTCTATATGAGGATGTAATTATGTGCATGTACATGAATTGTGGATGTATGTGGTGGATATATGTTTGATGTGTGACTATGCATGCACCTCCATATTTGTGTGAGTGGACATGTATGAGGTTGTGTTATGAGCTGAGTGTTGGTGGGCAAGTGACTTAACCTGTCAGTTTCCCTATGTCTAAAATGAAGATAAGTAATTACTGTGGTGGGTAGAAGGTGGCCACAAACTCTTTACCACCCCTGCCATTGACAGGTGGAGTCCACGTCATTTCCCTTGAACTGGGCTGGATCTATGATTCGTTCTGACCTATGGAATCAGGGCCATACCAGACCTGCAGTTCTGCATTTGCACACACAGAACTCTTCTGCTCAGAGTCCAGTGGCCTAATCATGAGAAGCTAGAGCCAAACGGTGAAGCCACATAGAAGGAAACTGAGGCACGCCCATCCAGTGGATGGGCCTGGATGGCCCTGTGGTCCCAGTTGACGTTACAAGGAGCTGAACTGAACCTGAGAAGTGAGGCAGTAGTGAGCAGTGGCATGAAGCAAGATCTTAATTCCCTGCCCAGGAATTGCACCTGAGTAGCCTGGATGGAAACCAGGAATCTTAGCCTCCAGACCAGCCAGGGCTAGAGGCTTTAGAAGCTAATTTTCCCTGGATCTTTGCCCCTGTGAAAAATGCATCTATCACAGAGGCAGAAACTGTAAATGCAGGTACAAAGTTTATTATTAGACATAGTACAACAAGTGGGAGAGCACACAGAGAAACAGTTTAGTTGGGACAGAAGCAAAGCAGGGATGCACATTCATTGAGAAAAGGTGTAGGTGTCCCTCCCAGTGAGGAGGAGCACAGTAAAGCACGGTGAAGTCATTTATATAGGTCAGTCCTTCCCAGTCTTTGTCTCCTTTCAGGCCAATTATCTGCTTTCTTTTTCCACACCTGACCTACCCTAGGGCCCTCTCCTAGGGTGCGCACACACCTCTCAGCCAAGATGGATCTCGAAGTGAAGGCTTCTGGGAGGAGCAAGACTCATTATGGCCTGGAGTTATCCCCTGACTTGACTCTGAGAAGCCTTTCTGTGCCGGTGTAGCGTCTCCCTTATCCTTTACTCAGACAGGGTTTTTGCCTCTCTTTGTCCTTGCCATGATTATTCTCTTGAGATGTTCATAAGAGACAGAGACTGGCTATTTACCCTGTTTCTGTTGTTACTTCCAACAGGGGGCAGGTTGTGAATTCCTCAACTGGAGTCCACCTATCTCTTGCCTCAGGAAATGCAAAGAGGAGGCTGACTGATTGTAAATGTCCAACCTGGAGCCCAGTCTATCTCCTACCTCAGAAGGACCCTGCGGGGCCCTCGTGGGTACAACCCCTTCCACTTCTTGTTTGTAGAAAAAGCTTTAGTCTCTTAGGCTTTCCCTGGATTCCAAAGAGCGAACTGGAGCAGTTAATGATCAGAGAAGGGAGGACAATACGGTCACAGGATTCCTTGTTCCTCCTGAAGAGGTATAGATAACAGTCTGATGCATATCTTCGACTTGTTCTACAGAAACTAAGATACCTCTCACCAGGAGGATGGTGACTGCATGCTGACCCCAAGCATGCAGACCCCGGACTGGTTGGAGCCAGAAGGTCCTAAAACACTTCCCTGTTACCTCACTACCAATCAATCAGAAGGAAGTCCACCAGCTGATCACGTACTCTGCAACCTTCACTCCTAATACTGTCTTTAAAAACCCTCATCTGAAAGCTGTTGAGGAGCTTTGGCCTTTGAGCACAAACTGCCCATTCTCTTCTCTTGATGTCTTGCAACAAACGTTGCACTTTCCTTCACTACAGCCTGGTGTGGCTTTGCTGTGCTGTGGACCCGAGTTCAGTTCGGTAACAGAACTCCCAGCAGAGCTCAGTTAACAACAGACTCCTGAGAGATAATAATGCTAGTGGCTATTTTAAAACCACTTAGTTTTAGGGTGCAGCAATAGATAAATTTACTTCATAGAGTTTTCAAACACTTAGAACATGGGATCAGCAAACTTTTCCTGTGAAGGGCCAGGGAGTAAATATTTTAGATTTGGGGGCCATATAGTCACTGTGAAAACTACTCAGCGCTGCTGCTGCGGCGCAAAAGCAACCAAGACAGTGATCAGCGTGGCTGTATTCTGATAAAACTTTATTTATACAAACAAGCTGGATTTGGCCCACGGGGCAATTGTTGGCCCAGACCCAGAAAACTGCCTAGATACAGTATATGATATAAAAGTGTCAGCTATGAGTACATGTGTGTAAGGTCAAGTGTGCATGTCTGTGGTACATGTGAAGCATGATATAAAAGTATATGATATAAAGGTATAGTTTGTATGTCTGTGTAGCTATGTGTCTTCATGGAATCTGTTTAGTCCTGTAAAAACACATCAACGAGCTGTAACAGCTGATGTTTCAATGACTGCTCCCCACCCCTCCTTCCTGCTTCTATTCTGAGGAGAAAGGCGAGCATGGGAGAAAATCAAGAGAACAGAGAGAGCCGGCTGGTCCCATCATTTGCATCTGGGCTGAGTCTGGAGGGAAGCCATCGTGGCTGGGCTACTGTAGGGCGGAGTCCAGGGCTTCCTGTTGGCGGAAAGGAAAATGAAGTCAGTCCCCTGGGGGCGGGGCGGGGCGGCGGGGGAGGTGCGGTAAAAATGAAAAAGGAACTCTAGCGCTTTAAGGAGGGGCTTGGGGGTGTGGGGAGAGAGTTATCCCTCTCCTGCCGCGGGTGGCTTTTCCAGGCAGCTTGTAAACATCTGCCTGCTGGTTTCATTTTGACCCCCCACTGTGGGACTCCAGAGGGGCTACTTCCTGCATGACTAACCTCCTTGGCTCAGTTTGCCGGTGGCCAGAAATGCATCGAGTGTTAGCTTGGGAGCCAGTAGATGTGGGTTCAAATCCCCGTCTGCATTTACTTACTAAGTGGCATCGGGGGGTTCAGCCTTCCTTACCCGTCTAACGGGGATGCTATTTAGCATCACCTCCTAGGACTGTTTGCAACGATCAAATGAGGATTCTGTGCATCTAGCCTTTGACAAGCAGCTTCCCACACAGTGCTCTATAAGGTGACACTCTGNATTTACTTACTAAGTGGCATCGGGGGGTTCAGCCTTCCTTACCCGTCTAACGGGGATGCTATTTAGCATCACCTCCTAGGACTGTTTGCAACGATCAAATGAGGATTCTGTGCATCTAGCCTTTGACAAGCAGCTTCCCACACAGTGCTCTATAAGGTGACACTCTGAGACAGACCCCATGGGTTCCAGTGCTGGGCTCCAAGATTTGCAAGTTTGTCTTCCCTAATCCCCACCAGGGCTGCCTTAAACTCTTGATTTACGGAGTCATAGAAACCTGTTTCTTTCCTTCAAAACTGCTACCTCTATTAGTTATACAGCACTCACTGGCAGGCTTATTTGATGCGTCTGTCTCCTCCAGCAGACTGAAAGCCGCAGCCAAATGAGACGGTGTCTGCTTTGCTGGCCACTCTGTCCCAAGGGCCAGTACAGGGCCTGGCACACCGTTGGCACTCGATAATCAGTTACTGAATGAGTGAATGGAGATGCAAAACTTCACAATTTGGAATTATCTGGGGCCTGTGAAGAAAGCTGAGCACTGAAGAATTGTTGCTTTTGAACTGTGGTGTTGGAGAAGACTCTTGAGAGCCCCTTGGACTGCAAGGAGATCCAACTAGTCCATCCTAAAGGAGATCAGTCCTGGATGTTAACTGGAAGGACTGATGCTGAGGCTGAAACTCCAGTACTTTGGCCACCTCATGTGAAGAGTTGACTTACTGGAAAAGACTCTGATGCTGGGAGGGATTGGGGGCAGGAGGAGAAGGGGACGACCGAGGATGAGATGGCTGGATGGCATCACTGACTCAATGGACGTGAGTCTGAGTGAACTCCAGGAGTTGGTGATGGACAGGGAGGCCTGGCGTGCTCCGGTTCATGGGGTCGCAAAGAGTTGGATACGACTGAACGACTGAACTGACCTGAACTGAGGGAAGAACAGCTCCTCACTTTTAATCAACGCATGAATTTGAAAGGCTTCCAATGGGGTCTTCTAAAACAGGGTTAGGCCAGGACAGCCTCTTGTGCTCGTTAAGTCAGGCTGGGCTATGCTGCTGAAGCCATCAATGCTGATGTTTCCTTTCGGAGGCCCAGCACCACAAAGGTGGATGTCTCACTGAAAGCGTGCGTCAGGTGTCTGGCGAGAGCAGTTGCTCTCAGTTCCATCTTGTTGCTGGCATCTTCACGTGTGGCCTTCACTGCCTCTGCAGGATCACCCCCAGCCCCTTCTGCTCCCTGCCCAATGGTCAGAGCCAGCCGCTCAGCCCCGTCAACCTGCCGGGGGCGCTGGGAGATACTGGGCTGCTCAGGGAGGCTCAGCAGCAGAAGAGTCTCCGCCACACATAGGAAAGGCTCAGACTTCCTGGCCGTTCTCACAGGTCTGGGTTTCGTGTGAGGATGTCTGAATGCATTTTGAAGGCTTGGAAAATGGAGATTCCTACTGATTAGACTGCTTTTGAAAAAATCAGGTATTTATCAGAGGAAGAAAAATAACCAGTCATCACAAATCCTTTGCTTAAAATATCGCACCATGTTTTCAGTGCAGTTTCTTGCCATACAAGACCCTGAAGGCCCCATCTTAAAATGTCACAACCATTTTTCTCCATGGTTGAAATAATTTTTAAAAATATTTTTATTGGAGTATAGTTGTTTTACATTGTTGTGTTAGTTTCTACTGTACGGCAAAGTGAATCCTCTATATGTATACATATATCCCCTCTTTTTTGGATTCCCTTCTCATTTAGGTCACCACAGAGCACAGTTCCCTGTGCTATACTGAAATACGTTTTAATGGTTTCACTTTGATAAGGCTCAACAGCCACCCATCAGAGGCTTAGCTCTGAATTCAAGGCCAATAATTAAATAAACCATAAAGATAAACATCTTTTGATAAGGTCCTTAAAAGCTTTTAGTTTGAGTCTGGCACACAGTGGGACTCCTAATATTTTTTTTTTCCCCTGACTTCATTGGAAGATGATTTGATGGACTGCGATTGTTCTTCAGGGCTGGCTCAAAGTCACTGCATCCAAGATGGCAGTGGGGGAGGGGAGACACTGAGACGAAGTGCAGGCAAAACCACTGACTATTCAGGAAAAGAGCCAGCATTTTGGGAACGCAGGCTGTGTATGATGTGTGTTTTCTCCAGGCTAGGAGACAAAGAGGATGAGGGAACTATCCCTTCTATTAAAGAGGTTTTTCTTCGCGAGAAGTTTCAGGGTGACTCTGATGCCTTTTTAAAAAATGCTTCCCTATCCCTGGGGTTGCAGATAAAGGGAACTGCTAGTGGCATTAAATCCTGTGCCCGTTTAGTGATATTCTGCCTTGTACATTCCAGTCATAGAGTTCTGTCCTTGGGTTTTATTCCCACACCACCACCTCCACCCTTTCAGCTGCCTATCTCTGTCACAAAGCAAACCTCACAGATACCAGCTGGTGGCTCCACAGTAGCTGGTGGGGAGATCCCAGTTTCTCTACTGAAAGGTTTCAGAGGCGCCATCTGACCTAAGTCAGTGGTTCACAACCCTGGCTGCGTTCTCGAGTCATCCACAGAGCTGTATCCATGCCTGGGCTGCACCTGGGGAGTCTCTGACATCCCTGGGCCAGGATGGAGTCCTGAGCGTGGATAATTTTACAAATCCCCTTGTGTAGCCAGGGCCAGGCCTGAGAACTACTAGCCAGAGCTTTCCACCAGGACTCAAATTTCATTTAAGGAATGAAGTGGGGAGAAGGCTTAGAAGATGACACAATTCAGAAGAAAGATACAAGTATGGATGGATCTCTCACTGGATGTCCTCCTCTCTAGGAACATGTACAACAAATATTCACAAGTGCACGCGCTCACAGTCCTGTGTGAAAGGAAGCTTGATGATGGGGAGGCAAGAATTCTACCACCAAACCACCAATGCAGAAGTTTGGAATTGGGGAGGCTCTTGGTAGAATGCCTCAGGGTGGCCCCCTCCCTTAATATATGGATTCACCTTACCACTCCTAAGATACCGTAGCTAACATTTGGTAGTGCTTCTCAATCCCACATGCATTACTCTTTGATTCTTCCAATAAGCCAATAAAAGGGATTATCAACCTCATTTTGCAAATGAGGAACTTGATATTCAGACAAGTTGATGGACTTGCCTAAAAGATTATAGTCAGGGGATGGTAGAGCTGGGACTTCTATCCTAATTGGAGAAGAAAATGGCAACCCATTCCAATATTCTTGCCTAGAGAATTCTACGGACAAAGGAGCCTGGCAGGCTACAGTACCTAGGGTCGCAAAGAGTCAGACATGACTGAGCAGTTCTCATGCACTCACTCAGTTCTAATATTTATGACATTTATTATATGCTAGGCCTCCAGATGGGCATAGATTATATAATTATGGAATTATAAGTTCCCCAACTACTTCTCATTTCATTGACACAATCTTCTGCTATTTGTTTCTAGCATTTCTGTGTCAGAATCTTATTTATTCACTAATACGGATCCTTCTTTCATATTTTGCTCAGGGCTGCTAAATGCCAGGCTCTGTTTCCAGCTTCCCTTGCAGCTAGGAGTGGTCATGTGACACCATTCTGGCCAATGAGATGTCAGGGAAGCTTACTGCATTCCTTAATCCAGGCTCTCTTCTCCATGGCCGAAGTAGCCATTGTGGCAGCTTGACAGAACAGGAATGAGGATAAAAGTGAAAATATCCAGAATGGCAGAGCAAAGAGATGCCTGGGTCCCTGATTCCCTGAACTCTTGGCTGCCTACCTCCAGGCTTCCAGATGATGAGAAAAAATAAGTCACTATAGGTTAAGTTTTTATAGGTTGTAGCCAAATGTCTTCCTAAGTGATAGTTTCCCAACATGCTTTTTATCACTGCTGTTTTTCCTTTACAATTGAACATACCCCCCAAAAGTTCAACATCAGCCAGCATCTGACTGAAGCTGAAGCTTAATCATGAGGGGACACTGAATGAGTGTCAGTTGCATTACTTTTGAGACCGACAGCATGTTGTCACCTGAATCAGCATTTTCATTTTCCAGCTTACATTTGATTTTACGAGATGAGGGCAAATGCAGGAACACAAACAACTGTGTAAACATGCCCCCCCCAAAGATGGTAACACTGCTACGACTCAGCCCACTCTCACTGCACTTCAGCAGATGAGGGAAACCTGGGTTCACTGTGGGAAGGTGGTTTCTATCAAAGTCTGGATGTCTGAAGGTCAAATGCATAGAAGTCAAGGCTGCCTCTTTACTGCACTGGCAGCCCCTCTTTCCCATTTTTTTTTTTTTTTTAGCTTCCAAATCATTCAGCTATTGCTAAGCTAGAAACTACCACTAACTCAGCAGCTTAAAACAATGTGTTCCGTTTTGCTTGGTGGCTATAGGCCAGCTGGGCGGTCTTGCTGACCTGGGCTGGTCTTGGCAGGACTCGGCTGCTCAAGGGCTTCAGTCATTCTGATGTCTGCTTGGTTGTGGGTGGGAAGGGAAAGCTCATCTGGAATGGCCTCCATCACATCTTGAAGGTGGCGGTCACTTCTGGCGAGAGGGCTACATGGTCCCTCAGTCCCCAGCAGGCCAGTCATTCACATGTTCCAAGAGAACAATTGGAACCAGACAGGCCTAGGTTGGGAATTAGCAAAATGCCCCTTCTACCACATTCTACTGACTAAAGTCACAAAGCTGTTTCAGTTTCAAGGGGTGGGTGAAAAGGCTTCCTTCTGGATGGCAGAGAATGCAAAGTCACTTTGCCAGGGGCAGAGGGTTAGGGAGCTTTGGAGAACAGGGGCGACTTTTATAAGCAGGCTACCAAAGGTTCCCTGGTGGCTCAGAGGTTAAAGCGTCTGCCTCTAATGCGGGAGACCCGGGTTCGATCCCTGGGTCGGGAAGATCCCCTGGAGAAGGAAATGGCAATCCACTCCAGTATTCTTGCCTGGAGAATCCCACGGACGGAGAAGCCTGGTAGGTTACAGTCCACGGGGTCGCCAAGAGTTGGACACGACTGAGCACCTTCACCTTCACCACGGTACCCGAGTAAGAGCTTTCCCTAGAGGGGAACACCATGGGCATCAAGGAGCAGGAGGAACAAAATCTGGGAGCAGAAATATGGTCAGGTGGACCCTGCTGAGGAGGAAGAATGAGCCCAAAGGGAGCAGACGAAGAGGCTGGAGACAGACTAAAGGGAAATTCCATTCAATAATTAGTTCCACACTGACACACACTGGGTGCTGAATATGTGGCAAGTCCTTTATAGACACAGTCAAGTTAATCTCACTCACTCCTATGAGGGAGGTTCTATTATTAATCCCATTTTATAGATGAGGGAATTGAGGTTCAGACAGGATTGGGTAACTTGCAGACACACAGAGGAGAAGAACAAGACGCAAGACTTGAAGACAGGCCTCGTGAAGATAAAGCACTGGCCCGAACATGACACTGGTCATGTCTTCAAAGTAACTTGTGTCTCTGTCCCCACCCCTCTGCCTGGCTGGGACCACGGCAGCATTAGATGACTTCCAACCAGCGTTTTTTGTAAGAGGCCAAAGAGTAATTCTTTTCAGTGCTGTGTTGCAATTATTCAACCCTGCTGATGGAGAATGGAAGCAGCCAGAGATGGTATGTACATGAATGTGTATGGCCGTGTTCCCATAAAACTTTATTTATAAAAATAGATGAACTGCCACCTGCTTCTTTCTCCCCCTTGCAATTCAGAGTGGGTCAAACTCAAATGTGACCCTGCCATTCCTTCCTAAGGTGGATTGCCAGTATTTTGGGGGTCAGTCCAGGCTTTCAGTGTGGTTTCCAACCTTGCAATCAAACTGCTGTGGCAGCATAGCCATCATCTGTGAGGAAAGTGGGCTTTCAGGTTGCACCCAGACCTGTGGAATTAAGAACTGACATTCAAACAAGATGCCCAGGTGGTTTGCACAATGCAGTTTGAGAAGCTCAGGCTTTCGGAACCCCTGTGGCCTGGTGCTTTCCTACCTCTCCCACCTCATCCTTAGCCACTGGAGGCCCCTTGGTCCCACCCACCCTCACTTTCCAGCCAAACTGACTGCTCCCCTCACCTCTGTGTCTGAAGCTTTGCTCTCCAGCCCAACTCCCTTTAATCAGCGAATTCCTGTCTATCTTTGGATCTCAACTGCAAATCGCTTCCTTCAAGCAGCCCTCCCTGAAACTACTTCTGTGCCTCCAGGCCCTCCTCCCACCTAGCACCCACCACACTGCATGGAAATGACTTCTTTAACTGACTACCTCTCGAGGTGTCCTGTGAATTCATGAGAGAGACCCTATCTGTTACCTATGTGTGTCCTCACCCCCTGGGGACAGGAGCCACCCAAGAACAACTGCTGAAAACTAATCAAAACACACCCCTTTCCCTTAGGCAAGTGTTCTACACAACCACTGTTTAACTAGCCAACTTCCACCTGGTTCTAAAGACTTTGAAGAGTCCTAGCGGCCTCTGAGATTCCATCTCTCACAAAGCCTCGTGGTTTTTCTTATTAGCTAATGTTTACCATTTGGAGAGGGCCTGGGGCAGGGAGGGGGCTAAGAAATTTCTGGGCAAAATTCTTAAGCTACAAATTAGCCACAGGCCAAGACTTGAGTTGTGTTTGGTGTATGAGAGCCGAACTGAGGGTAGAGGCGGGTGGAGGTGGGAGGCAGAGAGGAAGGGCAGGGCCAGAAGCTTCTTGCTAAAAAAAATGACTTGAAGGCAAGACCCCAGGCTGCCCACAGAGCCATGAACTGGCATCTTCCCACCCGTGCACGATGTCAGTTCTGTACAATGATCCCATCTTTGCTGTGTGGAAAAGCGTCCCATACACCCACTCGCTGAAAGCAGGTGGCCTGTGTAAGGAATCACAAGCCATTATAGCTGCCCTCCCGGAATATAAGAACTCTAAATCTGATGTTCAATCCAGAGGTTTCTATAAGTTCCTTTATTAATAAAGCAAAGTATGAAAGAACAAGGTCCCGAATGACCCCTATGATTAAATGTGCAAATTTACTTCAACCTGAAATAGAAAACAAATGGCTGGCCTCGACTGTTTGGACCATGGGAATCTGGTGTGATTAAAGCACCTTTTAATCACACAACTGTAGCAGCTGAACCATATTTGATCACCTCTTTGGTCTCTGTTATTGGAACAAAACATATGCTATGACCGCAGCTGATAGACAGCATCATAATACACAGTTTAGGGTCAAAATCCACACTAAAAACAGTAAAATAATAGGAATGTTTTAAAGTCAAGTGACTGAATCAAGGCACTTTAAAAGAAAAAGTAAACGGTGCTCACAATATTCCTGAATATCTGATACTTAAAAAACGAGATTACATGTATTTTAGCTGCACGTTTTAGTCCATTCTCTCTGTACAGATGATCACATATATCGTCATCCTCTCCCAACTTATACTTGCTCTATTCCCACCAAATCATGTGCTATGAAAGTATAAAAAAAGTAAACAGTAGTGTCTAAGAAACAGACAAGCAATTTAAAAAAAAAACAATTAACAAATGCCACAATGATAACACTGAACTTTTTTTCCTCCCAAGGGATAATGGAAATGTCCATGAGGTTTATTTTTTCCACCACTGGGGAGGGATAATAATAATCTTCCTCCCTGCGTATAGGATAAATTAAATCATCATCAAGGTCAAAAACCACATTTTATAGAAAAAGTGACTTACTTCTTGAGGCTAAAGGAAACACTTTAGAAGGCTATTAGTTTAATTCCTCCAGCTAGGATGTCAGTTTTGGTGGGAGCCATTGAGTCAGAAAGAGAAACATCTGATCAAAACAGTGCTCTTAACAGTGGGGCTGGTAACAAGCCTGAGAAGCTTGGCAGGGAGGCCCCGGCACGTTTCTCTGGTGTTCACGGCCACCAACTATCATCCCAAAGGCTAGAAAACTACTAAAAAACAAAACTTCATTTAAAAATAAGAATAACACACAAATAAAGAAGAAACAAGTTATTCTACAATCCTTCCTGATTACTCATCTGCAGACTCTGATAGAGCCAAGGAATTCAGACCCAACTCACCACGAAGGAAAGGCTAAGAGCTGGCCCCCAGGGGCCTGACATCCAGTCTCTTTCGGCTGTAGGATGGAGAATCCTCCTGGGAATTGTAAGTTAAGTGTTATCTGTGGCTGTGTTAATTTGGGGGATTTATTTCTACAATAAAGCTTAGTTCTGAGAGAGAAAGTAGACTTGAAATATCACCCCCAACCACATATTACAACATCATACCCATAACAATAAATATACCCTTATTCATACTTGAGGGGTTAACTGTGTAAGGCAGGGGTCGCAAACTGGTAGCCCCCAGGCTCATCCAAATGTACTTTTGGCCCACATGTGTTTTGGATTTTTTTTATTATGTTGTTTAAAAATCAGAAAGCTTCCTTTTTTAAAAACAATACTTTTTTTTTTTTTTTTAATTTCCAGCCCCACCCTACCCTCTTCCCTGCATAGAACTGAAGATGGGCAGAATACCCCCCCACCACCCACCCCTCCCCTATTTACCTCCCTGTCTTGCTTCTGCAGGCTGCTGAGTTTGCGACCCCTGGTTTGAAATAGCACATATCTAAACAACACGTTTCCTAACCCAAACCTCTCTCACACCCTCATGTGATTTCACCCCATGGAGTGAAATCTTCTGCCCAGCTCTTCCTTTCACATCCATCTTAAGTCCTCCTTCCTGAAATCTTCAGATTTCTCTTTGTTTGCTCACATTTTCCCTTCTTTCAGCTTCAGTTTCATTTTGCAAAAAAAAAAAAAACAACTCCGTCTCTCAGCCCACAAGCATTTCGACATGGCTCCCAAGACTGGTCAGTGGGAGTTACTGAAGTGTGTCTTACGGCAAAAAGGCTGAATCATCTCCCCAAAACATTTTCTTCAGACACTGGCTGGACAGTTAATCTTTTTTCTCAGAGCATGAACAATTTTGAGCCTTCTGGAATGAGAATATTTGCATATATGAATCTCCAGTACCAAGTATATACCAAAAATGTATATATTTCAGATCAAGGACATGATGGAGCCCTAATAAAATACAGAATTGAGCTTAATTTAAGTGCCATGGGCAACCATCACGAACCTGGCTAATATGCCATATTATTTCATTTGTACACAGTACATGTTTTGGATTACTAAACATTGATCAAAATTGATCGAAATCTCCAAGTTTTTGGTTACCATGTACAGAGAACAATTGCTCAGCATGGCATTTAAATAAAACATTAATAGTTTAAAAATTCACAAACACAATGCCCCATTAATTAAAAAAAATAAAATTTAAAAATCTTGAGGATGGATGAGGCTTGGGTAATTAACCTGAAAAAAAAAAACAAACCAAAGAACTACAAGAACAGTAAGTATGTTACTAGATTCAAACATCAAAATGCTACTCAAAAAAGGAACCTATCAACTTAACTGGAAATATTTGGAAAATTCAGCTTTTAAAGCTTTATAATCCCCCTCCCCCCCGCTCCCAATAGCCTCGCTTTCCCCTATTCCAACTACAGGGGAAATTGTAGCTGAGTATGAAAACATTATAAATATGTATTTATATAAAGATCTACTTACTCTTGAAATTTATTTAAAAAGTAATTTAAAAAAAACACTGTGCAGTTTATATCTTTGCAGGAAGTTGGTAGACTGATTCCTTTGCTAAATGCAGTACCTTACGACCGAACACTGACCTCAAAAACTAGGAATGACTTTGTGGTATCGAGGGGAAATCTCCCCAACGCAACCCCAAAGAGACAGCACATTTGCAACTGTTTCTCTTGCAGTCCAAGGTTGCAAAGGACTAAGAAATCTCTGCAGTTCTGATGAGAAGGATTCCCTATAAGTCATCTATTCACAACGATTTTCCCACAGTGGCCAAGTGGGCCCCTAAAAAGTTTTAAAAGTTCCCTCCAAATAGCTCAGAAATTAAACAATGGCCCAATTCATGTGACTTCTGTCTTCCAAGTTTTACCTTTAAAAGTCTCCGTTAAAAAAAAAAAAAATTTAAAAAACCTAAAGTGTATCACTGGGACTGGTTGTATTTTCTACTCAATGGATGATGGCCCATTCTAAACTTCAAGTGAGTTTTATGTTGACTGATGCAATTGAGAGCTATTAGAAAATTGGGAGGACAGAGGGATTTCAGAATGGATGAGCTACAATGGAGTAGCTACATCACCAGCTACTCAGCCTGGTGATGTTTATGCCCAAAGAGAAGAAAGAGCATACAGCTGACAAGGGCTGTCTCCCTCCATCTCCCCCTAGCTTGCCCTCCCCTGCTGTCTTCCTCCTGTTGACGGACTGGGAAATAACTGATCTTCAAGCACAGAGCCCAGAGATGCTGAACTCTAAGCGAAATGCACCACAAGACCTGTGCTGAACCAACTGCTTCTCGAAGGTGGCCTTCAGGCCACTAAAAGGCTGCTTGGGCAATCAAAGCAAAACGTCCCAACCACGAAGGATCACTGAGATTGGCTGAGAGCAGGCACTGCCTCTTCACCATCTCATTAAACTCAGAAAGAAAAGGAGTTTGCTAAAAAGACTTGAAAACAAAAACGAACAAACAAGCAAGGTTTCTCTCCCTAGCCAGCAGCAAGCCCTGGCCAGACACCTTGCTAGGCAGAGTGAGCTTCATCTTTTTCGAGACTCAACATGTTTTCTGCCCTCACCAGTGCTGTCTGAAGCATTGTCACTCTGCCCTGAGCATGGCTCACAGCAGGGGCTGATGAGTGCTCATCCCGGCGCCTGCCTGCAGCAGTGTTGAGCAAGCCTGCTCTTCAAGACTGCACCTCCCTTCATAGCAAATATAACTGGCCTCCCTTTATAACTGGTAATTGCCGATGCCACACGTGGCACTAGCAATTACCCCAAAATGAAAGAACTGATCAATATAGTGCTGTTTGCTCTGAAAGTTTCACTAACCAGCTCTTGACTGCCGCTCAACACCTGTGACTTAATTCTTCACAATCCTGTCAAACACCCTTGATGGGACCCTTTAAAAATACCTTAATATTTATCTGAACAGTGGAAACCCTGTACCTCAGAACATGAGCCCCTGCAATAGAATTACAGTTCCAGTTGTAGAGAAAGATTTTTTAAAAAACAACCAGGAAACCAGGACCTACCAAGTAGTTATGTCAAAAAAAAAAAAACCAAACACATTAGCTTCTTTAAATTGGGGGGCAAGAGAGATCTTCTAAACAACTGGCAAAGGGAACTTTTTCTGCAGCTAGTTCTTGCTTTTCTGAACCTCTCTAAAAGCTAAATCCTTCTAAGAATCATTCCACACAAACCAACATTTGGATCAACTCTCAGTTGCCAATGGTGGCTGTCTTTCCATAGCTCATCCAGGACAGTCTGGTGGGTGTGAAGATGCCATGATTATCTGGACGGTGGAGCCTGGGTGATGTTTAAGCTGCCAGATGCCACGTTCTGAATATTCCAACCCCTTCTGCAGGTCATCTTCCTTGCCTTAAACAGGCTTCACTGCCATCCCCGCCCCACCTGTGGAGTGGGGCTGCAGGAGCACTGGGCCACGTGCGGGCTCTAACAGGATTTATGGTTCATCTTCAGGGAACCCTTGGGTGCGCTGACTCCGGGGTGGCGGGCACCTGACAAGGTAGCGGGGACCGCCATAGGCGCGGAGAAGCTGGGGCAGCCTTCGCCACGTGGACAGCAACCGCGCCGCTGTGAGTTCCCGAACCTGCCGGTCGAAAGCCGCCAGGAGGTCAACTGGGGCAGCTTCACGCAGTACCTTGGGTAGCGGGCCCGCCTCGGTGGCCGCCCCTCCAGGGCCCAGGACGCAGTGGAAGAGCGTCCGGCGTCGCAGCAGGCAGTCCCTGAGGAACTGCACTAGCTCCTCCAGGCGGTCGCCCAGGTGCGCCTCGTCCCAGCCTGGTGCCGGAGCCCCCTCGCGCTGCAGCACCGCCAGCAGCGCCGACTTGAGCACGTAAGAGGAGAGGACGCGTCCCCACTGCGCGGCGGCCGTCGGGTCCAGCCCGCGGGCGCCCAGGTCTCGCAGAGCTTTAAGCAGCTGCAGGCACTTGAGGTAGCAGGCACCTGGAGGGGCCCTTTCCTGCAGCCAGCTCAGCAGCTTCTGCTCCTGGCGCGCTGTGTTCACCCCCCACAGGGCATCGGCACGCAGGCCTCCCGGGAGCTCCGACAGGGGCCCGGCAGGTGAGGGTGGCGGTGGTGGCGCCACCAGGAAGACGCTGTCGCCCAAATGGACGGCAGGGATGAGTCGCACGGCCATGGAAAGGCGGCAGCAGCCGTAATCGGTGCGGCAGGGCAAGATGTGTAGGGTGGGCGGCTGCTCCAGACCGCCCGGGGTCAGGCTGACCCGACAACGCCCCTCCAGGCTGTAGCGCACGGTGGCCAGGGAGCGCTGCAGGTGCGCCTGGAACCAGCGCAGTACCAGCGTGGCCGAGAGGAGGCGCCGCCCGCGGACATCCACGCAGAAGCCGTCGGAGAAGGGTTTGCAGTCCCGGAGCCAGTGGCCGCCGGAAGCCCCTGGCGGCGCCTTAAGTGCACACACGAAGCAGCCGTGGAAGGCTGGAGCCAGCTCGGGCTCTGCGCCCAGGCTCCGCGGCTCCAGCGCCACCAGGGGAGGGAGGCGCAGCGGCACGAGCACGTCGAAGCTGTCGGGCCGGCGGATTTTATGCTGCTCGTAGGCGCTCCCTACCTGGATGAAGTCTCCGCGGAAGGCCAAGGCCAGCGCTCCCCCGGGGATGGGGCCTGGGGACCCTCGGGCACGGCCAGCCCGCACCAACTCGCCCACGATGCGGCTCACGTGTGCCTTGCTGTGGCCCAGCACGTGCGGCGACAGGCGCACCTCGTGTTCGTAGTAACTCTCCAGCAAGATGTCTAGGCTGGGCTCGGGCAAGTGTTTAGCCGAGAAGGCAGAGTGGCCCCCCATGCGGGGAGGCCCGGGCAGAAAGCGCTGCCGGACAGCGTGGCGACAGCGCAGGAGGATGTAGCCGAGGAGGAGGAGGACCGCCACCTTGAGCAGCGGGAAGCCGCCATCCGCGCCGTCGGGGGGCTCGGTTCGGGCGCCCGCGTTTCCCCGCAGGACATGGTAGAGGCACACGAGGGCGGTGCACAGGCCGGTCACCAGGGGCCAGAAGACGCGCAGATTGAGGGTGTAGTGCACCGACATGCCGGGCGCCGGGGGCAGCGACGGCGGAACAGCCCAGGGCGCGAGCCCCGGCGGCGCCCCCGGCCCAGCATGCACGCAGCGCTCGGGCAGCCCCACTGTCCCGGTCTCCTTCGCCTCCGCGGCGGCTCCCCCGTCGCCGGGCCGGGGAAAGCCGCCCTCCAGCTCGGCCTCCTCTCCCAGCTCAAGCGCTCCTTCCAGCAGCGGCTGGCCCCGCCCGCCCCTGCTCCCGGCCGCGCCCTGTGCCGACTGCGCGCGGCGTCCGGCCCGGCGGCCCTCCCCGCCCCGCGCCCCGGCGCGCCGCCCGCGGCCAGCTTCTGGCCCCGCCGCGCTCGCCGCCTACCCGCGGCTGCCCTCCCGGAGCTGCGGGGCACCCACCCGGAGGTCCCTCGCCGCTCCCCTCCGTGCTTGTTCCCGTTACTCGGCCCCAGGAGTTTCCTCTTCCGAGGGGAGGCGAGACCGCGCCAGCTAGCGGGGAGGAAATGCCGGAGTCTGGAAGCCGCGCGCCGAGCCGGCGGGCGGGGTCGGCCCCCTCCCGGGCCTCCGCCTTCAAGCGACGCGGGGCGGCGGGAGGGACTTAAGGACGCGCTGGCAGCTGCCCTCCCCGGCCCTCCCTCCCCGAAGGCAGATAGAAAGGCTCTGATTGCGGGGCGGTGGCCTGTCCAGGGAGCTTTCTGGAGTTGTGTTCACACAGAGTTGCGCTGAGACGTTGAAAGGAAGGAGGGGGAGACGGCGCAGAGGAGCCCGTCGACCCCCGCCCTCCCCCCGAAACCGCCCCCCTCACCCCAGCAAGCCGCGGCGGCGGGGCATTGGTGGCGTGGCAGGTCCTGGAGCGGAAGCGGCCCCTGCCAGTGTGCCGCCGTCCCTTATTCAAACCGATACCTACTGAATACCTACTGTGTGCCCGGCAGACCAGGGCCTGGTGAAACAGCAGTTGGCGAAATAGACCGGGCTAATGATGCCCTTCCTAAAGTTTAACGGCCTTTTTAAAAGAGGAAAGCGTAAAAAAAGGAGGCGTCCCGCAGCAGAAAAATGCTCTGAAAAGGAATAAAACTATGTGAGGTTGTGACAAGGTGGGGGCTGCCCCGTGGAAGCTGGAGGCTCTCTGGGGGGGTGACGGTGGGTTCCCGAGACCCGGAATTGAGGAGGGGCCAGCCTTGGAGGCCCGATCACAGCCTTTACACAGGTCTCACACGCTGGCTCCTCACGTCCTCCTGTGAAAGGGACACTATTATTTTCCGGATTTTTCAGATGAGGAAACTAGGGCACAGACAAGGTTCAGCCCTTGCCCAGGGTCACACAGCTTTTAGCAGAGCTGTGCTTTGAACATCGGCACCTGGCTCCAGGGATGCAGGACGCAAGACGCCGTCCCTTCCTGAGAAGGGTCCTTTGTCAGGGCCTATGCTGGGCCCCCAGCCCAGGAATCCTTGTTTTGTTTCATAACAGGGAGCACTCCCTGAAGTTACCAGCATTTATTTAATTATCTGAACTTACAATTTTTAAACAACTTATTTTAGTCCATGGGATTTTCCAGGCAAGAGTACTGGAGTGGGGTGCCATTGCCTTCTCCGATGGCTGGATCTAGGTTTGCTCAAACCACTCCTTAGCTCTGCTTTCTTCTAAGTGGGCTGCACTCTCTGCCAATCTGTCTGGAGAGGCCCCTGGCTGCTCTAACCTGACCTTTTCCTCAATGCATAGGAAAAGCAGGTTTTGGTTGCCTGAAAGTTGCAGCAAATGTCATGCCTAGGGATAACCCTGAGTCCTATGCTAGAAGTGACCAAGTAAGAGAATGCAGTGGTAAAGAATCCACCTGCCAAGGAGATGCCAGAGATGCAGGTTCGATCTCTTGGACCAGAAGACCCCCTGGAGGAGGAAATGGCAACCCACTCCAGCATTCTTGCCTGGAAATGTCCATGGACAGAGGAGCCTGGCGGGCACAGTCCATGAGGTTGCTAGAGTCAGACACCACTGAGTGACTGTGCACACACAGAAGAGAATGCAATGCTTAACCTGAACTGGAGTAGTGACATAGACTGAAATGTGTCTCCTCAAAATTCACATGTTGAAGCCCCTTTGTCCCTAAATTAAGTTCACAGGTTTCAGAGTTAGGATGTGAACAAGCCTTTTGGGGGAGCCACCCTCAGTAAATGATGTACTGTATTACTGTGTGTGTGTGTATGTGTGTGTGTGTTAAGTCACTTGGTCGTGTCCTATAGACTGTAGCCTGCCAGGCTCCTCGGTCCATGGGATTTAACTGGCAAGAATACTGGAGTGGGTTGCCATTTCCTCCTCCAGGGGATCTTCCCACATACAGAGACTGAACCCATGTCTCCCTTGTCTCCTGCGTTGTAGGATATTACCATTACTATCATCTTTTCTGCCTATAATCAGTTTCCATAGCGCATTTCCTCCAGAGAGTTCAAGGTACAGACTTCGGAAATTTGCCCTTGGAAAAATCTACTGTATGTTTCAGATCAAGTACAAATTCATTTGTTCCTTAATTTATTACCCAACATACAATGTGCCAGGCAGAGGGGGATGTGCAGTAAAAGAGTAGGGGCTCTCTACTTAAAGACTAAAATGCCACATGGTGTGGGTAGATTCAAAAAACTGCCACTGTTTCATCAACTTTTGACCATTATTTCATTGAAAATCCTTAATGGTTAATATTTGACAAAGGCTTCTCATGTTTTTTTTTTTTTTTTTTTTTTAATGCTCAGCAAATATATATACACAGCCCTCCCAACATTTCTGATTCCCCAGAGGTGTGTCCTGTGAAGAAAGAATGGCAGTGACTCACTGCCCAGGGAGGGCCCAGGGAAGGCGCCTGGAGCGGGGAGGAGGGTGACACCCGATCAGGCTTTGGTGGATGGGAAAGGACAGTGTGTTTGATAATATCTGGTGTTTCTGCTGCAGACATTTTCATTGCATAATTAATTGGCAATGTTGCTGTAAAAGATAAATCAGTGAAAAATAAAAAAGAGGCATTAAAAGGGAAATAATGAAACATGAGAAATAAATAACAAAATTAGAAAGACTTTATGGTGAAATACAAATGTATTTGAATACATTTAAAATGTGTGTCAATTTATGGTTAATACTTCACAGATAATGATTCTATTTTATAGATTGTACCTAAAATCACTGCAGATGGTGACTGCAGCCATGAAATTAAATGACGCATGCTCCTTGGAAGAAAAGTTATGACCAACCTAGACAGCATATTAAAAAGTAGACACATTACTTTGCCAACAAAGGTCCATCTAGTCAAAGCTATACAGATAATGATTCTATTTTATAGATTGTACCTAAAATCACTGCAGATGGTGACTGCAGCCATGAAATTAAATGACGCATGCTCCTTGGAAGAAAAGTTATGACCAACCTAGACAGCATATTAAAAAGTAGACACATTACTTTGCCAACAAAGGTCCATCTAGTCAAAGCTATGGTTTTTCCAGTAGTCATGTATGGATGTGAGAGTTGGACTATAAAGAAAGCTGAGCACCCAAGAATTGATGCTTTTGAATTGTGGTGTTGAAGAAGACTCTTTGAGAGTCCCTTGGACAGCAAGGAGATCAACCCAGTCAATTCTAAAGGGAATCAATTAGAATATTCATTGGAAGGACTGACGCTAAAGCTGAAACTTTGGCCATCTGATGTGAAGAACTGACTCATTTGAAAAGAGCCTGATGATGGGAAAGATTAAAGGCAGGAGGGGAAAGGAATGACAGAGAATGAGAGGGTTGGATGGCATAACCGACTCAATGGATCTGAGTTTGAATAAACTCCGGGAGTTGGTGATGGACAGGGAGGCCTGGCGTGTTGCAGTCTACGGGGTCGTAGAGTCAGACGTGACTGAGCAACTGAACTGAGCTGAAGCACTTGTCCTCCAAGTCTTTTGTTCTTGTATTTTAAAGCTTTCTTTTGCTTTGGTCTCAAAGAAGGACAGTCCTATATTAATGGAGAAGTGAAACCAAACAGTCAACCAGTTGAAAGCCAACAGTCAAAACCAACTGTCAACCAGTTATTTTATCTTTTATAGCAAAACTGCCTCATGACCAATTAATTTTGCAGTGAAAATGCTTGTGGAAAGGATATCTATACAAAGATGCTTGAGGTACGAGTGCTCAGAGCCCTTTGATAAATACCATGTGCCTCCTGGACTCGGCTCTTGCCCTGTGGTTTCTGCAGAGAAGCTCAGAACCAGCCCAGCTATCAATGCCACTTCACATATGGGCAGAGCGAGGCAGAGACAGGATGAGAAAGTCACACCACTGGCAAGGCTGACTCTGGAGCTGGACTCTGAACCCCTCTGCTTCACTCCCTTTCACATTGTAAAAGGTTTTACAGGCACACGTTTTATGGCACTTTGCTTTACTTTGCCTCATGGATATTGTTTTGTTTTGTTTTTTAACAAATTGAATGTTTGTGGTCACCCTGTGAGCAAGTTTATCGATGCTGTTTTTTTAACAGCATTTCCTCACTTGGTATCTCTGTCACATGTTGGGAATTATCATAATATATCAAGCTGTATTATTACTATTATATTTGTTATGGTGATCTGTGATCCGTTAACTTTGATGTTACTCCTTTGACTCACTGAAGGCTAGGATGATGATCAGCAATAAAGTATTTTTAAGTTACGGTGTATACATTGTTTATTTAGACATAATGTCATCTCATACTTAATAAGCTACAGTATAATGTGAACATAACTTTTATGTGCACTGGGAAAGCAAAAATAGTTTGTGATTCACTTTATTGTGATATTTGCTTTATTGCAGTGGGCTGGAACTGAACCTGCAATATCTCTCGGGTGTGTCTGTGTAGCACAGAAAGGGCACATTCTGGAAAGGCAGGTTAATTTATGTTTGTCTTCAGTTGCCAAGTGCTGACCAGGTTCTGCTGTGTGGCTTAGAAACCTTTTCTGGAAGTTGAGCTCAGAGCCCTTTCCTGCAACTTTGCCAGTGATTCTCAGAGTATCTGCGATAAATGATCTGTTGTTGTTTTTCTAAAGCTCTCCTGTGGGTTCTCCTGTGTACTACTACACAGCTCATGGCATGCAGCTCAGAATACCCACACGAGTCTGTCGTCTCTTCAGAGAGACACACCCATCAATCACTTTGGTGAACATCACAGCAAAATCAAGTTGATGCAAATGTGTCTGAATACTTACTCTCAAGTGACTGGGCCAGGGTAGCCTGTAACATGGGGACCTGACACCCAGCTTTGCCAACAGTGTCCCTCAGTACTTGATGGTGACCCAGGGACCCAAACCTATCTTCTCTCTTGGGGAGTCTGAATGGGACACAGAAGCCGTGAAGAAGCAGAGTTCAGAATTAAGCTGAAGCCATGTATAAGTGGGCTTCCCTGTGGCTCAGCTGATAAAGAATCCGCCTGCAATACGGGAGACTTGGGTTCAATCCCTGGGTTGGGAAGATCCCCTGGAGAAGGGAAAGGCTACCCACTCCAGTATTCTGGCCTGGAGAGTCCCATGGACCATATAGTCCACGGGGTAGCAAAAAGTCGGACACAACTGAGCGACATTCACTTCACTTCGTGTATAAGCAGAAGGATGGACCAGGCAGAGGCCTTAAGGAAACAGAAACCATTGCAGTTCAGAGGAGGGTAAGAAGAAGTCAGGAGAGCAAGCAGCTGACCCGAGGAGGGTGGGTATCAGAGTTGATACGGGGCCATTAGAGCTGCCCAGATAAAATTCCAGGCTCCCTTCCTGTTTTAGGAGCAGCTGCCTCGGTTCCCATGAGTCTGATAATATTCCCCACTTGTGAAATACTTGCCATCCCCACTGGGCTCTGAGATCATATGAGTGTGTCTCTCCCCTGCAACCCAGACTCAGGGGTGGAGAGGATTTTTAGCCTGGTTCTCTGAAACACAGAATCTAAGAGTATAGCTTGCATATGAATGTGTTACTGGGAGTGCAAAACCTAGGAAGCAAGAGTGAGGGCAGAGGGGGAGTGAAGCAGGGAAGGAAGGGGAACACACAGTACGAGGCATACAGAGCTGGTCACATGAGTGTGTCTCTCCCCTGCAACCCAGACTCAGGGGTGGAGAGGATTTTTAGCCTGGTTCTCTGAAACACAGAATCTAAGAGTATAGCTTGCATATGAATGTGTTACTGGGAGTGCAAAACCTAGGAAGCAAGAGTGAGGGCAGAGGGGGAGTGAAGCAGGGAAGGAAGGGGAACACACAGTACGAGGCATACAGAGCTGGTCACGGCACTGCTGCAAACACAACAGGCTCCTCAGCCACCAACGAGGCTGCACAGAGCCCCTCCAGAATATCTTCAATTCAGTTCAGTCCAGTCGCTCCGTCGGGTCTGACTCTTTGTGACCCCGTGGACTGCAGCACACCAGGCCTCCCTGTCCACCGCCAACTCCCAGAGTTTACTCAAACTCATGTCCATTGAGTGGGTGATGCCATCCAACCATCTCAACCTCTGTCATCCCCTTCTCCTCCTGCCTCCAATCTTTCCCAGCATCAGGGTCTTTTCAAACGAGTCAGTTCTTCGCATCAGGGGGCCAAAGTATTGGAGTTTCAGCTTCAGCATCAGTCCTTCCAATGAATATTCAGGACTGATGGNTCCTCCTGCCTCCAATCTTTCCCAGCATCAGGGTCTTTTCAAACGAGTCAGTTCTTCGCATCAGGGGGCCAAAGTATTGGAGTTTCAGCTTCAGCATCAGTCCTTCCAATGAATATTCAGGACTGATGGACTGGTTGGATCTCCTTGGGAGGAAAAGGGCAGACAATTGAAGGGGTGGCTCCTTCCCATCTCCCGTCCCTCTTCTGTGAGAGTGTGCCCACAGGGCAGTAACTGGCCACACTTCCCCACTGGCTGATAGAGCAGCCAGGGTCCCCGCGGGTTGGCAAGGACATGTTACAACCTCACAAACTGGAAGTCTGAAGGTGGAATGGCTCTAGGCTCACGTAATTTACTGACTCAATCATGCCATCAGATTCATTCCAGCTACAGACTAGCTCTCCTCCTGGTTACAAAATAACTGCCACAGATCCAAGCATTATACCCAGACACAATAGCATCCATCAAAAGACGGACCTAACACCCTGCCTGGTACTTTATAGAGGTGGCCGTCTCCCTTGGATCTCTATTTTAGAACAAGGAAAATTTCACAGAAATCCCCCAGCAGAACTTTCAGCAATTTTCATGGCCTAGAATTGCATCTTGTCCAGGCCAAGGATTACATCTTGTCCAGGCCCATTGCCCTGATTGGTTTATATTAACAAGGATTTACCTCTGAGTTAGAGGTACAGTCATCTGTGTTAAGAGTTGATACGTGAATAAATTTGGGGCTCTCTTAATAAGGAAGAAGGGGACTGGGTGATAGATCAATGTATTAGAATGTAAGTTCTGCTGTTGTTACAGAAAAACCTGAAATGACCGTGCCTGAAGCAAAATAGCAGTTTGTCTCTCCTGAAACAGTCATGGGATGGGAGCCGGACTGCCTCCATCTCACCGACCCACCACCCCCAGGTGCTACCCTGACTGCTCCGCGCACCCCCGCCTGCATTCCAGCCCACAGCGGAGCGGAAGGACAAAGAGAGGGCATGCTCTTCTTTTAAGAGCATGACATAAAATTGCACATGCTGCTTCTGCACATTACCTTGGCCAGGACTTAGACACATGTGCGATAATTGTGACTTAGAATAAGAAATATATATTTGGGCTTCATCTCTGCTCCTGGCACAGAGCTCCTAAAATCCTTGGAATATATTAAGTGATGGAAGAGGCAAAGGTGTCCTGTGTTGTTAGCGAGGTGACTTTTAGAAGCACCTGAGTATGGGGGCTGGTTGCCAGAACCAACCACCTGGTTAGAGCGTTGGAACGTTCAGTCCCACCCCCCTGACCTCCACGGAGAGGAGGGGGCCGGAGATTGAGCTCAACCACTAGCAGCCAATGATTCAATCAACTGTGCCTATGTAATAGTTCAGTTCAGTTCAGTTGCTCAGTCGTGTCTGACTCTTTGCAACCCCATGGACTGCAGCACACCAGTCCTCCCTGTCCATCACCAGCTCCCAGAGCTTACTCAAACTCATGTCCATTGAGTCGGTGATGCCATGCAACCATCTCATCCTCTGTCGTCCCCTTCTTCTCCGTCCTTCAATCTTTCCCAGCACCAGGGCCTATGTAATCAGGTCTCCATAAAAACTCAAAAGGATGGGTTTAGAGTTTCCAGCTGAGGAACACATGGAGGTGCAGAGAGTGTGGTGTGTTGGGAGAGGGCATGGGAGCTCCGGCCCACACACCCTGTCCTGTACGTCCCTTCCATCTGGCTGTTCCAGAGTTACAGCCTTTTAAATAAGGCGCTTCTGGTGAGTAAAAGCTTTCTCTGAGTACCGTGAATTGCTCTAGGAAGCTAACCAAACCCAAAATGGGGATGGGAGTTGTTGGAACATCTGATCTATAGCCAGTCAGTCAGAAGCACAGGTGATAACTGGTATCTGATGGGGGAGAGGCAGGGGGAAACGGAGTCCTTAACCTGTGGGATCCAACACTATCTCTAGGCAGATGTCAGAACTGAGTTGAATTGTAGGAGATCCAACTGGTGTCTGAAAATTTCTTGCAAGTGTGGGGGCGGGGGAACCCCTCCACACATTGAAATTGGTCTCAGGAAATTTGCTGGTGGTCCAGTGGCTAAGTCTCCGAGCTTCCAATGCAGGGGACCCAGGTTCGATCCCTGGTCAGGGAACTAGATCCTGCATGCCGTAACTAAGACCTGGGGCAGCCAAATAAATAACTATTTTTTAAACGATAAATTAGTCCCAGAATTGTACATGGCCACATATAGCAGCAGAGGAGGCTGGGAAATGTCGTTATCATAGGTAGCAAGCATCTTGCTAAAAATAAATGTTTCATTATTATGGAAAAGAAAGAGAATAAATGCTCCAAGACAGTCATCAGACTTTGCCATAGTAGGCAAGCAACAGTATCTGATCAATGGGCTCCATCCTAATTGTGATTCACTATTTGTGTGATTACTCATTAAATGTTTATATTTCTAAATATATCCTGAGGGTTTTTTTTTGTGAGCAGGTACTACATCTGTCCAGTGCCCTGCTCAGTACTGACACTGAAAACAAGTCAACCTATTTCAGAAGTGCAGCAAAGGAATTCCATACTGATAAACAGCTTTTCACCAGAAAATGTTCTTTCTTGATCTCCATTTTCAAAGCCTCTGTTGATATAAGAATTGTGAATAATGAAACCAACATCTGTCAAAGGGAAGCTTCCTTCTTGCAGAGATGAAGGGCTAGGAGAGAGCTACTGAGTCTGTAATACAATTTGGTGCCAATAAAATGGTGCAATATTAAATTCAAGGCCGTGGAATTTACACTATAAATCCCACACAATTAGAGAGCGAGCAACCAACCCCCACCTGCCACAGTTCCTCTAGTTTGAGTCATTTTACGAATACAGACTTCCCCAGACATTGCCTGGTGATGTCATAGAGAGAATTTTGACAGTCATTACATTTCTGGCTGGAGGGCCAAGGAGGCCAAGGAGACTCGGAGCTGAGTGGAACATAAAATGACTGAGTTCAAAAGGCCCAAAGTCAATTGTCTATAAAGTTAATGAGTTGGCTGCAGGCCTCACGTCCCTGCTGCCTGCTCGCAGGGCGGTGATGAGGGTCAGCCTGTCCTGAGAGTTCACCCTTCAGCAAGGGATGTTCTCATTAGGACTTAAAACTGCCTCTTGTTTTCAAATGGGCATGTTTTCCTGGGCCTGGGGCAACAGAGCAAAATAAGACATATGAAGGGAATTTTTCATAAAGCTCAATTCACAGGGGAGCCTTGACTCACGGGGTAGGGACATTTGAAAATCAGCACATGGCAAAAGAAAGTCAAATTTAGTTCAAAGTAGATTGGCATGGGGGCTCGGATCACACTTGCATCCAAATTCATTAAGTGATCCTCTTCAAGTTTGGGCATTTCGCTGTATCTAAATTTTGCCTCCAAGAAATCACACACACACGTCAGATTCTAGTAAGTGATACATATGCTGATGTGTGCTGCCTCAGCAACTGCCTTTGAAATGTAACAAAAATAAGACGGGGACCTCCCTGGCCGTCCAGTGGCTGAGACTCAGAGCTTCCATTGCAGGGGGCACAGCTTTGGTTCCTGATTGGGGAGCTAAGGTCCCCCATGCTGTGTGGTACAGCCCCCATTTTTTTTTTTTTCAAAATGCTGAAAAAAATAAGATAGATGGAGAGAGGGATGGAGGAATATACAAATGTGAGAAAGCTGTCAAGCTAAACAGTAATGTAGAACAGACGAAGTGGGTATATCAGTGTTCTTGGTACAGTTCGTTCAATTTCTCTGTATATTTGTTTTTAATATAATGTTGAGAGAGAAAAGGAATATTTGAAAATCTGTTAGGAGGTTGCTGTTGTGGAAACTGATACTCTGTCCCTCATTGACCATCACAGCCAGAGTTTTCTCCAGTGTTAAAAACCAAATTTTAGTGGTTGAGCACCTGATGAAGTGGTTGGTTTGGGTTTATGGGCCAAGTTGTGGCAATCATATTTATCTTTGGGCACTCAGCTTGAAGTAAAGTGATGAATAGGACAGTCCATGCTATTTAAAGAACTTTCTGCAACACCCTGAAACATTTTTACGTAGCTGTGAACTAAAATTCATATTGTACTGCAAGACAAGAATAACTTAAACATAAATAAGTTTTTTCTGCCCTTTGCCCTCCTCTCTGCCTGCACTGTGCGTTGTATATCTGCGTTATTCATCGACCAAACCTCCGCATTGGCAGAAACACCTACTCAGTTCTAAAGAGCAGTATTCTCCTAACATCAAAAGGACAGCTCCTGAGGAGATAACTTCCCTTCTTGATCCTCTAAGGCGCCATGAGGACCCAAGGCCCAGTACTGTACTGCTAAATTGTGAAACTTGTTATCATTGATGGTATATCCCTCTGTCTCAAAAACTTTTATAACCATGCTTGACCTCCAACCAAGAGAACAGTTCTTGGAGGTTTCTGAGAGGCTGTTCCCAGGTTATAATACTCAATTTGGCTCAAATAAAATTTTCCATTTCTTTTATTTTTTCCTTTTTAATTATTGTCTTTATTTATTTATTTTAAATATAAATTTATTTATTTTAATTGGAGGCTAATTACAATATTGTATTGGTTTTGCCATACATCAACATGAATTCACCACGGGTGTACACATGTTCCTCATCCTGAACCCCCTTCCCACCTCCCTCCCATATCATCCCTCTGGGTCATCCCAGAGCACCAGCCCCGAGCATCCTGTATCCTGCATCAAACCTGGATTGGCGATTCATTTCACATATGATATTATACATATTTCAATTTCTTTCTTACATTAGCTGATTGATTTTTTTTGTCATAGCTGAATCCCAACAGTTTAAATTTTCATATGATATGGTTCTGATATAGTCATTTAAAAAGTCTGTCCTTTAAGAGTATGTCCTTCCACTTTGTCACAGGTTTAAGTAGCCATTTTCTTCTGAGGAGAAATGGATAGCAATGATGTTCACAGGAAGGGGTTTCTTTCTTGAAATGCTAACAACAAAGTGAAAACTCGGCAATCCCAGGCCTCTCAAATGTGGCCAGGGCTTTTATCTGCTTTATGCCCAGTTATCTCCCCAGTGCCTGGCACAAGAATCACTCACTGAATAAATATTTGTTGAATTCACTTTACAAGCCTGTGAAATCTGAAGGACTAGGGAGAATAAAAGCCTGTAGCAAGGTACAAGAAGTCCTTACTGAGCCCATGGACTGCTTGGTACCCGGCCCCGAACAGATGTCCTGTGATCATCTGCTCAGGACACGGTTGTCAAGGCACTCCAACCGACAGGAGCAGACGGCAACCTGGCCGCGATGCCCCAGGGTCCCCCCCGCTCCGTAAACTTCACTTGGGACATCTTTCCCACAAGGACGGAAAGCGTGGCTCTGTAATGCACCTCGAAAGCCTAGAGGACCTGCGTGTTTTGACCCCCAAGGGAGGGTCACTGTGGACTTGCATCTCTGTTGGATGAGGAAAAAAAAGACATAAAAAAGAAACAAAGCAGAGAGGAGCCCAGAACTGCCAAGGGTACGGGGCCTTTCAGAAAAGACATCAAGGGTGCTGTAACTACTGGCTTAATGATGAGCCGGTCTGGTGGAAACTTCTGACCCAGAAAAGATGCCTGGTTTTGAATACTGGTCACTTTTTGGTGGTATCTTAACCCCTCCAACGGGCATCCAAATCTCTACCATTTAGTTTTCTTATAAGAGTTGAACAGCAAAGCCCCATCCCTAAACTGAACCCCACAAGGCTTAGAATTTGGCCATTTGTACCTCTAAGATAGTTCAGGAGAATGTACTTGGAAATGAAGTTAGGATGTACAGAAATCGATGGAAACTGTACAGGTCTGGAATACAGTTGGAGTGCTTTTAATTTATGTGAATTTTGCAGGTAACCTGCCCATCTATGCTTGAGTCTGGAGCACACACCCCCATCTTGGTGCGTATGAGATGGAAGCCGGTAATCCGCTGTTCCCTTCAACATGGCCCCAAGAAACAACCCCTTACAGTGCTCAACCAGAGAACACAGTGGTGGGATCCAGCCTTGGAAGAAATAAGCTAGGTGTACAGAGAGATTGTACAGGCTTCTCAGGTGGCTCAGTGGTAAAGAATCCGCCTGCAATGCAGGAGACACAGGAGACGCAGGTTCGATCCCTGGGTGGGAAGGTCCCCTGGAGAAGGAGATGGCAACCGACTCTAGTATTCTTGCCTGGGAAATCCCATGGACAGAGGAAGCCCAGATGGCCACGGTCCATGGGTTTGCAAAGAGTCGGACGCAACTTACTGACTGAGCACATGCGGCGATACAGTGCTGTATATTCCAGGAATTTAAGAAACTAGTCCAAAGGTATCTGCCAGTACGTGGATTTCATCATCCCTGCTGATGCTGGAACCTGCCGCGTTGCATCCCCACACAGGAAAGGATGGGGAGAACGAACACATAGCCCATTTTCTGTGAAACCTTCAGCGACTCTCATCCTCTGGGACGTTTTGGTCAATTGCAGCTTGGGACGCTCTCGTTGGAGGGTCTGGCGGTCTTCGTCTGACCCTGTGAACACACCATAGACGTACATGTGATTTCTGAGTCTTTGAAAGCTGGCATTGCCAGTGACCTTGGGAGCAGCCTTCCCAAATGCCTCCTCGGCTCAGTCTGCCGGTGCTGGGGGTCGGCGTGAAAGGATGCCCCCCGGACCCCCACTGTCAGGCCCTCCTCGACCACACCGGGCTGCCCTGAGCCTGGGCAGCAGCTTGTTTGTGGCAGGGCGCTCTGGCCATCGGCTTCACAAAATGCCGAGCTGCTTTTGTGCTCCTTCCACAGAAACAGACGCCCTTCACTTTCCTCCTTTGTTAAAGGCGGCTGGAGAGGAAAGCAGCAGTGAATTAGGCCTTTTTATAGCCTCTGCAAAGGTCAGGCTTTCTTCTGCAGCTGAAAGCGGCCCATGACACACTGCGGGCATCAAAGGGATGGATTCTCAGCCCGGCCTTCATGTCAGGGCTGTGCTGAGCACACACTCTACCTTGCTTTTCTTCGGCCAAGCCACCCAGGGCTCAATTTGATGTGTTTCATTTCTGCTCCTGCGTGACACAGCCCACCAATACCCCTAGCCTGTAGGAGACCTTGAACAATACTCACCCCCTTCCTCTGGGGCGAGCCACCCGGACCATGCCAGATGTGAAGTGGGTGATTCAGTCCCATGAATCAAGTCCCAAATCCAAACTGAGTCCAGCTTGTCACAGCACAGAGAGGGACCAAGAGCCTGGCATCCTTGCGTGTCCAAAGTCATTTTACAGGACAGTTCTCATGCTGCCATGTGGACTTTGTTCACTTGCAGGTGGGTTACTGATGATTCATTTACCATCCATTGACTCAGAACAGACTTACTGACCACCTACTATGTGCCATGCTCTTCTGTAAGTGCCTCAGATGCACCCAGTGAACAAAACACAGATCTCAGCCATCCTGGGCTGACATTGTAGAGAAGGTCCTGGAATTTATTGACTCAGACACTCTTGAGGGAAAATGTTGCCACAGATAAGTAGGCAGGGCAACAGGCACTGACCAGGGCGTCCTGGCAAACCACAGGGGAGATATGCGGTGTTATAAGAGCTTGCTTGTACTGGACACAGTCAGGCGCTCCTATAGCGGGAAGCACAGGCATTCTGGAGGTAAGCTGTGCCGGGTTTCAGCCCCTGCTCAGCGACTTTCTCACTGGGTCTCATCAGCTCTGTGTCTCTTGTTTTCTGGTCTTCACGTTCCCTGGGTAGTAGGATTAAGTGAAGAAACACATGGAGGGCACTTGGCACATGGGTTGGAGTTTAGAATCTATTGGTTTCCCATAACTCAACTCAATGCCATCCACCCTCCAAACACACACACCACACACCTACACACATTTATAAATCTAATAAGCTACTCTTGAATATCTAAAGTAGTTTACTTAGATTTGCATGAAACTTTGTTTCTGCTAGAGGAAAAGGATAAGATGAGTGAGAAAATCATAATAAGCACTATATTTATTGAATGTTTTCTGTGAATGCTAAGTCATTTTTATGTTCATTGTGTTTCATAATCCTTTCTCTATGAAGCAGGTCATGGTTCTGTTGACCCATTTTAAAGATAAGGAGAGTAAGGTCTACATCAGGGGTCAGCAAATGTTTTCTGTAAAGGGCCAGCCAGAGAGTTAATATTTGGGTTTTGAGGGTCCAACTATTCATTTTGCATGGTACCAAGAAAGCAGTCATGTTTAACTTATATGCAGAGTATATCACGAGACATGCTCGGCTTGATGAAGCGTGAGCTGGAATCAAGATTGCCAGGAAATATCAATAACCTCAGATATGCAGATAATACCACCCTTATGGCAGAAAGTGAAGAGGAACTAAAAAGCCTCTTGATGAAAGTGAAAGAGGAGAATGGAAAAGTTGGCTTAAAACTCAACATTCAGAAAACTGAGATCATGGTATCTGGTCTATCACTTCATGGCAAATAGATGGGGAAGCAAGGGAAATAATGACAGACTTTATTTTGGGGGGCTCCAAAATCACTGAAGATGGTGACTGCAGCCATGAAATTAAAAGACGACTGCTCCTTGGAAGAAAAGTTATGACCAATCTAGACTGCATATTAAAAAGCAGAGACATTACCTTGTTAACAAAAGTCTGTCTAGTCAAAGTTTGGTTTTTCCAGTAGTCATGTATGGATGTGAGAGTTGGACTATAAAGAAAGCTGAGCACTGAAGAATTGATGCTTTTGAACTGTGGTGTTGGAGAAGACTCTTGAGAGTCCCTTGGACTGCAAGGAGATCCAACCAGTCCATCCTAAACGAAATCAGTCCTGATTATTCATTGAAAGAACTGATGTTGAAGCTGAAACTCCAATACTTTGGCCACCTGATGTGAAGAACTGACTCACTGGAAAAGACCCTGGTGCTGGGAAAGATTGAAGGCAGGAGAAGGGGATGACAGAGGATGAGATGGTCCATTGAGTTAACAATGGACCAACTCAATGGACATGAGTTTGAGTAAACTCCTGGAGTTGGTGATGGACAGGGAGACCTCCATGGGGTTGCAAAGAGCTGGACACAACTGAGTGACTGAACTGAACTGAAGCAAAAGGTGTGACTGGACTGTGATCTAATAAAACTTTATTTATAACAACAGCTACTCTGGTTCAAGATGGTGGCATAGAAGGATGTGGGCTCATCTCCTCCTGCAAGAGCACAAAAATTGCAGCTAGCTATTGAACAACCATTGACAGAAGGATGCTGTAACCCACCAGAAAAGATACCCCACGTCCAAAGACAAATAAGAAGGTGCAGCAAGATGGTAGGAGGGGTGCAATCATGATAAAATCAAATCCTATACCCACCAGGTAGGTGACCTGCAGACTGAAGAACAATAATACCAAAGAAGTTCTCACACTGTTGTCAGGGTTCTGAACCCCACATCAGGCTTCCTAGCCTGGGGATTTGACAAAGGAACTGGGATTCTCCAGGGAATCTGGCCTTGAGGGCTAGGGGGATTTGACTGTAGGACTTCCAGAGGACTGGAGGAAACAAGGACTCTTGTCTTGGAGGGAACAAACAAAATTTTGCATACACCAAGACCCAGAGAAGAAGAGCAGTGACCTCACAGAAGACTGAATCAAAACTACCTGCTAGTGTTGGAGGGCTTCCTACCAAGGCATGGGTTGGCAGGGGCTCATCACAGAGACAGGCACTTGGCATAAACCCTCTTGGAGTTCACCATTAACCCTATGATAGAGCCTGTAGACCCTAGAGCTGGGTCGCCTCAGGCCAAATAACTACCAGGGAGGGAGAGCAACTCCACTCATCAGCAGATAATTGGATTAAAGCTTTACTGAACAAGAACCTGCCCACCAGAGCAAGACCCAGTTTTCCCTAGGCACTCCCATAGGCTTTCCCCAGGGGCTCAGTGGTAAAGAATCTGTCTGCAATGTAGGAGATGCAGTAGACTCAGGTTCGATCCCTGGGTTGGGAAGATCCCTGTTGCTGCTACTGCTGCTAACTCGCTTCAGTCGTGTCCGACTCTGTGCGACCCCATAGACGGCAGCCCACCAGGCTCCTCCGTCCCTGGGATTCTCCAGGCAAGAACACTGGAGTGGGTTGCCATGTCCTTCTCCAATGCATGAAAGTGAAAAGTGAAAGTGAAGTCGCTCAGTTGTGTCCGACTGTTCGAGACCCCATGGACTGCAGCCTACCAGGCTCCTCCGTCCATGGGATTTTCCAGGCAAGAGTACTGGAGTGGGGTGCCATCGCCTTCTCTGGGGAAGATCCCTAGAGAAGGGAATGGCACCCCACTCCAGTATTCTTGCCTGGAGAAGCCCATGGACAGAGGAGCCTGGTGGGCTACAGTCCATAGGGTGGCGAAGAGTCGGGCATGACTGAAGCGACTTAGCATGCACGCATGCCGTCACTCCCGTCAAGAACCTTACACAGCCTCTTAGCCTCAGCCATCAGAGGGCAGACAGAAGGATCAAAGAGAAGCACAGTCTCACAGCAGCTAAAACAAAAACCTTACAGAAAATTAATCATGATGAAAAGCAGAAAGTTATATCCCAGATGAAAGGACAAGATAAAACCCCAGAAAAACAACTAAATGTGGTGATAGGCGATCTTCCAGAAAAGGAGTTCAGAATAATGATAATGAAGATGAGCCAGGATCTTGGGAAAAGAATGGAGGCAAAGACTGAGAAGATGCAAGAAATGTTTAGCAAAGACCTACAAGGACTAAAGAACAAACAAAGAGAGATGAATAATACACTAGAAGATATCAATAGCAGAATAACTGAGGCAAGAGCACAGATAAATGACCTGGAGGATAGAATGGTGGGAATCACTGCTTCAGAACAGAATATAGAAAAAAGCATGAAAAGAAATGAAGACAGCCTGAGAGACCTCTGGGACAACACTAAATGCACCAACATTTGCATTATAGGGGTCCCAGAAGGAGAGGAGCGAGAACCCGAGAAAATATTCAAAGAGGTAATAGCCGAAAACTTCCCTATCATGGGAAGGGAAGTAGTCAACCAAGTCCAGGAAGCACAGAGAGTGCCAGGCAGGATGAAGCCACGGAGCAACACACGGAGACACAGAGTGATCAAACTGACAAAAATTAAAGACAAAGATAGAATATTAAAAGCATCAAGGGAAGAAGGACAAATAACACAAGAGAACTCCTGTTAGGCTGTTCGGAGGATTTATCAACAGAAACTCTATAAGGCAGGAGGGAATGGCATGGAATATTTAAAGTGATGAAAGGGAAGAACCTGCAACCAAGAACGCTCTACCCAGCAAGACTCTCCTTCAGATTTGATAGAGAAATCAAAAGCTTTCCAGACAAGCAAAAGTTAAGAGAATTCAGCACCACCAAACTAGCTTTACAGGAAATGCGAAAGGGATTTCTCTAGGTGGAAACACAAGAGAAGGAAAAGACCTACAGAAAATAAACCCCAAACAATTATGAAAACAAATTGTAATAGGGTCATACATATCAATCATTACTTTAAATGTAAATGGATTAAATGCACCTATCAAAACTGCCTGGGTGGGTGAAAATTTGTGCATGTAGGCACTTCCACTTACCATATCACTCTGCCTAAACCCCCAAATTGTATGTAATTATTTTATACTGTTAAGTCAATCATGTTCCCATTATGGCTTGCAATTGTAATGATACTTTAATATATTTTAGAAAACATGAATTTTTGCCTAACTAAAAAAATTATGACATTTTGATTCTATTTGTTTGACAGTATGAACAGAATGCTAGATTTCTAATTTAAAATAGATATGCAACAAGCAACAATGGTTTACTGCATAGCACAGGGAACTACATTCAATATCTTGTAATAACATGATGGAAAATAATTTCAAAAATAATATATGTGTATTTGTATAATTGAATTACCTTGCTGTGCACTTGAAACATTGTAAGTCAACTATACTTCAGTAAAATACATATATTTGTCACGCGAGTGTGTGTTCCTCAGTTCTTTGTCTCGTCACAACAAAGATTTGGAGCGACGGACATTAAAGCCCTCGGCGCGTCACAGCTCTCGGGTCTTGGACAAACTGTGTTATAGCTCTTAGGCAAATCAGGGTTACAGCTCTATTTTATTTAGAAGATAGCAGGAGAATCCATCCTCAAAGTGTGAGGGCATGCCAACCCAAAGACTTGAAGAGAAGAGAGTGGAGGAGCACGTGGGGGAGGGGGAGAGAGAGAGGGGGAGAGAGAGGGGGAGAGAGAGAGAGAGCGCACACATGCGGGAGAGAGAGAGAGAGCGCTTTGGCTCCTCCTTTTATATGTATTTTCCTCCACCTGGGCCTGCCCTGTGCAAATTGGGCTTAGCACAAGGAGTGCTGTTTGTTCTACCTGAAGTCTTCACTCTGGTCCTCGGACCTTCCTTTGACCTTCCTTGTTTTTTTAGCCACCGCCATTTTGGACTCCTTTTCCCTCTTCTACCTACATAACACATTAAAAAGAAAAAGCTAGATCTGGCTTTTTGGCCATAGTTTGTGGAAACCTTTGACCTAAGATGTGAATTCCAGCTCAAGCTCGTCAGGCTGGTGAAGGATGGGCAACATTGACACACACTGTTCTGCATCTTGGTTTTGCTCCACTACTGTGTTTCTTTGCATATGTTTCCATATTACAATAAACAGCCATCTCATTCTTTTTAATTGCTGCAGAGCAATCCCTGGCAGTTAAATCATGGTTTGTTTAGTTGATCCTCTTCTGACCAATGGATGAAGTTCTACCTTCTGCTCTGGAGGTAGGTTACATTTTTTGCTAACACAAATATGACACAAACCTCCTTTTGCAAAGTCATTTTGCTCCAGGGGAACTGTATCTTCAGAGTAGATTTCTAGGAGAGGGATTGGGGCTTCCAGCATCTAAGACATGTTGCAGGAAATTAGACTCTTGTGAAGAAGCCGTGTGAAGACGGGTGATCCAAGAACTGTAGAACCTTCCTTCATCCCGTGCTTAGCTTGCTGATCTCCCATGCTGGCAAGCACCAAACACCATGATTAGCCTCCAGATAAAGGTAACTCTAGGAGTCAGTGAATGACTAAATTGCTATGCTGGGACAGGTGAACTTTGATCAATTCTGCCTTCTTGATCTTGAACTAATTTCTTCACATCTATTCCATCTAAAGCAGAAATCTAAACTGTGAGCTTCCTGAGAAAAGAGACTGTCTTAGTCCACAGTGAGTGCCTGATTCATCCATTCATCCACAGATATGTATCAAGTACCCACAATGGGTCCCATGCTGTGCTAGAGCTGGGACTACAGTGATAACAGGAGAGACAAGGTCCCTGGTCTTGGGAGGCCAAAGCCTGGTGGGGCTTGGAGACAAGGCTATGGTAAGGGCTTTGATGTAGGACAGATAGAGCATTACAGGAACCCATAGAAGGGAATTCAGGTGGAGGGTTGGCAATCAGAGAAAGCCTCCTGGAAAAAGGGGGTCTACCCTAAGACTTGAAGCCATTCACTAAAAGTGTCAGTTAGAGTTGATAACTTTTGGCTGCTATTAGCAGATACCAAAAGTAACAATGGCTTAAACAGGATAAGAGTTTCAGGTCAGAAGGTGGGCTGTCCAGAAATGGCGGTGGCAGTACTGTGGTCACCGGGGATCTAGAAGTCTTCTATCTTTTGGGGTTGTCATCCTTAGCCAGGGCTTTCATCCCCAACAATGCCTCATAGTTCACAATAACTTCTGGAGTAAGCCATCATATCCATATTCCCGGCTGGAAGCAAGAGTTAGGAGCATGTAAAAAGGACCAGGTCCAGCTGTCTGCTCCATTCCTAAGGAGCTGTCTGAAAGTCTCACCTAAGAACTTCTGTTTATATTTCACTGACCTCAGCAGAGAGAGAGTCTGGGCACATCCAGTTGCACTGTAGAGGGAGGCAACATCCTTTGTGTTGAGCCCAACAGAGACAGTGACATCATGTAAGAGATAATGGTGGCCACTCCTTGGGAAGAGGCGATGGACATGCAGTGAAAATGGAATGGTTTTGCATTTTTTAAAACCTGATAAAACTTCCAGATAATCTCCAGCTTTGCTCAAGTCTACTTAGGAATCAATACCAAAGGCAAAGTCTCTTTTTTAGAGTGATTAATTCCCTCCCTTATCTCTGTTTAGAACACAAAGAAGGAAATGGAGAAGAGGAAGACAAGACTTCCTGCCACTGGAGAATGGGCGACCCCCACCCCTTGACCCAAGATGATTTAACAGTCTGAATGCCCCCCCCAGGCTCCTAGGGGTGGGTAAACATGATGCTCTATGGACCTGCAAGGAGGCAATCATGGCCCAAGCTGTCCCTTCTTCAAGTGGCTTTCTTAAGATCCCCTTCCCTCAGATGGGAATAAAACATGAGGTAGGGAGTGACCCTTAGGAGGCAGGACTCAGCCTTAGCTGCTTCCAGGATGGGTGTCTTTTTCTCCCTGTCTGAAGAGGCTCTCTCTCCCCTTCCCATCTTTTCTATACTTTAGGCTCTGCTTTGCTTAATGGCATTATATTGAAAAATGAAGATAAGTTTCCCTTGAACACTATCTCATCCTCCCCAACAAACACTTAACACTGTTAGTATTTAACACCCTTATGACCTTAACTTGCTTGGGACTGCAAAAATACTTCATGTCGGTACACCTTGATCAATACCAATAACTTTCTAGTTTCTAGTTTCATATACAGTAACTCTTCAAATACCTCAAATATTTCCATGGTCCTCCAGAACCTTAAATGAAATCATTATTAAATGTGGTGGATTTTTAAAAGATGGGTGACAATGAAGCTGAAAGTGTTAGTTGGAGATTAAAAGCTTGTCATGTCCAACTCTTTGTGACCCCATGGACTGTAGCATGCCAGGCTCCTCTGTCCATATAATCCTCCAGGCAAGAATACTGGATCAGGGCGCCATGCCCTTCTCCAGGGAACCTCCCTGACCCAGGGATCCAACCTGTGTCTCCTGCGGTTCCCGCCTTGGCAGGCAGGTTCTTTACCATCGAGAACCACCAGGGGATGGTGATTCCAATGAGAGGCCCCTCCACCTGCCAAGGAAAAGGAGCCGAGAGCAATTCGAAGAGGATAAATTATAGATCTTGAGATTCATTCCATGTTGAGGCTCGATGCTGAAGACAGAGTCAAGGATGGATTTGGCCTCTGGTTTTGGCAACTGGTGGAGCTTTTAATCTCCAACAACTGGCACTTTATCTGGCACAGGGCAGACGCTGAATTAGTATTTGTGAATGAAAGAAAACTTCACAAACCAGTCTCTTCCTTGATTTGATCTCCTTATTTTTGTCCTATATTCTGATTGTTTTCCTAGTCATCCAGCCTGAAACTCCCCACTGACTCATCTTTCTTTTCGTTTCTGTGTTAGTCAGGGTTCTCCAGAGAAGCAGAACCAAGAGGACACATAGCGAGAAAGGAAGAGACTCATGTGACCGGGGAGGCTGACAAGGGCCAGGATCTGCAGATAGCGAGTCAGAGACCTGGGAGAGCCAGTGGCGTGGTTCTCTGTCAAGTCTGGTGACTCCAGACCCAAGAAGGGCCAGTGTTTCCATCTGAGTCCGAAGGCAGACGGTTGCTGTCCCAGCTCAGCAGCCAGGCAGGAGTTTCCTCCTTCGTTCGGGAGGGTCAGCCTGTTGTTCTAATCAGGCCTTCAGCTGATTGGATGAAGCCCACACACAGGAGGGTGGGCACTCGCTTCAATCATCCAAGTGTTCATCTCAACCAAAAGCCCCCTCATAGACACACCCAGAATCACATCTGACCAAATGTCTGGCACCCCGAGACCCAGTCAAGTGGGCACATAAAATTGCCCATCACGAATCCTTTCTGATCAGCCAACAAGTCCTGCCCTTCTTCTTTCCATGCCGTCAGTATCCTGCCGGGAGAGAGAGGCACACGCATCAGTGGAGTGACGGAAGGGACTGAATGATGGGCCTGTTCAGCAAAGTGAGGACCAGACAGAGAATTCAGGATGGCGATGCGCCAGGGGCCTGGGAGCGTCAGAGCTGCCATGACCTCTGGGTCTGATCGTGCTGGTAGAGCAGGTGTGTCTGGAACTGCTCAAAACACGTGACACGTATTATCTTTAAAAGCCTCCATGGTTGCTTTTATTCACATACTGTACAATTCACAGATAAAAGATGTACAATTCACTGACTTTTGGTATACTCACAGTTGTACAACCATCACCACGATCAATTTTAGAATATTTTCATTACCCCCACTTCCCCCAGCCCCAAGCAATCACGAATCTACCTTCTGTCTCTATAGATACGCCTATTCTGGACATTTCACGTAAGTGGATCCCATATTCTGTGGTCTTTGTGACTGGTTCCTTCCACTTAGCATATTGTTTTCGTATTTATCCATGATACCCCCAGTGCCATCTTTTACAAGGGGGAAATTAAGGCCCAGAGAGGTTAGGTAACACCCGGTAAGTGGCAGAGCCAGAATTCAGACCCAGGTGGTGCAGACCATCTTTCTAGGCCGCCTGGCACCCCAGAGCCCTGACCCAGGTCCTCGTTCACCGTCAAGGGGAGGCTATAATAATGTGCCCTGGGTCTCAGCCTTCCACCGCATCTGGAACCCTCTGCCCCACTTGCATCCACTCAAGACCTGTCTCCATCACAACTTCCTGGGCTCAGGGGACATCAGGCCTTTTTATCTGCCCAATATCTGCTCCCTTCTGGTGAGGGGACTCTGGTTTCCTTTGGGGGAACCACCTTACCCACTCTTGACCCACATGGCTTGGCTGGAATTGTCCCCACTCCACTTGCCTCAGGAGCAACCGTGTAACCAGGCATGGCCAATGAGATTAGTCACAATCCCCCAGGCCAGGTTGAGGGCCAGGAATGTGATCTGATTGGAGAGAAATGAAGCTAGAGGAGGGGGAGGGCTATGTTTTAGATTCTGGGAAAACAAAAATTTCTCCCTCTTCTGCAGAAGCTAGAGGACCAGACCCTCATCCTTCTTTTGGATTGCAGAGTGTTAGGAGGTGATGTATGAAAGTGCTGTGTGATAACAATGTGCTCATACTTGAAGAAGACCCCAGGGGCCACTCTGAGTCTACTGTCAACACTGTGGAAGCAGAGAGAGGACAGAGAGAAGGCAAGTACTTGGTTTGAGCTCCTGGATCAAACCATACCTGAACAAAACACCCCGATGGATTTTCCATTTAGCAGAACAAACAACTTCCTACTAAAGCAAATGTGAGATGTTTTGCATCTCTTCTAAATAATGTAAAAAAGGAGTATGAATTTCATATCCTAAATTTAGGATATTCCACAGCACTTAGAATAATATGCTACCTTAAAGTATCCAGATAACTGAGATAATTATTCTCTTTAATGCCCATGTTTTCTTATTTAAACACACATACAGAGAGAGTCAGGAAGTCAGTGTAACAGGTGGCATCTCCATGCAATTTTTTCAGACTGTTTCAATAAAGCCAGCTGGAAGTTAGGCATGGAAAATGCCACACAAAGGCCACTCACCCAGCAGAACAGGGAGTACGGCTGTTCGGCATTGTTCCCACCTGATGAAGACAACTTGATCTGGAATGTGTTTCCAACTGTCACGGCACTGAATGGGCTGCAGAATACTGCAATTACAAGTCACATCTGAGCAGAAGGCGGTGTAGGAGAAGTGGGACTGAGTGGAAATCCTGAAGCAGCCCAGAAACGCAGGATGGAAAGTGGAGGGAAAGCCCCCTTTGGAGGCAGGTTTAAAATAAAGTCCTTGTGGAATCAAACCACTGATCCTTAACCACGGCTGCGTATCAGAGCCCCTGTATGAATTTTTAAATTATATTTCTCCCTTAGGCCCTTGGAGTAGAAAGTGGCAACCCACTCTGGTTCTCTTGTCTAGAAAATCCTGTGGACAGCGGAGCCTGGTCAGCTCAAGTCCACAGGGTCACAGTCAGACATGACTGAGGACACACACTTAGAAGTTTCTGCTTCAGAACATCTGTATATATATTTTTTTTTTTAATCTCAAGAGTTTATTCTGATGCACATGCCCAGTTAGAAAATCCAGGATTAAGAAGTAAGAAATTCTGTACAACCTTGGAAATATTGGAGTTGAACCAAAAAAAAAAGGAAAAATGTATAAATGTATCATGAAAAGGACTCCTCAAAAAAAAAACAAACAAACAAAAAAAAAATAGCAGGAATGAATAAAAAGCATTTCAAAAGAGTAGAGACATGGTCACGCATTAAGTGTTTGCCAGGTTTTGGGGTGCAGATGGACAAGAATGCTGACTGAAGGGCACTCACTCACAAGGCTGGCCCTCCCTCCCTGTTTCACACTTTCATCCAGAGGTTTCTAGGTGTGTGCATATTGAGATCAGGAGGCTCATTTGTCATTGCTTGTAATTACTTTTGTTCCATTCCATATGCTTTTTAAAGTTTAGATTAGATTATCAAAAACATTGACTGAGGGCAAGCTAAACTCCAGGTGTTGGGGTAGCCCTTGACTTTGGGGAGCTTGTGCCAGCTTGGAGAGATGGTAGGGAGCATTAACGCTGGGGTGCAAGAAACTGAGGGGCTGGGATGGGAGAGGCCCTGAGGGATGACTTCACCTACGAGATGCAGATGCGGGTTTAGAAGGGCAAACAGCCTTCATCAGGGAAAGCGCTGAGCGTGTGGACCGAAGGGAGGCTTGTGTCCAGCGAGCAGCACGAACTAATGAATAAACAGTCATGAGACCCCTCGGACACTGCTTGGCGCTTGCAGCCGGCTTCATCGTGCGTTTCCCCTAGAGAGCGGATAACTGACCTCTCCTGTGTTTTCCCCTCTCTCTTTTCTGAAAAAGAAATTGCATCCTCCTGGTTAAGGACGCTCGTCAGTGGGCCCTCGCAGACCGCAGCGGCCAGGTGCGTCAGCCCACACCTCGCAGTGTGTGAAAGAGACGTGCCACTCCCGTCCGACAGCGAGTTCACGAGGCCGGATTATCACCATCCGTACCAGTGACCTGGGAAAGATTGGGGGCAGGGGGAGAAGGGGACCACAGAGGATGAGATGGTTGCATGGCATCACCGACTCGGGGGACCTGGATTTGAGTAAGCTCCGGGAGTTGGTGATGGACAGAGAGGCCTGGTGTGCTGCAGTCCTTGGGGGTCGCAGAGTTGGACACGACTGAGCGACTGAACTGAACTGTAGCAATGACCGGGCCTTGCCCGCCGGGCGTGTCCCCGAGACTTCGGGCAGGGCCGGGTGGGCTGGCGGCGGCGGGCCGACTCGGATCGCCGAGGCGAGAGCGCCCTCTGGCGGCGGCGGGCGGCGCGCGCCCTTGCTCGCCCTTGGCGCGCCCAGCGGATCGTCCTCCGCGATCCGCATCAAAGGACCCGCGGCTCAGAACAGCCCTGCAGGGCTGCCATTTCGGGAACTGGAGTGGGAGGGGGCAAGTCCTCGAAGGCAAAAGGAGCCTTTTAAATCTTTGGAAACATGTTCAGTAGAAAAGTGCTTTGTGTTCCGGTAGAGCCGGAAAGAACGATTTTTGAGGGAAGGTTTCTTTTGTTCCTCGCGGTGGGGAAAGGTCACGTTTTCTTCTCAAATCACCCGGATTGACAGGCCTAAAGGAGGCCCAGGGGTGGGGGTCCAGAGGTTTTATCATATTGGCAAAGAAGTCTGGGGTCTCCAGAAGGGTTAAGGACCCCAAGAGGGTCCCTCCTCCGGAAATTCCATAGAGACTTGTGTTCAAGGTTGGTGCCCGAAGCATGAGAGGTTCTCCCAGTTCTGTTAATAACCCAGATGCCCCCCGCTGGCGGAAGAGAGGACCTAAGAGGCCTGGGGAAAGAAGAGGACAGGAGAGCCAAGTGGTTAAGTTCCAGCCTCCCCTGCACTGAGCGTTTCCTCCTCTTTTGAGCCGGGATGCGGAGCGTAGTGCAGGCTGCGGGGCGCCTGGTGGCGGTGGCCCTGCTGGGAACTAGCAGCCAGCTGGAGGGATAAGGTGGACACATTGGCTGGATCCACAGATTGGAAAGGTGGCCGATATCCCTCACGAAGTCAAAAATGTACACATCAGATCAGGATGCACAGTTTATTATTCTATTTGAGGAACAAGACAAACCCCAAGCTGTACAAACATGGATAGAAGATTTTTTGAGTCTGGAAATGAAGGCAGTGAACTACTAACAGTGGTTACTTTTAGGTAATGGAGCGCTTTCCTGGTGGCTCAGACTATAAAGAATCTGCCTGCAGTGCAGAACACGTGGTTTCACTCCCTGGATCAGGAAAATCACCTGGAGAAGAAAATGGCTACCCACTCCAGGATTCTTGCCTGGAGAACTCCATGGACAGATGAGACTGGTGGGCTATATAGTCCACGTGGTTGCAGAGATTTGGACATGACTGAGCACGTATTATCCTTTATAGTCCCTGAGAGTTGGGAGTGACTCAGCCCAGTGGTTCTGGCTCTCAGCCTCTCATGAGGTTGCAGTCAGGATGTTGGCTTGACTGAGACTGAGGATTCCCTTTACAGACGTTTCACAACATGACTGTTGGCAGGGGGCCTCAGTTCTTGGCCACGTGACCCACTCCACAGGTTAACTGTTCTCAAAGGCAGCTGGCTTCCTGGAGAGGGGGAGAGAGATCCTAGAGAGAAATGTGGAGCCTGCAAGGTCTTTTATGACTTAGCAACCTTGCAGGTCACACTCCACCATTTCTGCCACAATATGTGTTATAAAGAAGTCACTAAGGACAGCCCATACTCAAGACAAGGAGAATTAGCCTCCACCAAACAGAGAAATGGGCTTCCCTGATGGCTCAGCTGGTAAACAATCCTCCTGCAATGCAGGAGACCCTGGTTTGATTCTTAGGTTGGGAAGATCCGCTAGTGAAGGGATATACCCTGAGAGTTGGGAGTGACTCAGCCCAGTGGTTCTGGCTCTCAGCCTCTCATGAGGTTGCAGTCAGGATGTTGGCTTGACTGAGACTGAGGATTCCCTTTACAGACGTTTCACAACATGACTGTTGGCAGGGGGCCTCAGTTCTTGGCCACGTGACCCACTCCACAGGTTAACTGTTCTCAAAGGCAGCTGGCTTCCTGGAGAGGGGGAGAGAGATCCTAGAGAGAAATGTGGAGCCTGCAAGGTCTTTTATGACTTAGCAACCTTGCAGGTCACACTCCACCATTTCTGCCACAATATGTGTTATAAAGAAGTCACTAAGGACAGCCCATACTCAAGACAAGGCGAATTAGCCTCCACCAAACAGAGAAATGGGCTTCCCTGATGGCTCAGCTGGTAAAGAATCTGCCTGCAATGCAGGAGACCCTGGTTTGATTCTTAGGTTGGGAAGATCCGCTAGTGAAGGGATAGGCTACCCAGTCCAGTATTCTTGGGCTTCCCTGGTGGCTCAGCTGGTAAAGAATCTGCCTGCAATGCAGGAGACCTGGGTTTGATCTCTGGGTTGGGAAGATCTCCTGGAGAAAGGAATGGCAACCCACTCCAGTAGTCTGGCCTGGAGAAGTCATGGACTGTATATAGTCCATGGGGTCACCAAGAGTCAGACAGGACTGAGTGACTTTCACTTTTCAAATGAACACTTGGACTTCCCAGGTGGCTCAGTGGCAAAGAATCCACCTGCCAACGTAGGGGCCGAGGGCTTAACCCCTGGGTCAGGAAGATCCCCTGGAGAGGGAAATGGCAACCCACTCCAGTGTTCTTGCCTGGAAAATCCCATGGACAGAGGAGCCTGATGGGCTACAGTCCAAGGGGTCGCAAAGAGTTGGACACAACTTAGCGACTAAAACAACCAACAACAACAAAACAGAGAAATATCAAGGAATCTGCAGACATACTTTAAAACCACCAAATCTTGCTAAAATGCAGATTCTGATTAGGTAGGTCCTGGGAGGATTCCCCAAATTCTGCATTTCTAACATGTTCCCAGGTTACCACTGCTGCTGGTCTGTGGACCACTTCTGAGTAGAGAAGGAATCAAAAACATGCAAATAACCATAGCTCAGATCACATCTTTGGAACTGGACTGCTTGCAAGAATAATATCCTTCGTCATCCTGGCATCATTTTTGGATGGTGTCCAAATCTAAAATCACATTTCCCCTGAAAGGTCAGAGCAGTAAAGTAAGAGAAAGACAAGATTACCTTGTTAATACAGAGGACAAGCTGTAATGGAATTAAAACAATCAAAGGGGGATTCAGAAAAGCCCTCTAGCCTTATATTCAAGAAGCTCTCAGAAAGCACAAAACATCAGCCATCAATTCTGAAGGGGATGCTAAACAAACAGTAGCAAATCTGGGCTTCCAATAAAGATTGTACAAAATGCCTTCATAGGACTAAGACTACTGACCGCAGTACTAACAAAATTCATTTTGATACAGGAAGGCAAGAAACAGCATCAGCATCTCAGAAGATCAAGACTTCCACATGCTCTCCTGACTTGAAAGCTTGTACATTAAATAAATCATTTCCCATTCAATTGCCTGGACTGAAATTTGCTTTCAAATATAGCATAAAATTGCTATGTGACTC
>SJYT01053385.1:65326-82977 GCA_006410635.1 Cephalophus harveyi
ACAGGCAAATTTGGCCTTGGAATGCGGAATGAAGCAGGGCAAAGACTAATAGAGTTTTGCCAAGAAAATGCACTGGTCATAGCAAACACCCTCTTCCAACAACACAAGAGAAGACTCTACACGTGGACATCACCAGATGGTCAACACCGAAATCAGATTGATTATATTCTATGCAGCCAAAGATGGAGAAGCTCTATACAGTCAACAAAAACAAGACCAGGAGCTGACTGTGGCTCAGATCATGAACTCCTTATTGCCAAATTCAGACTCAAATTGAAGAAAGTAGGGAAAGCCACTAGACCATTCAGGTATGACCTAAATCAAATCCCTTATGATTATACAGTGGAGGTGAGGAATAGATTTAAGGGCCTAGATCTGATAGATAGAGTGCCTGAAGAACTATGGAATGAGGTTCGTGACATTGTATGGGAGACAGGGATCAAGACCATTCCCATGGAAAAGAAATGCAAAAAAGCAAAATGGCTGTCTGGGGAGGCCTTACAAATAGCTATGTGACTCAGATGTAAAGAATCTGTCTGCAAAACAGAAGACTTGGGTTCGATCCCTGGGTCAGGAAGATCCCCTGGAGAAGGGAATGGCTATCCACTCCAGTATTTTTGCCTGGAGAATTCCATGGACAAAGGAGCCTGGTGGGCTACAGTCCATAGCGTCACAAATAGGACACGACTGAGCAACTAACACACACTTATAGCATAAAACTACAAATCCTGTATTTTTTTTAATTGCTATGATTCATACCATAAAATTCATTTTTAAAGCCTACATGTCAGTGGTTTTTAGCATGTTCATAGGTTATGCAACCATCACCACCATCTAATTCTAGAACATTCAGAACCCCCAAAAGAAACCCTAAATCCATTAGCAATAACTCCCCATTCCATCTCTTGCAGTCCTAGGCAACTAGCAGGCTATTCTTTGTCTCTGGATTTGCCTGTTCTGCACATTTCATATAAGTGGGCTCAAAAATTATTGCTGTAAAATATAGGTAACCATTTACCATCTTAACCATTTCCATGTGCAGAGTTCAGCGGTGTTAAGCACTTTCATATTGATGTGCAACTATTGCCATCACTGCTCTCCAGATGTTTTCATCGTCCCATACTGAAACCCTGTAACCAAACATAGAGTTTGTAAGGTTCCTCAATGCTGCAACATGCATCAGCACTTCCTTTCTTTTTACAGGTGACTAACATTCCATTGTATAGATACACCGCATTTAGTTTATCCATTCATCAGCTGATGGACACTTGGGTTGTTTCTACTTTCTGGCTATCACAAACAATGTTATTAATAGTATGAATACAATGTTATTAATAGTATGAATACAATGTTATTAATACTATGAATATGCATATCCAATTACTTTTTTGAATACAACTTCTTTTAAGTTTATACCTAGGAGCGGAGTTACTGTAGCATGGTAATTCTATATATTAACTATATTTCTACTTTCTGGCTATCACAAACAATGTTATTAATAGTATGAATACAATGTTATTAATAGTATGAATACAATGTTATTAATACTATGAATATGCATATCCAATTACTTTTTTGAATACAACTTCTTTTAAGTTTATACCTAGGAGCGGAGTTACTGTAGCATGGTAATTCTATATATTAACTATCTGAGGAAATGTCAGACTGTTTTCCAAAGAGGCTGCACCATTTTACAGTCCCACCAAGAGGGTTGCAATTTCTCCACACCCTCACCAACACTTTTTATTCTCCATGTTTTTGATTGTAGCCATTGTAGTGGGTGTGAAGTGGTATCTCCTTGGGGTTTTCTGTAGTAACGAATGATGTGGGGCATTTGTTTTTCCCAAATGCTAATTGGCTATTTGCCTATCTTCTTTGCAGACATGTTTGCCTATTTTTAATTAATTTGTCTTAGAGTTTTAAGAGTTCTTCATATTCTAGATACAAATCCCTTATCAGATACACGATTTGCAAATATTTCCTCCTGTTCTGTTGTCTTCTCACTTTCATGATAGTGTTCTTCCAAGAATAAAAGTTTTTATTTTGATGAAATTCAGTTTATCTATTTTTTTCTTTCATTGCTTGTGCTTTTGGTGTCATATCTAGACAACTGTTGCCTAATCCAAAGTCACACAGATTTACTCTTATGTTTTCTTCTAAGAGCTTTAGAAATTTAGCACTGTGTTTTGAGTTAATTTTTTTATGTGCTGTTAAGTACAGATCTAAATTCATTCTTTTGCATGTGGATTCATATGCAAAACTCCAGTCTGTGTTTTTTAAATCATCAGCAAGAAACAGAGAAGGGCCTTCCTTTGGTTTCCTGGTATCATCTCCCTCTCCCCACCCTCTCCCCATCTGCTGGCTAAAAGATTTTGTTTTACAGCAAAACAATCTGTACAGACCAGGGCCAGGGGCCCAGCACAGCTTGGTAGAATCTTTTCAATAAATCGCCACTGAATTTTGCTGGGATGCAAACAGGAGTAGTTCTGATTTACCAGTTATCTGAAAATGACTTCTACTAAGGGAAAACAATTTCTTCATCCAATCCCATCAACTAGTTATGTGTTAGTGATTAAAACAAAGCTTTCTACCCTATAGAGTTTATATTCTTGCAGGGAGAAAACGTACAAGAAACACAGGAAGTAAGTACCTTATATAATACGCTAGAAGGTAGTAGTGCTATGGGGGGAAAGTGCAGAACAGAGCAAGAGGCATAAGGTTATGTGGTGGGGTGGGCTCTGCAATCTTTTGGAAAGAGGTGTTCAGAGTGGGTGTCCTTTCAAAACTGACATTTGAACAAAACCTTGAGGCAGTGAGGGATTTGACCATGGAGATATCCAGGGGAAAGGATTCCAGGCCCAGAGAATGGCCATTGCAAAGGCCACAAGGCAGAAATGTGCCTCAGCATTTCAAGGAATAGGAAGGGAGCCAGTGTGACTAGAAGAGTGAGGAGAGGGAAGCTGTCACAGAGGCGAGATTATGTAGGTCTCATAAGCCATTTTAGGGACCATGACCTTTAACCTGTGATAACTGGGAAAAGCCACAGAGAGGTTCTGAGCTGAGCAATAGTATTGGGATCTGACTGACAGTTCAAAGTACCCTTCCGGCTGCTGGGTTGAGAATGGATCGTGGGAGGGCAAGAGTAAGGCAGGAAGAATAGTTAGAAGGCTTCTAAAATAGCCTAGGTGAGAGATGGGGGGAAGGGGGAGAGACTCGAGTGACGGCAGTTGAGACAGTGAAGAGGATCTGGTAGAGCCCAAAGGATGTCCTGGTTGATGGGAGTGTAACAGAGGCAGGTGTTAAAGAGGACCATAGAGCTTTTGGCCTGAGGACCAGAAAGGAGTTGCCATTCCCTGTGATGGGGAGGCCACCGGGGAGGCAAGGCTAGGGGTGGGAGGGCAGGGAGCTCAGCTTGGGGTGTGTGGAACTTGGGACTTTCTTGACTTCCAAGTGTAGGATCTTGTAGGCAGATGGCTATTTGAAAATGCGAAATCCAGGCTGGAGATACAAATGTGAAGGAGTCAGCCTCAAGGCAGGATGAGATACCAAAACCATGGACACAACAGGGCCAGGGACGGCGCCCTGGGCGCCTCTGACACTGAGATCCAGAGGAGATGAAGAGCACCCACCGAGGCCTTTTTCCTAGCAGTTTGGTAGCTACTGAAGTACATTTTGTCCCTCCCTTCCTTTTCTTTTCTCCTTTCCTCCCCTCCCTTTTAATGGGCACCTACTGTGTACTAGGAACTAGAAAAGATGTTTAGCCCTCAACAAACTCATTGTCTTTACAGGAAATAAAATGGATATTTATAAAATAATACTCAGGCAACAACTGAGCAGAAACTTGGCCTTTCAACAGACATCTGATTGTAACCTAGTACAAGAATTTAGAATTCAGTTGTCTTCAACCCTTCTCTCCCATGTTTAATTTATTGCAATTAGTACCAGAAGACTGATTCACTTGCTCACATAAGATTAAATGCATGTTCGGTTTAGGAAAAAAGAGAGGTTATAGAAGACTAATCCAAATTATCCCAGTGTTGCTGTCCTTCAAAACAGGACGCCCGAAGCCAGGCGGTGATGAAACACAGGGCGCTGGACAGGAGGGAAAGACCCAGGGACATGATTCTTCACCACAGAAGCTGACAATCTAGCCCAGGGGTGCCCAGCCCTGACTCAGCCTAGAATCACCTGGGAGGTTTCGAAACCACTGTGATCCTGGGCTCCCCCCTAATGAAGTCAGAATTTTGGGTTCACAATCTGAAAAATTCTAAAAGGCTCTTCATGAACCCTAATGTGCAGCCAGAGAAGAGAATCACTGATCTAGGTTTTTTCCCACAAATCATTTTAAAATTTGTAAATCATAAAGGATTTCAACAAAGTATGAAAATTACAGTTCATTTTGGTCCATTCTTTAGGGAACAGACCTAAAGGAAATGATTATAATTCAACTTCACAAATAATCCACAATTTAGTATATTCTGATGGGGGTAACCTGCTCTCAACCCACATTTCACAATAAAAACAGTGTCAGTCTTCTGTTTACCTGATGGGCTAGACAGTCTTGCTTTGTCAATTTTAATCATCACTGTTTTAAATTACTTTGTGATACCGGTAAACTCATTTTTTTCTTTCTCTCAAAGATATGTTACTCTCTTAATGATTCATATTTGTTGCTTTAGGAAAAAATGTATAGATCAAATGAGAACCAGCTTCATTTCCTGTCATCTGAACACACCTGGTAAACTGTCAGCCTTATGGCCACAAAGCAGCACAGAGAACAACCAACACTGGAGAATTTTATTAACGAAAAAACCTCTCATAATTTATTAACAAAGTCACAGAACAATAACTGTACATTTCCTTCTCTGCCACTGTCACCTGTTAAAATTACTATTATCCTTACACACAAGGAAAAGTGGACATACTTTAAAGTCTTTCTGATAAATATATCGCCACTTTGCATCCAGCCTGGATAACGCTCTTCAGAACAGTATATGCTGGAGCCTGTTAAAAAAAACAACAGTAAGCAAACCAAAGAAATCCGTTCTATATTCACATTCCATTGTAAGGCATAAGTCTTGCATGGCAGGGTTGGGACTTCTCTGGATAAATAATAAGATCTAAGAAATGATATATTTTAACAGGGGGAAAAAAAGTCCTTTTCAAAAGATTAGAATGCCTTTGCTACAGCCAAAACATCTGACCCAACCAGCTTCTCACTGGAAAGAGCCAATGTGCTGGGGAAAAGGATAAGGAAGCAAGAAATGATTCCCAGCTGGGAGCAAGGCATTTGCTTGCTTTCTGTCAAGCAGTTCTATTAATGCCCAGTTGTGAATGCAACTGGTGATGGAACTAAAGTCGAATGCTGTAAAGAACAATATTGCACAGGAACCTGGAAAGCTAGGTCCATGAATCAAGATAAATGGGAAGCAGTCAAACAGGAGATGGCATTTAGGAATCAGTGAACTAAAATGGACTGGAATGGGAGAATTTAACTCAGATGACCATTATATCTACTACTGTGGGCAGGAATCCCTTAGAAGAAATGGAGTAGCCCTCACAGTCAACAAAAGAGTCTGAAATGTAGTACTTGGGTGCAGTCTCAAAAACAACAGAATGATCTCTGTTCATTTCCAAGGCAAACCATTCAATATCACAGTAATCCAAACCTAGGCCCCAACCAGTAATGCTGAAGAAGCTGAACGGTTCTATGAAGACCTACAAGACCTTGTAGAACTAACACCCAAAAAAGATGTCCTTTTCATCATAGGGGACTGGAATGCAAAAGTAGAAGTCAAGAGATACCTGGAGTAACAGGCAAATTTGGCCTTGGAGTATAAAATGAAGCAGGGCTAAGGCTAATAGAGTTTTGCCAAGAGTACACACTGGTCATAGCAAACACCCTCTTCCAACAACACAAGAGAAGACTCTATACATGGACATCACCAGATGGTCAACACCGAATTCAGATTGATTACATTCTTTGCAGCCAAAGATGGAGAAGCTCTACACAGTCAGCAAAAACAAGACTGGGAGCTGACTGTGGAACTATGGACGGAGGTTCGTGACATTGTACAGGAGGCAGTGATCAAGACCCTCCCCAATAAAAAGAAATGCAAAAAGGCAAAATACTTGTCTGAGAATGCCTCACAAATAGCTGAAAAAAGAAGAGAAGTGAAAGGCAAAGGAGAAAAGGAAAGATATCCCCATCTGAATGCAGAATTCCAAAGAATAGCAAGGAGAAATAAGAAAGGCTTTCTCAGTAATCAATGAAAAGAAATAGATAACCACGATGATACGATCCCTCACCTAGAGTCAGACATCCTGGAACGTGAATCAAATGGGCCTTAGGATGCATCACTATGAACAAAGCTAGCGGAGGTGATGGAATTCCAGTTGAGCTATTTCAAATCGTAAAAGATGATGCTTTTAAAGTGCTATACTCAACATGCCAGCAAATTTGGATAACTCAGCAGTGGCCACAGGACTGGAAGAGGTCAGTTTTCACTCCAATCTCAAAGAAATACAATGCCAAAGAATGCTCAAACTACCACACAATTGCACTTATCTCACATACTAGCAAAGTGATGCTCAAAATTCACCAAGCCAGGCTTCAACAGTACATGAACTGAGAACTTCTAGATGTTCAAGTTGGATTAAGAAAATGCAGAGGAACCAAAGATCAAATTGCCAACATCCGCTGGATCATCGAAAAAGCAAAAAGAGTTCCAGAAAAACATCTACTTCTGCTTTACTGACTACGCCAAAGCCTTTGGCTGTGTGGATCACAACAAACTGTGGAAAATTCTGAAAGAGATGGGACTACCAGACCACCTGACCTGCCTCTTAAGATATCTGTATGCAGGTCAGGAAGCAACAGTTAGAATCAGACATAGAACACAGACTGGTTCCAGTTTGGGAAAGGAGTACGTCAAGGCTGTGTATCGTCACCCTGCTTATTTAACTTATATACAGAGTACATCATGTGAAATGCCAGGCTCAATGAAGCACAAGCTGGAATCAAGATTGCCAGGAGAAATATCAATAACCTCAGATATGCAGATGACACCACCCTTATGGCAGAAAGCGAAGAAGAACTAAACAGCCTCTTGATGAAAGTGAAAGAGGACAGTGAAAAAGCTGGCTTAAAACTCAACATTCAGAAAACTAAAATCATGGTATCTGGTCCTATCCTGTCATGGCAAATAGATGGAGAAACTAACTATTTTGGGGGCTCCAAAATCACTGCAGATGGGGAGTGCAGCCGTGAAATTAAAAGATGCTTGCTCCTTGGAAGAAAAGCTATGACCAACCTAGACCAGCTATGACCAGCATATTAAAAAGCAGAGACATTACTTTGCCAACAAAGGTCCATGTGTCAAAGCTATGGTTTTTCCAGTAATCATGTACGGATGTAAGAGTTGGACTATAAAGAAAGCTGAGCACCGAAGTATTGATGCTTTTGAACTGTGGTGTTGGAGAAGTCCCTTGGACTGCAAAGAGATCCAACCAGTCAGTCCTAAAGGAAATCAGTCCTGAATATTCATTGGAAGGGCTGATGCTAAAGCTGAAACTCCAATACTTTGGCTACCTGATATGAAGAATGACTCTTTGGAAAAGACCCTGATGCTTGATGATGATTGAAGGTGAGAGGAGAAGTGGATGAGATGATTGGATGCCATCACAGGCTGGACATCAATGGACCTGAGTTGAGCAAGCTCCGGGAGTTGGTGATGGACAGGGAGGCCTGGCGTGCTGCAGTCCATGAGGTCGCAAAGAGTGGGACACAACTGAGCGACTGAACTGAACTGACTGATATGGGTTCTTTTTCTCTGATGGTGGTTTTATAACTTTCTGGAAACAGAAATATTCCCGTCCCTCAACCTTCCAAATAAAGTATCACTACAAGCAAACAGTAAAGATGGGTCCCCACCAGTTCTGCGTCATGTTCGAGGCCTATGTCATGGTGCTCAAGCTCTTCATCCCGAAATTTCCTGATCACCTGGTTAAATAAAAAGAAATTGAAACAAGTCAGCCTCCCAACTCCCCACTGTTGAAACTTCCTCTAGTGGCCAAAGACTCATAGGGCCGTCTAAGACCCGGGTAGGCAGACTTTTCCTGCAAAGGGCCAGAGGCAGCACTTCAGGTTTCTCGGGCTATAAGGTCCCTGTCCTGATGACTCAGCTCTGCCACCCTAGAGGGGACAACAGCCACAGACACACAGACAAGTGAGTGCAGTTGTGTTCCAGAAAAACTTATTTACAGAGACAGGTGGGTGGCCACTGACTGAGACTTAAAAAAAAATTAAACAGTTCCCTTATTTTCTGTAGAAAATTTCTGAGGATATTTATTATTCTGAGGATATTCATTTATGTAATCTCAAGGATCTGTGCTCATGGCCTTTGCTCAGGATCCAACAATGACCCAGAGGCAGAGAGAAAACAGGTGTGGGCTCAGGAAACGCGGGTTTCAGTCCCAGCTCCGCCCGAGCGCGTGACGTGGCCCATAGCCCAGCTGCCTCAGTGTGCACGCCCTTCAGACGAGGTGCTGCCCTCGGTTTCTAAGGCAGTGCTAGTCCTAACACTCTGCCGTGTTCCTCTTACCAAACTGCGTATCCGCCCTTTCCCCCCGCAGTCCCTTCCAGAGCGTGGTCAGATACCTGCAGAAGCTCCTCGTATTTTTCAGGCTCCTTCTCCATCAGTGTCCTGATCTGGTTGTTGTAGTGGTGTGCGATGGACTCTTCCACGGCCACCGTGCAGGCCATGGCGCCCTCCTTCCCAAGCAGGGCAGTTCCGGCGCCTGGAATGGTCAGATCCAGAAGGTAAAGGATGGGGTGGACACCACTGCGGATGGAGACCAGGTCAGGGTTTGTCACCTGGCACCCTGGGGCTGGGTAACTCCTTGTTGTGGGGAAGTGTCCTGAAGGTGGTAGGATGTTTAGCCAGATCCCTGACTTTTACCTACTAGGTGCCAGTGGCATCCCCAGTCGCAACAACCAAAACTGTCTCTAGATGTTGCCAAATGTCCTCAGGAGCAACCTGCCATCCTTGAAAACCACGGTACCAGATGACAGTGTCAAACCCTGAATCACAGTAAGAATGTTCTTCTTTCAGTGCTTTTTCTAACCTACTGATTACGGCTGGAGGGAGTGTTCACTGGGGTTCTTTGGTTCTTCTGTATCACTGACTTTCCCTTTTTATGTCTTTTTTTTTTCTTTTGGCTGTGCCTCAGGGCCTGTGGGATCTTCGTTCCCCAACTAGGGCTGGAACCTGGGCCCTCAGCAATGAAAGTGCTGAGTCCTAACCACTGAACTGCCAGGGAATTTCCTGACTCTTTTTTAAGAGTGAGCAGATCCCAAGTTTAGAACTTTCATCAGGGAACTTCATCTGACCACTGTCAAATTACTCTAGTCTTTTCCCTCTCTGTTGTATTTTCAATGTATCTTCTATTTATAAAACTACTGATTTTAAGGTTCTATCTTAAATAAATTTAAGCAAAAAAAAAAACAAAAAAACAATTTAACTTTAAAAAAATATTAAGTAAATGAAAAGGTTGTAAGGGGACACAGCAAGAATTGTAGAGGGGTTATTTAGTGATTCAATCATCCCAGATCCCTAAGCTCACACAGGTTCTCCGAGATAGACACGTACCCAGTGCAAACCCCACCACGTTCCAAAAGGGCATCAGAATGGTCGGCCGCACCCTGAATGCAACCATCAACTCATTGAACTTTTTCAAGTGGTCCTTTTCTTGATCCCACATTTTCTGTAAGAAACATAAAAACAAAGACATTTCAGAGAGACCACCTGCTACCTAATAAGGAAGCCACATGCTGTGCTCATGTGGGTAAAGGAAGCACAATGGGGAGAATGATGAGAACTGCTACTTCCCCCAGCCCCCTTGAGTCATCGAAGGAAAAGCCCCAAACATCAGATTATGTGGAAGAGAGACAGCAAACCTAGAGAAGTGTCTGTTATCTCCATTCCAGACAAGCAGACTCCAAACCGCAGAGCCAGCAGAAGTTGCTCAGATCCACAGTGCACCTATTCGAGGACAATGGTCCACACCCCCAAAGACATGAGATGTGTAGCCCATTTCAAAATTAAGAGGGCAGAACATTACCCTTTAAATGATTTCCTTTCAGACAGCCAGAAATGTATCCTTTACATCAAAGGAAAAAGGAAGAATGATCCTAAGAGCTAACACTTAAGAGTATGTCCCATAGCCAGGTAATGTCAAATAGCTTTGTGAAGGACAAACTATTATTGTCCTCACTATACGGATGAAGGAAGTGAGGCACAGAGAGTTCAAGTAATTTGCCCAAGTACTCAGAGCAGGTCATTTAACTTGTGCTAAGTGTCTGCTACATGCCAGGCACAGTATTTGTTGCTCTACACCAGCTCATTTATTCTTCACCAAAACTGAATGACGTTTTGTCAGCTCATTTTGCAGACACGGAACACGTCATGTGACTTCCTCAAGCTCACACAGGTAGGAGGTGGGAGAGAGCTGGAATGTGACCTTTGGTGTGTGTGACTATGAAGCCCAGGCCTGTCCAATCTGCCTCTCAGTATAAAATATAGAATATCTCCACTTGGCTCCACTAGCGGTGGGCCCACAGGGTCTTACAACTGGTGCTTTGAGTTAATGGAATGACTCTTAATCCTTTTTTATTGCTCCCCACCATGAAATTTTAATACTACAGCTAGACTGTATATTTGTTTATGTACTATGAATCTGTTTATGTCTGTCTGCACTGTATAAAAAAGAATAATATGCTTTTTACTCCTCCACCCCCACCCCACAACCAATTTTTCCTCTCTTGGGGACAACAGTACCTCCCTTGACAATGCATGACCCAATGTGATTCATCACTGAGAGATCAAGAGGTGCCCACCTGAATGACAGGCCCGACGCTTGTCCGACCCAGGACGGCCATCTGCCCTGCATAGATGCGGTTCGCTCCATATTCACCTGCATGATCCACCCGGATTATTCGATCCACAGCTTCCCTATTGATATTGTCTAAGGTCATTCCCGAACTGCAAAATCTGACACTGATTCTTCTTCCATAAGCTGCAACGCAAGTGTTTATTCTCCATTACTCTCAGGTAAAATTGAGATGATTCCTTTCATAGAAGAAAGAGGCATCTTACAGCAAAGGTCACAAATAAGCTCCCCATAGGCTGGGGAAGCCTACAAGCGGACTCTGTTTAACCTGCGGTGATTTGTGGCTTTGTTTTTTAAGCTTCTTATTTTGTATTGGGGTATAACCGATTATCAAAAAATGTGATAGTTTCAGGTGAACAGGGAAGGGACTCAGCAATACATACATGTGTACCCATTCTCTCCCATAACGCCCCTCCCATAGGCTGCCACATAACACTGAGCAGAATTCCATGTGCTATACAGTGGGTCCTTTTGAGTTATCCATTTTAAATACAGTAGGGTGTAGTTTTTTTTTTTTCTAAGTAAATTAATTACCAGTATTTAAAACATAGAGATTTAACTAAAGATCTGGAGCCTGGCTTCACTTGAAGTGTATGACGATCTACAAATACTGATGGCGTCTTCTCACCAGGCAGCTAACACAGCAGCTGCCTCTGGATGGGCATGTTTCCCCAGTTCATACACCTCCTTCTTTTCCAACTCTGGCTGCACACAACCCCTAGGGGGCTCTCAGAATCATGGATGCTCCTCCCCAGTTGATCCCTGGGAGATGATGCTTTTGAAGAGTTCTGTGCACAAATGTTCTCTGCAGTCAAGGTTAAGATCTGTAGATTTAATTTCTCTTATTAAAAGTATCTGTGCCAGTGAGCATCTGACTTTGAGAATCTAGCATAGCGCTTACGTTTCATCTCATTCTGGTACTTAATTCAACTGAACTCCTCTTGCTTTCAAAATGTAAATTCTTTAGGATAGATTAGATTTTGTCTTTTAAAAAAATCTCCAAATAGTTAACACCTTGACTATAATCTCTGAGGCTTGTATTAGAGCATTCCCAAAGTTCTCTCCCCTAAGAGAAGAGTTTTATAACATGTTTAGATGTATAAGGTGTTAACTCATTTTGCAGATATGGAAGTAAAGACTTAGACCATTGAGTTGGTAATGTGAACTCTGACTGTACTGATATCATCTTGAGATGTGTTTCAGGGCTCTTATGTATGACTACCATCTGTTTAATAGATACCTTTCATTTAGGCTAAGGAATACCCACAAAATGCGTAGAAAGTTTCATTTTGATACATCTATAGCCTTTTTTTTTTCCATTAAAAAGGCTTGAGTGCTTTGGACACAAAGTGATGGGGTAGGCCTGATGAAATCTGAGATGTGCGTTTGAACTTTTCAGGCTAAGGATTTTAAATGCCTCACTCTAGACAAAGGAGCAGTGGATATGGGGGTCGGAAGCATGGTGTCCCAGCTTTAATCCGTTCTTCCACAGAACCTGCTCTGTCTCATTGAGCATGCCTGACTTAACTGGATGGATTCCAAGTTCTGCCAGGTGTAAGGTACCACTCAGATCTATGTCGTCTGACAGCAGGTCACTGTGGTCCGTGGCCTTTTGTTTTGTTTTGGCCACACTGCATGCAGAATCTTAGTTCCCCTACTAGGCTTCGAACCTGCGCCCCCTGCAGTGGATGTGCAGTTTTAACTGCAGGACTGCCAGGGAAGTCCCTCCATGACCATGTTTCCATGTGGAGAACAATTTGAGACATTTGGCAAAGTCAAGGTAACCTGTCGCAAGTTTTTCCTCCAAGTCCAATGCCTGGCCTCCTTGTAGAAAGATGTGGTCTAAAAGTTAAAAGTTAAAAATGAAGAGATGGGACTTTCCCTGGCAGGCCAGTGGTTAAGCGTCCACCTGCCAATGCAGGGGACATGGGTTTGATCTCTGGCTCTGGAAAACCCCACACACCACAGGGCAACTAAGCCTGTGCTCCACAACTACTGAGCCTGCGCTTTAGAGCCTACAAGTCACAGCTACTGAAGCCCACCCGCCTACAGCTTGTGTTCCACAACGCAAGAAGCCACTGCAATGAGAAGCCCTCGAACTGCAAGGAAAAGCAGCCCCTCTTGCTGCGGTTAGAGGAAGCCTGTGCAAAGCAACAGAGACGCAGTGCAGCCACGAATAAATAAATAATGAGATGACTCTATTTCTTAAAATAACCTTGTCTGCTTGTTCTCTGATTTTGTTACTCCCACCACAAAATGTGTTAATAAGAAAGAACTTTTAAAACAACGCAATACTCCTTTCTTTTTTTTGGCCAAGCTGAGTGGCTTGTGGGAAATTCCTCAATATTAATTTTTAAGAAATCATTTACTGAGAAAAAGCAAGGGGTTAAGTGCATGAGTTCAAACACACAGCTGACTTTTGACGGGTAGAGTTATAATTCTATTAAAAACATATTTGACTTTTCTCTAGCACTGCAACACTTTTCCAGATTCAGGTACCTAATAAATGTTTTTTTGAGGTATGTGTGGAGGGTGAGGTATTGTAATATTTGCCATCCCTATCTTGCCACAACCTCTGCAAGGTGGCTTTAAAAAGTATTGGATGGATGCTTTTTAGATTGCAAAGATATTGTTTAAATGGCCATACTATCCAAAGTAATCTACAGATTTAATGTGACCTCTATCTTCCCTGGTGGCTTAGAGGTTAAAGCATCTGCCTCCAATGCGGGAGATCCGGGTTCAATCCCTGGGCTGGGAAGATCCCCTGGAGAAGGAAATGGCAATCCACTCCAGTATTCTTGCCTGGAGAATCCCATGGACAGAGAAGCCTAGTAGGTTACAGTCCACGGGGTCACAAAGAGTCGGACACGACTGAGTGACTTCACCTTCACCTATCAAATTACCCATGACATTTTTCACAGAACTAGAAAAAATGATCATGAAATTTGTATGGAACCATAAAGACAGAATTGCCAAAGCAAGCCTGAGAAAAAAAGAACAAAGCTGGAAGAATAATCCTCCTGGATTTCAGACAATACTCCAAAGCTACAGTAATCAAAAAATGTGGCACTGGCATAAAAAGAGAAAAATGGATCAACTGAACAGAATAGAGCCCAGAAATAAACCCGCATACCTAGCCAGTTAATCTTTGATAAAGGAGGCAAGACTATACAATGAGAAAAAAAGTCTCTTCAGCAAGTGGTGTTGGGAAAGCTGGACAGCCACAAGCAAATCAAGTTAGAACATGCTCTCATAGCATGTACAAAAATAACTCAAAATGTAAGTTATAACATAAATAAGACATGACACCACAAAATTCCTAAAAGAGAAAATAGGCAAAACATTTTCTGACATAAACAGTACCAATGTTTTCTTAGATCAGTCTCCCAAGGCAATAGAAATAAAAGCAAAAACAAATAGGACCTAATCAAACTTATAAGCTTCTGCACAGCAAAGGAAAATGCAAAGACAACCTGCAGACAGAAAATATTTGCAAACAATGCAGCCAACGAGGGCTTAATTTCCAAATTATACCAACAACTCATACAACTCAAAAAAACACACAGAAAACAAAAAACCAAACAGCCCACTAAAAAATACAGGCAGAAGATCTAAATAGACATTTCTCCAAAGCAGATATACAAACAGGCAATCAGTTCAGTTCAGTTCAGTCGCTCAGTCGTGTCCGACTCTTTACGACCCCATGAATCGCAGCATGCCAAGCCTCCCTGTCCATCACCAACTCCCGGAGTTCACTCAGACTCACGTCCATCGAGTCAGTGATGCCATCCAGCCTCTCATCCTCTGTCATCCCCTTCGCCTCCTGCCCCCAATCCCTCCCAGCATCAGTCTTTTCCAGTGAGTCAACTCTTCTCATGAGGTGGCCAAAGTACTGGAGTTTCAGCAATAGACACATGAAAAGATGCTCAACACTGCTAATTAGAAAAATGCAAATCAAAACTACAATGAGGTACTACCTCACACCAGTCAGTCAGAATGGCCATCATTAAAAAGTCTACAAATAACACATGCTGGAGAGGGTGTGGAAAAAAGGCAACCCTTGTACACTGTTGGTAAGAATGTAAACTGGTGCAGCCACCATGGAGAACACTATGCTGGTTCCTCAAAAAACTAAAAACAGAGTTGCCATATGATCCAGTAATACCACTTCTGGGCATATAGCTGGACAAAACTATAACTGGAAAAGACACACGCACCCCAATGTTCATAGCAGACTACTCACAACAGCCAAGAGATGGAAGCAAACTAAATATCCATTGACAGATGAATGGACAAAGAAGATGTGGTCTATCTACACACACACACAGTGGAACACTGCTCACTCATAAAGAGTGAAATAATACTATTTGCAGAAACACGCATGGATCTAGAGATTACAAAACTAAATGAAGGCAGAGAAACACAAATACCATGTGATACCACTTATGTGTGGAATCTAAAATGAGAACTAAGAAGTTTACAAAAGAACTTATTTAAGAAACAGACTCACAGACATAGAAAACAAACTTTTGGTTACCAAAGGGGAAATGGAGTGGGGGAGGATAAACTAGGAATTTGGAATTAACAGATACAAACTACTATACATAAGGGACTTCCCTGGTGGTCCAGCGGCTAAAACTCTGCCTTCCAGTGCAGGGGTGTGGGTTTGAACTCTGGTCAGGGATTTAAGATCTCACATTCCTCGCAGCCAAAAACCAAAACGTAAGACAGAAACAATATTGCAACAAATTCAATAAAGATGTAAAAAATGGTCCACATCAAAAATGTTTTTAAAAAGAACAGATAAACAAGGTCCTATTATATAGCACAGGAAACTATATCTAGTAATAAATCATAATGGAAAAGAAAAACAAGTATGAGATGGACCATAGATAGGGCACAGAACTAGAATCAGAAAATACCTATCTTGTCTCTAATACTGACTTTTGACAATTCCGAATTGCCATTTCTTACATATAAAATTGGGAACAATATGGTTATTTCCTTTTTTGGGGAAACACAATAATAAAACCTTTCTTACTGAGTTATCACGAAGATAAAAAGATACAGGATGCAAAGTAACTACAAATGAAAAAGAATGAAGGAGCATTAAAATTCATCTTCAACAATCCTGAGTTTTGCCTGCATTGTCACACGCTTTAAAACTGAGAAATAATAAAATTGAGGCCCAGTGCTAAAAGCTCTCAAGTGCATCCTATTTGTGATTACCTAAAATGTGAAACATATACCAGTGATAGCACCTATGAGATTTCAAGTTATATATGAAAAGATCTTAAGTTGCTATGATTCTCTTCCATACACACATAAACCTGTATGCAGGTCAAGAAGCAACAGTTAGAACTGGACATGGAATAACAGACTGGTTCCAAATTGGGGAAGGAGTACGTCAAGGCTATATATATGTCACTCTGCTCATTTAACTTAAATGCAGAGTACATCATGTGAAATGCCAGGATGGATGAACCACAAGCTGGAATCAAGATTGCCAGGAGAAATATCAATAAACTCAGATACACAGATGACACCACCCTTATGGCAGAAAGTGAAGAGTAACTAAAAAGCCTCTTGATGAAAGTGAAAGAGAAGAGTGAAAAAGCTGGCTTAAAACTTCAGAAACAACATTCAGAAAACTAAAATCATGGTTTCTGGTCCCATCACTTCATGGCAAACAGATGTGAAAACAATGGAAACACTGAGAGACTTTATTTTCTTGAGCTCCAAAATCACTGCAGATGGTGACTGCAGCCATGAAATTAAAAGACACTTGCTCCTTGGAAGGAAAGCTACGACCAACCTAGACAGCATATTAAAAACAGAGAAGTTACCATGCCAATAAAGGTCTGTCTAGTCAAAGCTATGGTTTTTCCAGTAGTCAGGTATGGATGTGAGAGCTGGACCATAAAGAAAGCTGAGTGCTGAAGAATTGATGCTTTCGAACTGTGGTGTTGGAGAAGACTCTTGAGAGTCCCTTGGATTGCAAGGAGATCCAACCAGTCCATCTTAAAGGAAATCAGTCCTGAATATTCATTGGAAGGACAGATGCTGAAGCTCAAACTCCACAATACTTTGGCCATGTGATTGGAAGAACTGACTCACTGGAAAAGACCCTGATGCTGGGAAAGATTGAAGGCAGGAGGAGAAGGGGACGACAGAGGATGAGATGGTTGGATGGCATCACTGACTCAATGGACATGAGTCTGAGCAAGCTCCCGGAGTTGGTGATGGCCGGGGAAGCCTGGTGTGCTTCAGTCCATAGGGTCGCAAAGAGTCGCACACACGACTGAGCAACTTAACTGATTCTCTTCCAACTCTTTTGATTTTATCAAGGAGACTGTCTCAGTTTACAGCTGACGTATCTTAAAATCTTCCTAACATTTGTTAATTTTCCTTTCTTACGAGAAAAAAAGACGGTCTTGAGTTCAAACCTTGGTAGACAACAGTATCTAATACAATAACTTGTTTTCAGCGTACTTTTATGATTTTTTTCCTTGGGACAAGAGATATTGGTTTTCCGTTTACCTAGGGATCTAGTTTCCAATGTTCTGATTTTAAAAAGGAATACGGTCTAGGGGAAAAAGAAAAAAAAAAAACTCTAGTAACATCAGTGGTAAAATATCAGTGGTACTGTTATAAAGCAAAAATCCTGAAGGTGGTATTTGAGAAAATGACCTCACCATTTT
>SJYT01053385.1:96388-115753 GCA_006410635.1 Cephalophus harveyi
TTGGAAGGGAGGTTTTAAGGTGGGGGGGATATATGTATACTTATGGTTGATTCACGTTGTTTAATGGCAGAAACCTATGCAACAGTGTAAAGCAACTATGCTCCAATTAAAAATTAAAAAAAGAAAAAATAATATTGAACTCTTAATAAATAAATACATTATATGTAAAAAAAAAAAAAAAAAAAAGAACCTGAAGCCGAATGGGGTAGAACAGAGAAATGTTTGTTTGCATGGACTTTCAAAATTCCAACTCCCAGTGTTTATAATGAGGTGTGTGGGGTCAGGGAGGGGGTAGTGACTGAAAACTAAGTATCCAGCACTGGTAAATGATTATGAAAGTATACAATGACATATGGAAGGATGCCATGTTCTCAAAGAATGGGTAGCTACTCTTCAAGGTCTTCAAGATATTAAGGAGGAAAAAAGGAGAAGCTCAGAAATAAATATCATGCATACAACTACAGATACATATCTGCTTGAATATATATTATATAATTTTCTGGGAGAATAAAATTCATCTGGGAAGTGGGATAGGGAATGGTTGAAATAACTATGTCTTTTAAGTTTAAAACACACACACACACATCCCTCCTTGGCTTAAAAGAGAGTCTTAAAAGCATTCATTTGATGACTTTCTAAAATTAAATATTTCTTTCTTCTCTCTGATTCTAGGAAAAGGCAAAGAGTAACCTTACAAATCGGAGAAGGCAATGACAACCCACTCCAGTAGTCTTGCCTGGAAAATCCCATGGATGGAGGAGCCTGGTAGGCTGCAGTCCATGGGGTCGCGAAGTCGGGCACAACTGAGCCACCTCACTTTCACTTTTCACTTTCATGCATTGGAGAAGGAAATGGCAACCCACTCCAGTGTTCTTGCCTGGAGAATCCCAACACACACACACACACACACACACACACACACTGCACAGAATACTTGACTGTTCTCAGAAGCATGCTGAAGGCAAGAATGTGCTACGTATAAATTCTTTAGGCAAAAATGCCAATAATTTAGAATTTTTAAAGTGAGGATGGAATGAACTTTCATTTGTTCAAAATTCCATACTAGTTATTAGACTTAAATATTCATAAACCTTAAAAAGGTATGAAAAGCCTGAAAAGCTCATCAGTTTCATAGTTTTTAAAAATACCCTGTGTTAATCCTAACTGTAGAAGAGCAAAAAAAAAAAGTCTGGCAAAGGTTCAAGTAGATAGCCTTGAGTTAACTATGGTGAGCTTGCTTTGTTTCTAAGAGCAAGGAGTCCACCATTTTTGAGTAATGAGAGAGTCCTGGGGGTGGGAAATAGTCTTCATAACAGCAGCTTTCTAAAACCTGCACCCACCTTTAAATGCCAGGCTATCCCAAGGAAAGGTTTAACGAGCCAGTGAAAGGAAGGAAAACACGAGAAGGAGGGCACAGACAGCCCATTACAACACTACAGTACTTTGGAAAAGATTCTGAAAGCATTCGAATGAAAACTCATTAAACTGTAATCAAGGCTTATGTGAAAGGTTTAACGCTATCAATTTCAGGTAAGCTTATGGTGAGGTATTTATTGCATAAGGTATTTATGGTAACAGAAGTCTTAAGAGATATCTACATGTTTTGTAAAATGAAATTAAAAAATTTTAAGCACAAGAAAAACAAGAGCTCTTAAAACTATGAATACCTACATTTAAAAGCTCCAGCATTCGAGCTAGTTGGGTACACCGCCAAAGGCTGGCCTGATGCTGCAGCCCACGTGCCCCCAACACTCAAACACTCAACAGCCCCTTCCAGCCTGGCTCTGAACCGTGAAGTGCCATTCAGAGATCTCAGTGCAGGTAGGGAACGCGGCCTTTGGCAGAGTGAGACACACTCTGCATCTTAATCTTGATGGCACAGAACCCACTGCCAAGCCTCCAAACCCAGGACTAGAAGGGAATGGAAGGTTGTGACTATCCAGGCCCTGAAAGCAGCTTGCCCTGAGTAATGAGGCTGTAGCAACGAAATCCAGGCTGCCAAGCTGCAGCTGCTCCCCATCAGGGGCTCAATCCAAGGCCCTCGGGGCCTTCCTTATTCACACGGCAGGAAGGGCTTTTCTCTGTCATACAGTATTACTCATATTACATATTACCACGTAGCTGAAATTACATAACCATCCTCTCCATGCTCCAGCATCTGTTTCAAACATCATGATTCCAGGGTTTCTGCATTTTTAAGTCTACAGAACCATTCACAAGAGTCACTGCTTCTTAAGGGAACACCTCTCAGCCTAAACTCCCAGAACCTGGTTCAAAAGAACAAACCCAGGCTCATGGACTGATGACCTCCACAGTTAACTTTAAAAGACGATACAAGTAAGCTTGTAAAAACATGAGTGGTCTCTCCTCAATTTCGGTTGAAAAGCTTCTAAGTCAGTGTTTTGGTCAAGTTGCCCCTGAGCTGCTGGGTTACAGGCAAAAGACGTGGTTTTCTAAGTTACTAATGCCCTAAACAGGGATCTGGTAATGTAAACACAGCCACTGGAGCTGCACGTATGGAGCCACTTTCAGGAAAGGCCCAAACTCCAGAAAAATATATTTTAAAATTTCCGTTAAAATCCCCGACAGATATTGTAGGCTGGCAGGTCACCAGGCCAGCCTGTAAGCCACAGGCGGCAGCATCTCCCCATCAGTCTAGCCTGTTCTTCAGATCCCTCTGGGCTTCTGTGAGTTTCTGGATTAGATAGCGCTTGTCACGACTTTCCTAAAAACAGATAAGTTCAACAACACAGTCAATGTATTTGGAAACAAATATTATTTCAACCCAAGAAATGACCTATCAGATTCAAGGCCAAGGATCCAAACTCCAGTGACCTCCAAACTATCTCTTTCACTCTTGTCCTCCGGGTGGCCCCCCACCCCAGCCCCCGGTCCACAAAGCAGCCTTGTAAAAATGTTCTTTTAAAAATAAACATCAGACTTGGACAATACCCTCCAGTGGCTTCTTATCACACTCAGAATTAAACTCAGACTTCTCACCAGCACCCTCAGGCGGTGCTGTGACTCAAGCTCGCCTTGCCTTTCCCATCATCTTGCACCCTTCATGCAGACTGCCCTTCCTCCTGGGCCCAGACCTCGCTGTTGTCTCTGCCTGTTACTCTCATACCCAAGACCTCCCATAACTGGCTCCTTCTCATCATTCAAGTCTCGGCTCTATCGTCACTTCCAGCTGAGATGGCTGCTATCTCAGCAGCCAATGGTCCACCAGGCCCCTCTAGCTCATCTATACCATCTTTACAGCAGTGATTGCAATCAGAATGTATCTTTCTCCTTTAGCCACCGAGCAGTCCTGTCTCCTTTCTTCCTCTCTGCATCCCAGTACAGTATGAGGATGCACGTGTTGAAGGGATGGATGACTCCAGGACCTGAACACAGAGCTTCAGGAGTCCAGGCCTGAAGGCAGAATTCTGGGGGAGTGGTGATGGAAGCGTCCCTCTCTCCCCCTGGGAGAAGCTCCCCATTCCTTTCCGTGTCCTGCCATAAATGTCCCTGGCCCTGATCCCTGGGACCAGAGCTTTCTTACCAGGTTCAGCTGCTCTCGGAGCTGGACGACCACCCGCTTGTGCGCTCCGGCTAGGGCGATGAAGTAAAACATAATGAGGCTGCAACATAAGGCGAGAGGTCACTAGGGAGTTTGTACCATCTGAAGGCCACTGCAAAACAACCCGACCCACTTGGCCTGGAACAGTTTTACTTTTGTTTGAACAGAAGAAAAAAAGAAAACCCACACCTCTCCCAAGCAGAGAGCATCAGAAATAGACAGAGAGGTTTTATCTGGCAATGGCAGCAGAGACCGATTCCTGCCTTGCTTTCCAAGTTAATACTGAAGCTCTTGAGTCTCCGCTGGCACACACGAGAGGGGAGAGAGGAGGAGATGGGCCAGAAGCTCAGCTCAACACAGAATAAAGTGACTGTGGATGATCACTGTGGAGCCTCTCTGGCCTCAGCCCCCTCATCTGTAAAATGGGGATAACAGTAAACCTAGGGATAACAAGCCTAACATAATACAATTCTGACTAAAAGCAACTGGCAATTGCTCCTGTTTTCTGTGCAGCCCCAGACCTCAATTGTGGGTGGGTTGAAGTTATTATCTTTGAGAAGACTGACAAGTGAAGTGAAGGGCAAGTGCCCAGGTAAACAGGAGGCAACATCATCCACGAAGGGGAGGTGGCTGCCTGTTTAATCTCCCCAGAGAAGGCTGAGGAAATGAGGGCCACTGGAATCAGGGATGTCTGTCTTCTCTTCTGGAAGTCCCCATGGCCAAGGTCGAGAGTGACCCCCAAAGATGTGGAAGCCAGATCAGGCAACCACCACCAGATGGCGGCAGCCAAACCACAGCTGGAGTGAACCAACAACGATGGAGCCGCTGGATTCCAGGATCCGCGGGATTCCAGGCTAATTGGCTACAACTCTCACATCATTGTATTAATATCAAAGGTATCTTACCTTTAACAAATAAATTTTTTAACCCTTTTCTTGCATCATCGTGGGATTTTACTGTAGTAATATCTACGTCATAGGATAACGGATGACTGCAGGAGTTAGTACAGGTAAGCTACAATCAACTCAGTGATTTGTGGTAGTTCTATAGTTTCCAGGAACACTGAACCAGTGAATTCTGAAACAATGATCCCAAAGGAAATACAAAACAGCTTCCTTTGCGCCTCTGGTCACAACATTTTTATCAGCTGATCAATACTTTCTTTTATGTTTCTTTAGAAAGAAAGTTATTAATACATAATAACTGTTTCTATTTAAAGACACCTTATTTAATATTACTGAACTCACAGCCAACAGCACCATGATATGTGCACGAATGAAGCTTATCTAACAAGCACAGTCTCTGCATAAAACACATCCCAGCCTTTGTGCACTGAGAAAACCCTAGACAACACTTCATGCCTGCATGAACAGCGAAATCACTCCCCACCAAAAGCATGAAATGCAAGAAACACGGCACTATAAACAGATCATAAAAATTTAGGATACTTAGTTACAGTCTGAGCTGTGGTTTGAATACTATGTCCTGCCAAAGTTCATATAAATCCTAATCCCAAGGTGATCGTATTAGAAAGTAGGCCTGTGGGAGGTGATTAGGTCATAAGGATGAAGCCCTCACAAATGGGATTAGTGCCCCTATTAAAGAGACATCAGAGAGTTCCCTAGCCCCTTCTGCCATTACAGAATACAAGAAGTCTGTAAGCTGGAAGAGGATCTTCCCCTGACCATATTGGCATCTTGATCCCAGACTTCCAGGCTCCAGAACCATGAGAAATAATATTTAGCAACCCAGTCTATGATATTCCACTACAGTAGTGGAATAATAAATGCACTGAGACACTATATATCAAAGCAACTCAGTTTTTGTTACTCAATGCATGAGTAACACACTCCATAAATAACCACAAAAAAGCATCACTAGTATTGACTTTTTGGTTACAAAAATATTTTAGCTAGCAAGCATTTTTATAATACATAAAAAATATGGAATTTATGAATAATGAGAATGGACAGTAATTAGAACATGCCTAGTACAAAGTAAGCCCTCAGCACACATTTGTGATTAGAATTATTTAACATGCAAAATGAATCACTGCACAAAAGCATTTTTGGTTACAAAAATATTTTAGCTAGCAAGCATTTTTATAATACATAAAAAATATGGAATTTATGAATAATGAGAATGGACAGTAATTAGAACATGCCTAGTACAAAGTAAGCCCTCAGCACACATTTGTGATTAGAATTATTTAACATGCAAAATGAATCAGTGCACAAAAGCTCTCATTGCCTCTGCACCCAACCCTTGTCATTTACTGAGCCTTCACTAAGGGCCAGGTCCTCTGCTAAACACTTCACACGTGTAACCATGTGTCCTTCTTCTCACAGCCCTACAAGGTATGTGCCATTTTTATTCCCATTTTCCAGGTGAGGAAATCAAGACTCAAGAGAGGAAATGTGATGACCTGAGGCCACACAGCTTGTAAATGGTACAGCCAGGATTCAAGGGCCTGCTCCTACACTGGTACTCTTCTCTCAGCCCAGTTATCAATTCCTTTTCTGAAGAGCAACTAATTTTGTGATACTAATAATATGCAGGGTTTATTGCGTTATATTTTATAAGTCAGCCATCTGGCTAAGTGCCTTATATTTGGGACCTCCCTGAACCTGTTCAACAATATCCTGAAAGAATTACTGTTATTACAACATTTTAGGGATTAGGTGAAGTACAGCCTAGACAGGTTCAGTATCACACCAAGTGTCTCAGGTGAGCTCCATTTCCCAGTGGAGAGCAGCCCACCAGTCTCAACAGAAAACACTTGCAGAGCCCAGGTGGTTCTCACTTACCAGATGATCATGAAAAAAGGCACTGCGAAGGCTTCCGAAGTGATGCCATAAACCAGCGTCTGCAGCGAGTTGGGGAAGGTGCTCACTGTCTTGGGGACCACCTCCCAGGTGGTGTTGAAGTTGGTGAATGGCCCAGAGCCCAGGTGGTTCTCACTTACCAGATGATCATGAAAAAAGGCACTGCGAAGGCTTCCGAAGTGATGCCATAAACCAGGGTCTGCAGCGAGTTGGGGAAGGTGCTCACTGTCTTGGGGACCACCTCCCAGGTGGTGTTGAAGTTGGTGAACGGCCCACAGGCTTTGGAGGAAGGGATGCTGCCAGGACACAAAGCACGGGGCTCAGGCCAGGCCTGGAGCACAGGCTGGGCAGCCCTCCTCTGCACGCCCCCAAAGCTTCATTAACAGTGGCCCACAAGGAATTGCCTCACCTTATGGGCTTTCTGGAATATCCCAGTCAAAAATGCTTACCCTGAAGTCTCAAGTCCCTAGACTTGATTTCCAGTTTATAAGAAATTGTGGACAGAAGATCGAGTTAAAAAATAGAGTTACCATATATGATCCTGCAATCTTACTCCTGGGCATATTTCCAGAGAAAACTCTAATTTGAATAGATACACGCACTCCAATGTTCACTGCATGGAAACAATGTAAGTATCCATCAAGAAATGAATGAATAGGAAGATGTGGTACATGCATACCCACATACACACACACAATGGAGTATTACTCAGCCAGAAAAAAGAATGAAACAATACCAGTTATTGCAAACAGGTGGACCTAAAGATTATCATATTAAGTGAAGAAAGCCAGACGAGAAATGGTATGTGTAATCTAAAAAAAAAAAGAATCAAATGAACTTTTTTACAAAATAGAAATACACCCACAGACATACAAAACAAACTTATGGTTGCCAAAGGAGAAGGTGATGAGCAGGTAGGGATAAATTAGAAGTTTGGGATTAATATATACACACTATTGCTGCTGCTGCTGCTGCTAAGTCATACACACTACTTACATATAAAACAGATAATCAACAAGGACCTACTGTAGAGCACAGAGAACTATACTCCATATTTTATAATAACCTATAAAGGAAAAGAATCTGAAAAAGAATATATTTACATAACTAAATCACTTTGCTGTGCACCTGAAACTAACACAACACTGAAAATCAGCTATACTTCAGTTAAAAAAAAAAGAACCTGTTACTCGAAGATAGATACTCTGGTGATAGTCTAGAACAGCAATAAATTGAGCACCAGAAATTAAAAAAAAAAAAAAAAGATCAAGTTAAATGACACTGTGAGAAAACAGCTCTAGAATGTGGGGAGACTACTCTTCAGCCTATTAATTTAGAGGTGAGGAAACTGGCCTCAACTTTTTCAAGAATTAGAGGTTAAAAAAGACTAAGGAAACATGGTAACGAAAAGTAATGAGTAAAACTTGAAAAAGATGCTCATTTAAAAAATAAAGCTCTAAAAGACTATTTGGGGACAACTGGAGAAACTTGGCAATGGCAGGAATATGGTAAGAGCCCAGGTGGTTCTCACTTACCAGATGATCATGAAAAAAGGCACTGCGAAGGCTTCCGAAGTGATGCCATAAACCAGCGTCTGCAGCGAGTTGGGGAAGGTGCTCACTGTCTTGGGGACCACCTCCCAGGTGGTGTTGAAGTTGGTGAATGGCCCACAGGCTTTGGAGGAAGGGATGCTGCCAGGACACAAAGCACGGGGCTCAGGCCAGGCCTGCAGCACAGGCTGGGCAGCCCTCCTCTGCATGCCTCCAAAGCTGCATTAACAGTGGCCCACAAGGAACTGCCTCACCTTATGGGCTTTCTGGAATATCTCAGTCAAAAGCGCTTACCCTGAAGTCTCAAGTCCCTAGACTTGATTTCCAGTTTATAAGAAATTGAGGACAGAAGTTCGAGTTAAAAAATAGAGTTACCATATATGATCCTGCAATCTTACTCCTGGGCATATTTCCAAAGAAAATTCTAATTTGAATAGATACACGCACCCCAATGTTCACTGCATGGAAGCAACGTAAGTATCCATCAAGAGATGAATGAATAGGAAGATGTGGCACACACATACCCACATACACACACACAATGGAGTATTACTCAGCCAGAAAAAAGAATGAAACAATATCAGTTATTGCAAACAGATGGACCTAAAGATTATCATATTAAGTGAAGAAAGCCAGACAGAGAAATGGTATGTGTAATCTAAAAAAAAAAAAGAATCAAATGAACTTTTTTACAAAACAGAAATNCACAATGGAGTATTACTCAGCCAGAAAAAAGAATGAAACAATATCAGTTATTGCAAACAGATGGACCTAAAGATTATCATATTAAGTGAAGAAAGCCAGACAGAGAAATGGTATGTGTAATCTAAAAAAAAAAAAGAATCAAATGAACTTTTTTACAAAACAGAAATACACCCACAGACATACAAAACAAACTTATGGTTGCCAAAGGAGAAGGTGATGAGCAGGTAGGGATAAATTAGAAGTTTGGGATTAATATATACACACTATTGCTGCTGCTGCTAAGTCATATATACTACTTACATATAAAACAGATAATCAACAAGGACCTACTGTAGAGCACAGAGAACTATACTCAGTATTTTATAATAACCTATAAAGGAAAAGAATCTGAAAAAGAATATATTTACATAACTAAATCACTTTGCTGTACACCTGAAACTAACACAACACTGAAAATCAGCCATACTTCAGTTAAAAAAAAAAAGAACCTGTTACTCAAAGATAGATACTCTGGTGATAGTCTAGAACAGCAATAAATTGAGCACCAGAAATTAAAAAAAAAAAATCAAGTTAAATGACACTGTGAGAAAACAGCTCTAGAATGTGGGGAGCCTACTCTTCAGCCTATTAATTTAGAGGTGAGGAAACTGGCCTCAATTTTTTCAAGAATTAGAGGTTAAAAAAGACTAAGGAAACATGGTAATGAAAAGTAATGAGTAAAACCTGAAAAAGATCCTTATTTAAAAAATAAAGCTCTAAAAGACTATTTGGGGACAACTGGAGAAACTTGGCAATGGCAGGAATATTGTATTGGCATTAATTTTCTTAGGTGTGATAATGTTATTGTGGGTATATAGGAAGAATGTCCTTACTTTTAGGAAGTGAGAATTAATTTAGAGGTGAGGAAACTGGCCTCAACTTTTTCAAGAATTAGAGGTTAAAAAAGACTAAGGAAACATGGTAACGAAAAGTAATGAGTAAAACTTGAAAAAGATGCTCATTTAAAAAATAAAGCTCTAAAAGACTATTTGGGGACAACTGGAGAAACTTGGCAATGGCAGGAATATGGTATTGGCATTAATTTTCTTAGGTGTGATAATGTTATTGTGGGTATACAGGAAGAATGTCCTTACTTTTAGGAAGTGAAGGTTTAGCTATTTAGGAATGAAATGTTATGACGCCTACAACCATGGTGTGGTTCATCTGCACACGCACAAAAGGTATGAATAGAGAGAAGAGAAGACAAATGTAGCAGGATGCAACAACTGGGACATCCAGGTGAAGGGTATATAAGTTATCGCTGCTGCTATTTTTTTCAACTTTTCTATAGATTTGAAAATTGTTTAAATAAAAAGGGAAAAATAAAATTACAACGGGAAAAAAATTAAGGCTTACAAGAATTGGCTATAGTCACATCACAAAGTTCTGTGTAGGAAATTTTCTACTGCAGTCCTATTTTAGGGATAAAAATAGATTCCTGGAAACAACCTGCTGCTACTGCTGCTGCTGCTAAGTTGCTCCAGTTGTGTTCGACTCTGTGTGACCCCAGAGATGGCAGCCCACCAGGCTCCCCCGTCCCTGGGATTCTCCAGGCAAGAACACTGGAGTGGGTTGCCATTTCCTTCTTCAATGCATGAAAGTGAAAAGTGAAAGTGAAATGGCTCAGTCGTGTCCGACTGTTAGCGACCCCATGGACTGCAGCCTACCAGGCTCCTCCGTCTATGGGATTTTCCAGGCAAGAGTACTGGAGTGGGGTGCCATTGCCTTCTCCAACCTAAATGTTGTTAAAGAAAATGATTGAGCAATTTATGATCCGTTCATACAATGGAATAAAGAACCACCGAGAGGGACACACACACATATAGATATGACTGTCTTAGATAAAAACTAAGTAGCTGGAAACAGAATTGGAGGATGAATTTCCGCCACATACTCGTCTATACTTTTCCAATTCTATGCCATGTGAATGTATTTCTTATTTTAAAAATTCAAAGTTAAAAAATTAAAAGAATAAGAGTTCTATATGTGCTGGCCTGGGAAAAGACATAATATAAAAGTGAAACAAATTAAGTTGCCAAACAGTATTATTCCATATGCATTAAAAAATACATTTTCATAATCTCTTTAATTTATACTCTTTCCTGTACTACTTGAATTTTTCAATGTATAACATACTACCATTACAATAAACATATATAGACTTTGGTCACCTGATGCGAAGAACTGACTCATTGGAAAAGACCCTGATGCTGGGAAAGATGGAAGGCAAGAGGAGAAGAGGACGACAGAGGATGAGATGGTTGGATGGCATCACCAACTCGATGGACGTGAGTTTGAGCAAGCTCTGCGAGTTGGTGATGGACAGGGAATCCGTGCTGCAGTCCATGGGGTCACAAAGAGTTGGACACGACTGAGCAACTGAACTGAATTGACACAGACTCAAATTAGTTTAAAACATAATAAAACCTGAGAGAGGAATTCAAAGCTCTAGGCTTTTCAATTAAAGATGAAGAAATGTGGCACAGTGCTAAAGAATCCACCTGCCAACGCAGGAGGTGCAAGAGACGTGGGTTTGATCCCTGGGTCGGGAAGATACCCTAGAGTAGGAAATGGCAACCCACTCCAGTATAAGAAAAAAAAAATGAAGAAATGGGACAAAATAAGATAAATAAAATAAAGAAACAAAATTGCATGAGACTAAGACAAGGAGTGGCAAACTACAGCCCCACAGACCAAATCTGGTCCACAGTCTATTTTTTATAAAGTTTTACTGGAACATAGTCTTGCCTGCTGGCTTATATACATAGATGAAATAATATAGGCTGCATAGATTGCAACATAGATGATACGTAATCAGTTGAACCCAATAAGTGCTATAGAAACCATATAGCTTGCAAAGGCTGTCGTTTATTCTCTTTCCAGCGTCTGGTAAAAATGGTTACAACAGAAAAAGTGGCATCACTGGGTTTGGAACCCTCAATTTCTCATCCTCAGGACTGAGCATTTCCCCTTTCCAAATTCTGCTCTAGATGATACACACTCCGTGTGCCATATCTGAGTTGTCTTTATACCTCCAGCACCTAGAACAGTGCCTGGTACATAGAAGACACTCCAAATCTTCTCAGTGACCATGCATTATCTTTATAATCAGAAGCAAACAATCCCAAAAGCAACCAGAAGTAGAGGTCCTAGGAAAAGGGATCGGGTGGAACAGACCCAAACAACACTCTCAAAACCAATGGGAAACCTCCAAGTCCAAGTTCAGAAGTGAACCAAGATATTTCAGCATCCAGAGGGTGATTCCAAAACAAAGGTGGACCTGACAGCCAGGAGTGACTTACTGACCTCTGCTGGTACCAAGCAAGAATGCAAAGAAGGCTTTAACACAAAAGAGGGGCAAGTCAGGGAGAGAATGTTCTAGAAAGAAAGTCATATTTACCGTGCCATGCTGATTGTCAGAGGTATAATTGCCAAGCAGAGTCCAATCAGCAACACCAACAGGAAGAAGAAATTAGAATTGGATGCTCTGAACTGCCTTGGAGAGGGTCTGCAGGTATAAAGAAGACTTATCTAAGGAGAGAAAGGAAGAAAGAGGAAAAATGAAGAGCACGGCTTCTCTGAGGATAAATGAGCACAGTCATGCATTACAGTGGGAGTATAAATTGGCTATAACCTTTCTGGAGGGTAGTCAGCAATATAGACCAAAATGAAAAAAATCGCCAAAACACATGTATATGGTATTTACTGCTACAGTTGTTGATATCGGGGAATAACTGAAAGCAACCAAAGCAGCTATCACTGTAGTTCCTTAAAGGTTAAAGTGATCCATACGATGGAAAACCACCTAGCCCTTAGAGAAAACAAGAGAGCTTTACATCGTATAAGGCACCGTATAAGGGATGTCAAAACTTTGTACTGTATGATCTCATTTGTTTTTTTTTTAAAATGTATTTTTAAACATTTTACCGTAAATTTCTTTTCTCAGCTCTACTGAGGTATAATTGACAAATAAAATTATCAGGTAGAGTACACAACGTGATATATTTACAGTATACAGCATGAAGATTTGAAAGGATTCAAAAAGTATTTTTCTTAGGGGTTTAAATATGTGTTAAATATATACATACCAGGATAGGAGATACTTTGCTTGCATTTTTACGTGAACATGGATTTTTCCTATATATTAAGTCTTTACTGAATTTGTTCCAATACTGTTTCTGTTTTTATGTTTTTGGGCTTTTTGGCTATGACATGTGGGATTTCAGGCTCTCGGACTGGGGACTGAAACATCACCCACTGCACTGGACCCCCAGTGCTGAAGTTCCTTTCCTATATATTAAAAATAAATATTTCCAATGAGGGAAAGACTTGAAGGGGAGATTAGGTGGGGAGGGGGAGAGAGAGAGAGGCATATCCTTCCTCCTGAGTATTGCAGAAAGCTACTGTCTCAGGAGCATCAAGCTCCTGTGACGGCGGCAATCAGAGCATCTTGTGAGCCGAGGGACCCTGGCGTCTGGTCAGGGTGTCTACGGGCAGCTGGCCAGTCAGGCTGGGGTGTCAGAACTCAGACCAGTGCCTGTGACCCATTCTCTTACCCCCGCACTGTCTTTACTGAGCTACACGTGGGGAAGCCACTGTAACTGATACTTTCTGGAAGAAGAAAAAGTTCCTACGAGCTTTCTGGCATCCACTTCTCCTGTGGTGACTTCAGCCAACTGAGTTTTCAAATGAAAGCACTGGAGCATTCTTCAAAGACCAAAACAGCCGGGTAGAAAGTATTACCCAATGAAAGGCCCGGCCTGCTGGATTAAGAGCATAGGCTCTGGAGTGACGTAAACTTGGGTTCACATCTCAGGAGTCACTGATAAGCTGTGTGATCTTGGATCAGTTACTTAACCTCTCTGAACTTCAGCTTCCTAATTTATAAAATATGGTTACTACAGTACCTACTTTAAAGTATTACGTGATCATCTATACAGTGGTTCAGCAGAGTGGGAGGACACAGTATTATCATCACCTGTTAGTATTGTTGTACTTATTAATAATACTACTATTACTTCCATTTTTTAATTCCTAGGGCCTGGTATACTAGGTGCTCAATTATGCTGGGCTTATTAACAGAGGCTACCTCTAGAAGAAAGGATGGAATACATACCTGCACTGTTTAAATGTTTAACAGTGAGCATATATTACATCTATAATTTTAAAAAGTTTGATTAGCAAGCCAAGATAAATTAGTCATCTGTAGGGCCACTTCACCTACTGAGCCCTTATTTCAGGTATAACGCCTACAATCTGTGAGCTGTTTGAGGAGCTACATAAATAATTGAGAACTGAAAATAAATGCACCAGCTCCAAAAGCCAAGCAGAAAATTAAATAATTTTAAATAATAAACCTTTTCTTAAATATCACCAAAATGAACCACTGTAGATGCTTACTCCTTGGAAGGAAAGTTATGACCAACCTAGATAGCATATTGAAAAGCAGAGATATTACTTTGCCAACTCAACTCTTCAGTTCAGTTCAGTCGCTCAGTCGTGTCCGACTCTTTGCGACCCCATGAATCGCAGCACGCCAGGCCTCCCTGTTCATCACCATCTCTCGGAGTTCACTCAGACTCACATCCATTGAGTCAGTGATGCCATCCAGCCATCTCATCCTCGGTCGTCCCCTTCTCCTCCTGCCCCCAATCCCTCCCAGCATCAGAGTCTTTTCTAGCTATATACAAAAACATTTAAACCATAGGAGCAAGACCATTCTTCAACTCTCAAAATGATAAAAATGTGAAAATCCATTCAAAGATTTTTTTTTCCACACACACACACAAAAAATATATATATATATCAAATAAAGGAAGCAATTCTGATACATCTGATGGGGTCTGGGTGGGCTCCAGGCATGTGTGTGCTGAATGTCCTGCAAGATCAAGAATGGTCCGGGTTATCGACCCCTCAACCCCACCTCTCCTTACCTCTTTCACGTAAAAGATGATAATGAACTTTAAGGTTGCAATTGCAGGAAGAAGGGGTGAGAAAAAGGCTCCAATCCAGCAAATGGTTTGTCCATAAACAATCCCCAGAACATTATCAGGGATGGCAAACTCCTGCTCTCCCCAGCACTGAAAAAGCTTCCAGGAGGAACAGTGGGTCACCAGGATCCTGCAAACAAACAGGACAGCTTACCACCTGGACTACCAGCGTCGGCCGAGGCACAGAACCACATCCACACAATTAGGGCTGTTTCCATGCATACTTCTCATGCAAACTGTTAGTCACATGTCTAGAAGATGCAAAGTACAGTGAACTCTGGAGTCATTAAGACTAGGGTACAAGTCTCAGATCTATAGTTTACCAGCCAAGTAACATTAGACAAGGCTCATTTTTCTCATCTGAAATGTAGGGGGATTATAACACAGCTTACTCCACTGCACTATATTGACAGTAAATGACCTGGGCAGTCTCTGTGTGCTGGCGTGCCACTCAATTCAAAAAGTACAGCGCTACTGTTCATCCACACAGATAATGGCTTACGAGGGACCTATCGCCCTGTATGCCACTCCTGGAATCCTAGAAACTTCCTACAGCAACCCTAGGACCAGGGGCCTGAGATAAATACACACAGCTATTCACTGTAGCATTACCACATATTAGCAAAAATACTGGGTAACAACCTAAGTGCCCATCAGCAGAGGCTTCAGCATCAAATTAGAAGCAATGTGTACAGCGGACTATTACACAGTCTTTAAAACATACGAGGAAAACATGTGTCCTGACATGTAAAGTCATGGTATTTTGCTTGTGTGGGGGAAAAAGCAAGCTGTGGACCCACGTAGATGTAACATGATCCCATTTGTGGGTGAGAAAAGGACACTTTCAGCAAGACTGTGTTTACTTACATGTATATTTATGGAAATATGCCTTTGTTTTCTTTTTAAGGATGGCTGGATCTACCCGCAGGTGTTAACAACGGCCACCTCTGAGGGGTGAGGTGGGTCTGGGGAATTAGGGGTAAGGTAACAAGAGGGATCTCACTACTCTCAGAATTTCTATATTTATTTAAATATTAAAAAATTATAAATATTCACATCATATTTGTGTAATTTTTTTTAAAAGGACAATTCCTTTTTCAATGCTTACTTTTATGGGTTTATTGAACTTCTGGCATAGGCCAGGAGAATTTGTACATGTGATTAAGTGAACAGTTTCACTTAAGGCTCAAGAAGATGCTGAGAAAAAACATTTCTTTAATGAAGGCATAGTAATGATAATCCTGATGGTGACAGTTAATGTTTTGTTGAGTTTTGTGGCATGGAGTGGTCTTAGTACTTTTATCTGCATTTTGTCATTTAATCTTCACCAAAGGGGCATGAGATGGATACTGCCAGTATTCCCATTTCACAGGTAGGAAAACAGGCACAGAGCTTAAGTAACTTGCCCAAGGTCACGTGATGAGGAAACGGGCAGTGCTGGGCTTGAACGCAGATTAGGAAATGCAGTGTCCACTGCAGCCTGGAGGGCCTCCACTAACAGGGCCCGTGGCTGTGACATGGCAAGAAGTCACCCCGAAGGCGTCCCCCGGGAAGCAGCCTCATTTCTGCTCTTTGTGCTGCCTTTCAATGGGGCACATAATGGACTCGGGGTGATGGCCTGGAGCTGTCTGAAAGGCGCCAGTGGTTGTCAAGTGGTTTCCAGGATGTGGAATCATCCAGCACTTTGTGAAGAGCAGCCGTGATGGGAGCCTGTTGTGGGGGATGAGGGGTGGGGGGAGATAAGAGGGATGCCCCTCACACTTACTTTCTAGGAAAATCCACAAAAAGTGTCACAGCCAGGATGATGATGAGGTCAAAGATCATCAGCTTGTACATTTCCTGCCCAACTTGCGTCTCCCAGCACTGAAACCAAGAGAGAAACAAGCCTGACTTGGAGCAGAAAAAGCCAGGTTCTACCGAGGTCATTTCCAGCCTCCCGATCCTGTGCCTCTGGAGGCCACCAGCCAACACTCCCCTGAGCTCCAGCACAGACTTGGGTTTTCAAACCCTTAGGAGTTCCTGGTGTGACAGACTCAGCTACAGAGCAAGAAAGAGGATCACCTGGGATTCACACCCTTGGCTCCATGGCTGTTCTCTCGACCTTAATGCTACCGCCCCCAACAAATGACCCACCTCGTAGGACGCCTTTCCCCCCAGCCTCACCGGGTAGAGCTTCTGGTTGTAGCCACAGAGCTCACACAAGTAGTTGTCACAGGATGTAATCTTGGAGCCCAGGGTGAACACCAGCACACAGATTGTAGCCAGCCGCATGAAGACACACCTGCAGGGAAGAGGGGAGGTGGGGAACATGCGATGAGAAGGGCTTGGGGCAAGCTGGCCCCTCGGAACAGGGCTGGGGGCAGAGAAGTTGCCTTTCTTAACAGCAAACCCACAAATGGGCACTGGGCTTCAGTTTCGGATGATGAGCAAGTTCTGGAAATGACGGTAGTAATGATGGCACGACACTCAGTATGTACTTTGTGCCACTGAATTATACACTTAAAAGGGGCTAAGATGGTAAATTTCATGTTATATATATATATTATCACATTTTTTTAAATGCAAAAGAAAATATCAAAAAGCTTGCAAGTCCTGAGTCCATGATGATGTAGCCATGCTCAGAACAACTCCTGAAAAGAACTAACTGAATTTTCTAAGTATCAGTTTTGAAGATGGCTTAGGATATATTGAGAAGTGGGGAAAAAAAGTACACTGCAGAGTCTCAGATAGAAACAATCCTATTTTTAAAAGAAAACAAAACATGTGAATATTGGCATGAACAACAGGAACCATGTAGATAAGGGCTGCTGGGGGGAAGTGGATTCAAGACAGGAAGGCAGAGGGCTCGTTTTCTTTAAAGATGGTTCACTTATTGTTTGGTTTATAATTTTTAAAAAATTAAATGAAATAGAAACATTAAAAAGCGTGTGAGTTGGGGAGCAAACCTAAACCATCCATCTGATATTCTGTCCTGGGAGATGTGAGTACCCAGCATTGCCAGGGAGGCTTCCATAACTCAGAACTCATTTGGAATCTAATTAAAAAGTCTGAATCCACAGTCATTATGACGAGTGGATATAGAAAAACAAAAGACACATACAGCAACAATGATCTAAACCCCCAAATAAAGAACATTATATAAGACAAATGCCCCAGCTTCTCTCACAAACCAATGGCATAACACAAGGGGAGAGGGATTTTTGAAAGGACAAAAGGGATTTAAGAAACAGTAACAACCCAACACAGCAGGGGGCCTTTCTCTGGATCTTGATTTGAATAAACCAAGACCAACCAGTCACAGAAAGCCCTCTGCAGCTCCATCAGGGACATGACAATTAATTCTATGAGGCGTGATGATGGCTCTGTTTAAAAAGAAAAGTCCTTGTCACTTTGGAGATACACTGAAGCTTTTTACAGGTAAAACATGTTGCCTGAGATTTGCTTCAAATATTCCAGCAGGGTGGGGGAACCGCATGAGAGAAGACTAGCCAAATGTTGGTAAACAGTTGGAACTAAGTGATGGACACACACAGGAGGTCATGATACTGCCCTATTTGAAAATTCCCAAGATAAAAAGTTTTCTTTTAAAATGCAAATACCATCTGAGGCATTTGAGAAGCAGAAAGAAAATGTTCCAGTTTCACACAGTCCCCACCTGGTCCTCCTTAACTCCTGGGTGTTAACTCCCTGGGTCCAGCTTTACATTTGGCATTTATTTATTTTTTTAATGAAACCGAATATTTTTTTAGTATGAGAAGAGATATTACAAGAAATTATTAAAGGGCAACAGTAGCACACACAGTTGGTGTCTGGGCCACTTTTTTCTCAGCATTCACTCCAGCAAAAGTCTCAGGTTCCTACTGCAAGTTTCTACTGTAAATCTCTTCCCAAGGCCCATGCGTTGGGGCCATGGGATAGAAGTTGTGGGGGAGTTAATGCCCTTGGGACTCAGCCACCCTTAGGCAGGGGAGGGTGAACATTTGTTGAAGGACAAACATTCTACTGAGTAGGAAAACCCGAAGATATTTTCCATGCAAACTCCCTGAGCTATCCCGCAGAACCGAGCCCCAGTTACAACTTCCCAAACAGCATACCCTTTATTAACTGCCTTCCCTTCTCTCCCACTTCCTTACTCTCCTGCTGGTATACACTTGTCATTCTAACATTTTCAGAGCAACATTCCTCCAAGGACCCACCCTATGCCCTCAGCTGTCAGTGTGCTAATACATGAGCCAAAAATACACTATAGTTGAGGAGACACTTAAGTCAAAGAGATTTCTCTGCATGTGAAAACTCTGAGTCATTTGTGGAGACTATCTGAAGGCTGAAGAGGATTTTTGACCCATCAGGGAAAAAGGTACCACAATTGATTAGCAATGTCTGCTGTGGGCAGGGGAGGTGACAAGTGGTGACTTGTTTGGCATGCCTAGGCATTACCTAAGGATTGTTAGCCGAATCTCGAAGCCTGGGGAATAATCCTCATAGTGGATGATCTTAGCAAAGATTATTGGGGTGATAAAATTAGCCAGCGTGATCACAATGGAAGGCAGGTACAGAATCAAGAGGTTCTCTCCAAAAACCATCTTGTCAATTTCCTATGAAGATAACAAAACTGGTCAGGAGTATAATAAATTGCATCACAAATGAATTGACCTTAAGAGAACACAACTATACATGTGTCAAATCATTATGCT
>SJYT01053391.1:0-55681 GCA_006410635.1 Cephalophus harveyi
AACCATTCAATATCACAGTTATCCAAGTCTATGCCCCAACCAGTAATGCTGAAGAAGCTGAAGTTGAACGGTTTTATGAAGACCTACAAGACCTTTTAGAACTAACACCCAAAAAAGATGTCCTTTTCATTTTAGGGGACTGGAATGCTAAAGTAGGAAGTCAAGAAACACCTGGAGTCACAGGCAAATTTGGCCTTGGAACGCGGAATGAAGCAGGGCAAAGACTAATAGAGTTTTGCCAAGAAAATGCACTAGTCATAGCAAACACCCTCTTGCAACAACACAAGAGAAGACTCTACACATGGACATCACCAGATGGTCAACACCGAAATCAGATTGATTATATTCTATGCAGCCAAAGATGGAGAAGCTCTATACAGTCAACCAAAACAAGACCAAGAGCTGACTGTGGCTCAGATCATGAACTCCTTATTACCAAATCCAGACTCAAATAGTAAAGCAGGCAGACTCTGATTTTGGGGTTAGATGCTCAGGAAATTCCAGGGGGAACCCCTGAAGCCTGATCCCCGCCTTTGCATTTTGTCAGACTTCCTTTCTCATGATCTTTGCCACAAGCGGGATTCCTCACGCTGGCTCCTGGCAGGCTTTTATGTTCTATGCTTTTTATATATTGCTGGATCCTGTTTGCTAATGTTTTTAAAGGAGTTTTACATTTGCCTTCATTAGGAGTATCGGTCTCTATTATTTGTAATATATTTGTCAGATATTTATGTTATAGTTATGGTGGCTACAGAAAACAAGTTGGGAAATATTTCCTCATTCTCTCTTTACAGAAATGGTTTTTATATAAGGTTGATATTTATTCCTTAAATGCCTGATAGTCATCAGTGAAGTAGTCTGGGCCTGAAATTTTTTTCATAGGAAGGTTTTTCATTATGAATTCAATTTCTTTAATTAAGACTCTTTGTGTACAACTTATAAAGAATCATTTTCCAGATTTTCTACTTTTTTGGGTGTTTTTTTCCCCCCAAGGACTCTGTCCATTTCATATACTTGCTAAATTTATTGGCATTAAATTTTTCCATTCCTATAATATACCATTAATATTCTTTTATATATAAAATCATATATCACATTATATCTGACTTAATATACCCTTAATTTAATACATCCTTGTTCTTGTTCAGTTGCTAAGTTTTGTCCAACTCTGTGTGACCCCATGGACTGCAGCATGCCAGGCTCCCTGTCCTTCATTATCTCCCAGAGTTTGCTCAAACTCATGTCCATTGAGTCAGTGAAGCCATCCAACCATTTCATCCTCTGTCATCCCCTTCTCTTCCTGCCCTCAATATTTCCTAGCATTAGGGTCTTTTCCAGTGTGTTGGGTCTTCAAATCAGGTGGCCAAAGTATTGGAGCTTCAGCTTCAGCATCAGTCCTTTCAATCAATATTCAGGGTTGGTTTCCTTTAGGATCGAATGGTTTGATCTCTTTGCTGTCCAGGGGACTCTCAAGAGTTTTCTCCAGCACCACAGTTTGAAAGCATCAATTCTTCAGCACTCAGCCTTCCCTGATATCTCAGTTGGTAAAGAATCCTCTTGCAAAGGAGAGGACCCCAGTTGGATTCCTGGGTCAGGATGATCCTCTGGAGAAGGGATAGGCTACCCACCCCAGTAGTCTTGGACTTCCCTTGTGGCTCAGCTGGTAAAGAATCCACCTGCGATGCAGGAGACTAGGGTTTGATCCCTACATTGGGAAGATACCCCGGAGAAGGCAAAGGCTACCCACTCCAGTATTCTGGCCCAGAGAATTCCATGGACTGTATGTTCATTGGGTTACAAATAGTCAGACATGACTGAGCAACTTTCACTTTCACTTTTCAGCCTTCTTTATGGTCCAACCCTCACATCTGTACATGACTACTGGAAAAACCATGGCTTTGAGTATACAGACCTTCATCAGCAAAGTGATGTCTTTGCTTCTTAATACACTATGTTTGTCATAACTTTCCTTCCAAGGAGCAAGCATCTTTTAATTTCATGGCTGTCAGCATCCTCAGTGATTTTGGAACCCAAGAAAATAAAATCTGCCATTGTTCCCATTTTCCCCCCATCTATTTGCCATGAAGTGATGGGAGCAGATGCATGATCTTCATTTTTTGAATGTTGAGTTTTAAGCCACCCTTTTCACTCTATTCCTTCACCTTAATCAAGAGGCTGTTTATTTCCTCTTCATTTTCTGTCATTAGGGTATCATCTGCATATCTAAGGTTGTTGATATTTCTCCTAGCAATCTTGATTCCTGCTTGTGATTCTGTCAACCCAGCATTTCGCATGATGTACTCTGCATAGAAGTTAAATAAGCAGGGAGACAATATACAGCCTTGGCATATAATATAGCCTTAACATCCTTTTAACATATATAGAATATATGAATTAGACTATTTAGAATAGAATTAGACTATTTAAAATTTTTTATTTGTATCTATACAAATAAAGAGATAATATATCTTTTTCTTATTCAACCTTGCTATTAGCATATCTCAAATTTATTAATCTTTTCAAAGAATCAAGCTTTTAAAATTTTTTTAAATTAATTAATTTATTTTAATTGGAGGTTAATGACTTTACAATCTTATAGTGGTTTTTACCATATATTGACATGAATCAGCCATGAGTGTACATGTGCCCCCCATCCTGAACCCCCCTCCTACCTTCCTCCCCATCCCATCCCTCAGGGTCATCCCAGTGCACCGGCCCTAAGCACCCTGTCTCATGCAATGAACGTGCACTGGTGATCTATTTCATATATGGTAATATACATGTTTAAATGCTATTCTCTCAAATCATCCCACCCTGACCTTCTCCCACAGAGTCCAAAAGTCTGTTCTTTACATCTGTGTCTCTTTGGCTGTCTTGCATATAGGGTCATTGTTACTATCTTTCTAAATTCAATATATATAAGTTAATATACTGTATTGGTGTTTTTCTTTCTGACTTACTTCTCTGTATAATAGGCTCCAGTTTCATCCACCTCATTAGAACTGATTCAAATGCATTCTTTTTATTAGCTGAGTAATATTCCATTGTGTATATGTACCACAGTCAAGCTTTAATTTTATTGATTTTTCTCTTCTTTGTGTTCTCCATTGTTTTCCTGCTTATATATATATATATATAAATTTTTTTATATACTCTACTTTTAACTTGCTTTTATTTTATAGTTTAAGGTATCAGCTTATATTGCTTACTTTGCATCTTTAAATTAAATGTTTTATGTTTTTGTAATAAGTACTTATGTAATATAAGCTTCCCCCCCCTTAAGCATTGCTTCAGTTACTTCATACAAATTTTGATATCATGTATTTGAAAATTCCAAATATTAAAAAGTTTATAGATATGTCCTATTATTTATTTTTAATTTAATACCATATTCATCAAAAATATACATTTGACTTTAATACTTTGTTTTTATGGTATTTTTTGAGATTTTTGAATAACCCTTTCTATGATCTAATCAGATGAATTTTTCATGTGCAACTGAAAAGAATGTATTTTCTATTGGGTGCAGAATAGAAATGTTTGTCATTCATACTTGTTGATACTGTTGTTCATACCATCAATATTTTCACTGTTACAGTTGTTGGCTTCTAATTAATTGCATGATATGCCAGCATATCATGCAATATCATTTAAGCCAGACTCCAGTTATTTTCTCTCCCATAAAAATTGGTCATAAGAACTTCTGTGAAGGCTTGGATATAAGGGAAAAGCAGGATCAATGAAGTGTGAATATTCTGTTTATGTAGTTTCCTTGAGTTTTTAGGAGATGCTCTGAATAAGTATATATTCCAGATGAACATTGAATGCTACTGTGTATAATCTATGGTTTGAATTACTCTCATAAAACTCAGCTAATAATGAGTTCTCAGTTCTTAATGTTTCCCAGTGTCCAGGGATCAGATGTTGAAGCCAAGAACTGTGTCTCGGAGAATTACATTCCCAAAATGGCTTGACTTTCCTCCAGAATTCTGAGACTTTGTTGTGATTTTTCCTAATGTAACCAGTCACAGTCTCTATAGAGCATTGAATCATCACTGGATCTGTTGGATCATAGAGGCAAAAATGAATTGCTTACTCCCCTGCCATTTTTCTAGAAAAATGATATGCATGAACCTAGTAGAGAACAGACTTGTGGACACAGTGGGGGAAAGTGAAGGTAGGATGAACTGAGAAAGTAGCATTGACATATATACACCATCATGTGTAAAATAAGGAGTTAGTGGGAAGTGGCTAAATAACACAGGGACCCCAGCCTGGCACTCTGTGATGGCCTAGGAGGAATGCTAGAGAGAATGTGATGGAGGGAAGGGAGGAAGGCTCAAGAGGGAAGGAATATCTATCTATATATGTATGTATGTGTTAGTTGCTCAGTTGTGTGCAACTCTTTGCAGTCCCAAAGACTCTAGCCTGCCAGGCTTCTCTGTCCATGGAATTCTCCAGGCAAGAGTGGGTTTCCATTTGCTTCTCCAGGGGATCTTCCCAACCCAGGGATTGAACCTGGGTCTCCTGCATTGCAGGCAGATTCTTTGCCATCTGAGCTACCTGGGAAACCCATATATATATATATGTGTATGTGTGTGTGTGTGTGTGTGTGTGTGTGTGTATATATATATATATATATATATATATATATGTCTGATTAGTGTTGTTGTATGGCAGAAATCAGCATAAAAGTGTAAAGCAATTTTCCACCAATTAAAAAATATTTTTTTAATTGCTTAAATTTCAGCCTGTATCATCTGGAAAGTCTTCTCTTCTAGACTCCAGTAAAAGCTGGCAAATCTTTAGCTTATTTAGTAAATATGATACCAAGCTTTGTGGTCTTTAGTAAAGTAGAAACTTGTACTTCATTTGATATATTGTAGATCCTTTCACAACCTCCTCCCCCAAACACTTCACTGAGGTGACAGACTCCTGTATTTTCCAGGAATTTATCCTTCACATTCTCTATATTTCAGTAAAGCATCTAGAATGTTTACATTGCCTTCTTTCCAGGTCCAGTTAATATGATATCACTAGTATAGTGTGAGGAGAAGGCAATGGCACCCCACTCCAGTACTCTTGCCTGGAAAATCCCATGGACGGAGGAGCCTGGTAGACTGCAGTCCATGGGGTTGCTAAGAGTCAGACACGACTGAGCGACTTCACTTTCACTTTTCACTTTCATGCATTGAAGAAGGAAATGTCAACCCACTCCAGTGTTCTTGCCTGGAGAACCCCAGCGACGGGGAAGCCTGGTGGGCTGCCGTCTATGGGGTCGCGCAGAATTGGACACGACTGAAGTGACTTAGCAGCAGTATAGCGTGATATCCCTGGAATTGTGAGATGATTCACGTTCTTATTTATTAAATGGCAGCGAAGATTCAGAATTGACATAGTTTTGACATAAAATGCTGCAACATCCTGCTGTTCCTTCCAGGTAAGAACAAATTGCTTCTAGAGTTCTCCACTACTTAGTTAAAAGAAAATCATTTGTAAAAGGTGTGAAAGCTCTGATTCTGTGCTCCCATAAAGACAGAAGCAGTTGGAGTGTGACTGTCTGATTAAGCTCATTACATCCACTGTCATTCTCTGGTACTCATAAGTTTTTCACATTGGCTAAAAAAATAAACATTAAAAAGAGATATGATGGGAGTTATCTTTTATCATCTCCCCTTTTCTGGGCATTTTAAGGTCTGTGAGGGCAGAGAATTTTATTTTATTCATTGCTGTATTCATTATACTTAGACTCCTACTTGGCACTTGATCAAATATTTGTTAAATTAATTGATATTTATATGTAAATTGAAAGGTCTATGAAGCGATTGCAAGGGGTGCAGCTAAAGATATAAATAAGGGATTTATATCTTTACAAATTGAAGGCATTTTTATGGAGAGGATTTTGGAATTCATTATGTAAGTAGCAGGGAATTATTGAATAAGCTTTATTTTTATTTATTTATTTATTTTTTCCATACAGAATGCCATCTGGCCTGTCTGCCTCTGCAAAGTTGGTTCTTCCCCTTGAGTGTGTCAGAATCATCCAGAGCACTTGTTAAACAACAGTACTGGCTTTACCCTCAGAGTTTCTGACTCAGCAGATCTGGGGTGGGGCTCAGAACTGCATTTCTAGCAAGTTCCCAGGTGATGCTGAGGCTGTTGTTTGGGGATCCTACCTGGAGAACCACTGCTCTAGACTCCATCCCAACCTACTGCTTGCTGCAGGTATTAGTTTTCTTTTTTTTTTTTTTTAATTTTTATTTTTACTTTATTTTACTTTACAATACTGTATTGGTTTTCCCATACATTGACATGAATCTGCCACGGGTGTACATGAGTTCCCAATCCTGAACACCCCTCCCACCTCCCATCCTATATCATCTCTCTGGATCATCCCCGTGCACCAGCCCCAAGCATCCTGTATCCTGTATCGAACATAGACTGGTGATCCATTTCTTACATGATAGTATACATGTTGAATAAGCTTTAAAGTGATGATTTATATTTTAGAAATATAATTCAAATGTTAAGGGCAAGATGGTTTAGAAGGTGAAGTCTGAAGATAGGGAGGCTTAGGAAATAGGACAAGTTAGAGATAGTCACTAGGGCTTCATGCTAGTCTCATGTTTCTGTTCGTCAACCATTACTTTGTAATGAGTTAGCTTGACACCCATCTAAGATAAAAAATTTTTAATAAGAATAGAAATCAATTTTTTAACCTTCTTAAAGGTATCTGAAAAATATAGCAAATATCATACTTAATGATGAAACATCAAAGTATTTCCATTAAGGGAGGAACAAATATCTGGCAAGGATGCCTACTGAGAAAGCAAAGAAGAAATTCTGACAGCTATCAGCTGTGTACTGACCTGATGCTCATGACAAGGCTACACTTTTTATTCCTTAATACAATTTCATAGAACATCCGCATCTGCCAAGGTCACTCTGTGAATAACTGTAGTAGAGAGGGCAAAACCAAGACTATTCCTTAATCATTTCTGAGCTTAGGAAAATAGAACACTGTGCAGATCACAAAAACAGCCGAGTATCTCTCTCTGCTATTTCTTTGGTCAATTAGAGCTTTAACTCCTTCCATCCCAACTACCTTCTAGATAAAGATGAAGGTACAAAATCATAGAATCCAGAGCAAAATGAGCTTCTCTATTCCTCTTCAAAATGATATGATAGAAGCCTCAGTCCTTTAACAATTCCATCATAATCAGCATCTCTTGCTGAGGTGCCTCACTGTTTTCTATGGAATTCCATCTCTCTTGCAACAAGTAAGCCAAAATCTGATTCTGTTATTTCTTTTGGTCTTTGGCTGGTGAGCACCTATACTCCTTTATGGCAATTATTAAAAAATGGAGAGAAAAACAGATTCTCTTAAAAGAAGAAGCAATATCCTCAAGGCAGATCTAGGTTTCACTTAAAGGGAGAAGGTTGTATATATGAACCACATCTTTATCCATTCCTCTTTTGGTGGACATTCAGATGGTTTCCATGTCTTGGCTATTGTAAAGAGTGCTGCAATGAACATTGGGGTGCATGTATCTTTTTGAATTATGATTTTCTCTAGATATGTATAACTGACTCATTTTGCTGTGCACTTAAAACTAACACAACATTGTAAATCAGCTATACTTCAACTTATTAAAAAAAAAAAAAACCTACCGTTAAATATCCACATGAATGTTCAATTTTTTCTCAGTTCTAGAATTTCCACTTGATATTTGTAATTCTCATTTTTTTCTCATATATATATATAAATCTTTTAGAGCATGTTGAAAATAATTATTGAAGTTTGTGTCCAGTATCTTAAAAAGGGTTGAGGGGGAGAAGGCAACGGGAACATTTGGAAAAACAGCTGAGGATCCAAGCCACTGCTTACAGCTGTGTTGGTTGTATTCTGCCAAAGGGACTATGTATAGGGTGCAGGGGAGGCTAAAATCCAGACTGGGCTCCTCTAACCAAACTGTGTGCTCTCAGACTGGCAGAGAGGAGTACCTTTAAAAAAGTGCATGGTGGCATAGTATGACTTGGCTATGGCTTTCTTGAGGTCAAGGAAGAGTTTGCTGTAGACTCGGCATGAGTTCCAGAGGGAGAATGTACAGAATTCTATGAGAATGAGAATCTGGGGGGATGAGAGTGGATCTGGACATCTTGGGCTTCATATAGTAAGTGAACTAATCAGGGATAAAGTACATGAGATTTGTGACATGATCAACCCTGTCTCAAGTAGAATGTAGCAGTAAGACTTTGAGATTTGAGGCTGGGGCACCTCCTACCAGAGGCATGCAGAGCAATGGTGCCCAGGTCACTCTGTCTAACAGCAAGGTGGATGCCAGGGAGGGGGCAGTCTTCCCTAGATCCCATACCTGTGGGTCTCTCTCCTAACTCTGCAACAGGAAACACTCTGTGGTACCCACTCAATTCTTGCCAGCTGAGTCATAGAGGCCAGGAAGGGGCTATCTCACCTGGAATACAGGAAGTTCCTCTTTTCCTTGTACAATTTCTTCTGCTTGTAGTGTTGTGGCTAGGGGAAGCTCATAGAAAAGGATGTGTTCTTTCCTGCTTTCACTGCACATGCTTTTTCTCTTTCTTTCTCCTAGGAATACTCTCCTACCTGGTTGATAAGTAACTGACCTCCTTTCAAACACAATTCAGAAATTAACTCTTTGGTGAAGGCTTCACTGACTCCTGAATTGAACTGGATTCCAGTGGTGTAATGGTGGAAGAAGGACCTCAGTCCTTGCCTGCTTTGAAGAAAGAATTCAGCAAACAGACCAAGATTGTGAAATAGAGACAGCATTTATTAGAAGCCAAGTATGTGTGGAAGATCACATGGGTGAACTCAGGGTGAGTTGTGTGCAGGAGAAGTGGATTAAGTTCCTTATATGGGGGCAGTTTTCCAGGTTGTCTCCGGCCAATCCTTTCACTTGAGCCTATGCTTAGTCTGTCAAAATCAATTACAGCTGTTCAGCCGGGGCCCTATCTATCTCCTACCTCAAACTGATTTCTCTTTTGAATTCCTACTATTTTTATTACAGCATCACTCTCAAATTAATACCATTTATTTGTTTACATATTTCTTTCTTTTTAAGCCTACATAATATCTTTTATTCTTTTGTCTCTATTACACAGCACAATTCCTAACATATAAAGCTATTTAGTTATACTGAATCAAATACTGAGTTGATTTGAAAATAAACTAATGTAATCTAATAGAGTGAATATGGCATCTGAAGGTAGAAACCCCAGCTTCCAGACCCACCTGTGCTGACTACATTTATTCATACGAATTAATACACTATGTTCTTAACCTCTGTACCTTTTCATTTCCTAAAGTGTAAACTAAAGGTCTTGGTTGAATCTCTAATATCACTTTCAGCCTCACTACAGTGATTCAGATTGATATTCCTTATGCTTGACCTTTTTAACTGAGTTTTCATCAGTTTATGAAGAGCAGTGAGCATTTCTAGCCACAGAAAGTTAATGTGACCACTGGAAATAAGGCTTTTGCTCAAGCACTAAGAGCTAACTAGGATATCTGGCCTTGAACACTTGAACACTTCCCAAAGCTATCAGATCTCTCACATTGACCTAAAAAATAAACAGCAGTGTAATTTATAAATCTTTTATCTATATAGAATTCATGCAATGAGCTTGGAGTCATTGCATCTTCTTGAATATAAAAATGATTACATCATTAGGGCAGTTTGGAACCTGTGATTAACTGGAATGATTTAAAAGCTTATACACATACAATTAAACCATGTCATTAAAGAATAATCTCCTTCCCACATATTGTATAAAAAAACTGACTGCCAGGAACCAGTTATCAAAACAATATGATTTCAAATGAATTACATAAGCAATTCAGTATGTATTGCTACATAAGCAATACAGTATATATTACTACATAAGCAATACAGTAGTTCTAGCATTATGAAGATGATGTTTACAAATAATTGAATTGCCTTTGAACTGTTTCCACAAAGAGCTACATCAACTTATAATATGAGGACTCATTATCAAAATTATGCTATTTTCTCCAGCTGCTTTTGTAAAAGATAGCTGATTTTTGATATTAGTAGGTGGATAGAAATAGTATAATATAGTGCAAAATAATCTATAAATACAAATAATATTTAGTGTTATCAACCAGTGTGGATTTATCTCATGTACATCACGGTGGTGAGGGCAAGGAATATGTCATTCCAAGAGGGTGTCTGCTGACTTATATTGATTAGATCATGGTCATTGTATTGGTTAATGTGCTCTGAAGACTGATAAGGGCAGTTCAGGTCATGATCTCCAGTAAATTATTATTGCAGTTCTGTGTGAACATGTATAAAGAATCAAAACACTATGGAATTTTCTCAGCTGAAAAAAATTGCTATAACTATATTCAAATGACTATAAAGGTTTTTAAAATTACTTTCTGTAAAAAAAAATAAATTGCCTTTGAAAGAAGAATGTTATTTGTGTCAATACTAGCTCTCAGATATACTCAGTTTGAGATTTGAAAAGTGATTATTATTCTCCATATAACAGAAAACATGTCCACTCTTATTTTTGGTGTAAGGCCAATATCACTGCCAAAAGCTTAAAAATATTTTAGTATTGGGATATTTCCAGGAAAGCAGAGGACTCATTCTTAGTGATAGTCTGTTTACCAATACCGTGTTCCTATATGAGACATGGAAAGCACTTCCCCTTAGTTACAGGAACATTTGTATTACCAGTAGAATACAACATCAAGTGGTCAGCATCACCTCAGGTATTCCTGACTCTGATGCCACAATGCGTTAGTGTCCCACTGCTGCTGTAACAAGTTTCCCCAAATGTAGTGCCTTAAACAACACAAATTCTATTCTTGCAGTTGTGGAAGTCAGAAGCCCAAGACGAGTCTGGCTGAGCAACAGTCAGGCGGTCATCTGGCTGCACTCCTTTTGAAGGCTCCAGAAAATTGGTTTCATTTGCCTTCTCCACCTCCCAGGGCTTGCCGCATTCCTGGGCTCATGGCCCCTTTCTCTGTCTTCAAAGCACATCACTCCAGCCTCTGCCACCAGCATCCCTCCTCCTTTCTCTGATTTTCACACTTACTTTTCTCTTATAAGGACTCTGTGGTTACATTTAGGCCATTTAGATAATTCTCCAGCATAATCTCCCCACCTCGTGTCCTAAACCATGTTTTCAAAGTCCCTTTTACCATGAGAGGTACTCAATGCAAGGATTCTGGAGATAGGACATGAGATTGTTGAGGTGGCATTTTTCTTTTCTTTTTTTTTTTGACACAGAATTCTTTGTATTCTGTGTGATAAAATCTATGGTTTCCTTCCCAGAATAACATATTTTAAGGGTATAAGGTAAAATTTGTAACAACACAATAGAAAAAATTGTACTAAAATGCAATAATCAAAATATTAAAAATATAACTGTGTGCTATAGTAATATGTGTTTCTTTTAAGTTATTGCATCATTCTTTTAATGTCTAATAATAACTCTAATAATTTCAAAGTAATAATGGACATAATATTTGCAACTACTGTTGTGTAATATGAAAATATCTGACTTCTATTGTACTACTAATAGTGTGGTTATGATTTTTTCCCTATACACCAATAATTGTAGGAAATATTAAGCTTCAATTGGAAGTTAAGGCAAAAAATGTAATTTTTATTTCTACCCATGATCTTGGACTGCAAGTTAAGAACCCCTACACACAAAGGTCTGTCTAGTAAAAGCTATGGTTTTTCCAGTGGTCATGTATGGATGTGAGAATTGGACTGTGAAGAAAGCTGAGTGCCAAAGAATTGATGCTTTTGAACTGTGGTGTTGGAGAAGACTCTTGAGAGTCCCTTGGACTGCAAGGAGATCCAACCAGTCTATTCTAAAGGAGATCAGTCCTGGGTGTTCTTTGGAAAGACTGATGCTAAAGCTGAAACTCAAATACTTTGGCAACCTCATATGAAGAGTTGACTCATTGGAAAAGACTCTGATGCTGGGAGGGATTGGGGGCAGGAGGAGAAGGGGACGACAGAGGATGAGATGGCTGGATGGCATCACTGATTCGATAGACATGAGTTTGAATGAACTCCGGGAGATGGTGATGGACAGGGAGGCCTGGTATGCTGCGATTCATGGGGTCTCAAAGAGTCAGACATGACTGAGTGACTTAACTGAACTAAATAGTTGACTCATTGGAAAAGACTCTGATGCTGGGAGGGATTGGGGGCAGGAGGAGAAGGGGACGACAGAGGATGAGATGGCTGGATGGCATCACTGATTCGATAGACATGAGTTTGAATGAACTCCGGGAGTTAGTGATGAACAGGGAAGCCTGGTGTGCTGCGATTCATGGGGTCGCAAAGAGTTGGACATGAATGAGTGACTGAAATGAATGGAACTGGACGGAAATATGTATATCTGACTAACTAGGAAAGATTGAAATGTGATTTTTAAATTTTATTTTATTGAGGTACAGCTGATTTACAATGTTGTGTTAATTTCTGTTTATAGCAATGTGATTCAGTTATATATATGTATATGTATTATACACAATATTATACACATACACACATATATATATATTCTTTTTTCATATTCCTTTGCATTATGGTTAATTTTAATACTTCCAGCATTTGCTGTCTCAGAAATTTAGGCCAAAATATTAAGCCCTATCTTAATATGTGGACATTTGAGAATTGAATTTGTAATGCTTTTAAAATTTCTTTATAGTCTCACTTTAAAATAGTCAGCCTGATCCACTTAGTTGTGGAGCCTGCTTGCAATTTCTAATCATGGATTATTTTATAATAATCATGCTTATATTTTGACTATCTAATGAGCACATCTTTCTGGTTAGTAGTAAACTGTAGGCCAAGTGCAACTGTTTAAACAACAAAGCAGATTCACAGGCAGAAAAGGTTACACAGGGATGAATTTTGCAGTGTCAAATCCTTCTAAACATTTTTATAGCTTTTGTGTACATGGCAAATGATTTGAGAAAAAGAAATGTTCTGCAGTAGTAATAAGAATAAGAAGTTGCAGCCCTGAAACATTTTGTATTAAGTGTAAGTCCACACTTATGGTTCCCACTTCATTCCTCCAATTATCAGGGAGTCAGCACTTTCATTTTTCATGATTTCAAGTTCTATAATTTTGAGTGTATCTGTCTGTGTTGTGTTGTGTATGTGTGTGCCTGTACAATTTACATAAAACAAAATTGTCATGATGGACAAGTTTGAGAACATTTGAAAAATTCTAATAAGATCAGCTATATCAATGTTTTACTTTTTCTTGACTGAAATCTTTTTCTATACATTTTTCTTTTTATTTATTTTTGATGAGTTACAGCTTTAAATTATCGTAGAATAGCTGAGGCATTCAAGATCCCAACTGCTGTGAAAGTCCTTATGAAACATGAGATAATACGTTCCTTTGATCAGAGAATGAGATAAATCTGAGTTCCTATAGTCCTAAGTGACATTTGCTAAGTGGAATGTTATGGTTAGAATCAAGGAAGTGAGCACAACTTGAGAAATGTCTTTTTTTTAATTATTTGCCACTAAATATTAAAAATTTTGGCAGTGATCTGCCAAAGATATCAAATGTGATTGCATATAATAAAATATAAAATTTGGGTAATATGATTTTGTGAAGGAAGTAGCAACTCAATCCAGTATTCTTGCCTGGAGAATCCCATGGACAAAGGAGCCTGGGAGTCTATGGGATTGCATGAGTCGGACACAGCTGAGCAACTAAGCACACACACACAATATGATTTGAAGAGTAAAGAAGTTACGGATCTAAAAAAATTACAGACCTGACAGTATATTTATTATTTGCTTCATTTAGTGTTCATTTTCCAAATATTCATTATGCTGGGCCTAGGTAAGGAAAAGATGAATGCTCCCCAATTCTTCTCCAAAATCATAGTTTGGTAAAGAAGGTTGCAAATGAACCAACCAAAACCATGATATATCCTCCATGAAGGTGCAAAATAGATACACATGTAAAGTGTTTTGGAAGCAGAGAGTGAAGCACAATTTTAATTTTAAAATATTTGCAAAACCTTTCAAGATAGAATTACATTTCATTGAAGCATATAGCAAGATTGGAATTCTGACTCTGTCACTTACTGAGTTTGTGAAAGACGTTTGACTTTTTGAATCTCAGATATAATAAGATATCACTATGTGTGGACAGTGATACAAATGAACTTATTTACAAGACAGAAACAGACTCACAGACTTAGAGAGTGAATTTATGGTTACCAAAGGAGAAGTGGGAGAGGGATAAATTAGGACTTTGGGATTAACAGATACCCACTACTACGTATAAAATAGATACACAATGTGGCCCTACTGTATAGTACAAGGAACTATATTCAACATTTTGTAATAACTTGTAAGGGAAAAATAATCTGAAAAAAAAAAACATATATCTATGAATTTATATTATTTATATCTGAATCACTTTGTTATAAACCTGAAACTAACACAACATTGTAAATCAACTACACTTCAATTAAAAAATGCTTGACTTTTTAAAAAATTGATTTTTAGTCATTTTTAGGAATTCACCAGGGAATAGGAGATTCAAACACTGGGTACATTCTTTTCCTTTCAGAAGTTGTGATGGTGAAATAAAATGGTTAGGAAGTTAGGCAGCCTGATTCTGAGTCTTACTTCTTTACTTTTCCAGTCCTGTGGCCACTGCTGAGTTTTCCAAATTTGCTGGCAGATTGAGTGCAGCACTTTCACAGCATCATCTTTCAGGATTTGAAACAGCTCAACTGGAATTCCATCACCTCCACTAGCTTTGTTCGTAGTGATGCTTTCTAAGGCCCACTTGACTTCACATTCCAAGATGTCTGGCTCTAGATTAGTGATCACATCATCATGATTATCTGGGTCGTGAAGATCTTTTTTGTACAGTTCTTCTGTGTATTCTTGCCACCTCTTCTTAATATCTTCTGCTTCTGTTAGGTCCATACCATTTCTGTCCTTTATCGAGCCCATCCTTGCATGAAATGTTCCCTTGGTATCTCTAATTTTCTTGAAGAGATCTCTAGTCTTTCCCATTCTGTTGTTTTCCTCTATTTCTTTGCATTGATCACTGAAGAAGGCTTTCTTATCTCTTCTTGCTATTCTTTGGAACTCTGCATTCAGGTGCTTATATCTTTCCTTTTCTCCTTTGCTTTTCNGAGCCCATCCTTGCATGAAATGTTCCCTTGGTATCTCTAATTTTCTTGAAGAGATCTCTAGTCTTTCCCATTCTGTTGTTTTCCTCTATTTCTTTGCATTGATCACTGAAGAAGGCTTTCTTATCTCTTCTTGCTATTCTTTGGAACTCTGCATTCAGGTGCTTATATCTTTCCTTTTCTCCTTTGCTTTTCGCCTCTCTTCTTTTCACAGCTATTTGTAAGGCCTCCCCAGACAGCCATTTTGCTTTTTTGCATTTCTTTTCCATGGGGATGGTCTTGATCCCTGTCTCCCGTACAAAGTAACGAACTTCATTCCATAGTTCATCAGGCACTCTATCTATCAGATCTAGGCCCTTAAATATATTCCTGACTTCCACTGTATAATCATAAGGGATTTGCTTTAGGTCATACCTGAATGGTCTAGAGGTTTTCCCTACTTTCTTCAATTTGAGTCTGAATTTGGCAGTAAGGAGTTCATGATCTGAGCCACAGTCAGCTCCTTGTCTTGTTTTTGTTGACTGTATAGAGCTTCTCCATCTTTGGCTGCATAGAATATAATCAATCTGATTTCGGTGTTGACCATCTGGTGATGTCCATGTGTAGAGTCTTCTCTTGTGTTGTTGGAAGAGGGTGTTTGCTATGACCAGTGCATTTTCTTGGCAAAATTCTATTAGTCTTTGCCCTGCTTGTCTCCACTGGGAAGAATCAGTAACATTAGGACTATTAGTTGTACACCCCATGACTCAGGATGAGCACTATACTTTTAAAGTGAAATTGATCTTCAGGAAGTATTTTCCTGATGTAAGTACACCTTATCTGAGTTTAATGTAAGAAGGTTCTGTAGGCGATAAACCTAACTCAGGTAGGACCTTAACCCTGGCAGGCAGTCAACCTATATGTCCCTGCTTTGTTCCCTTGTCTTCTCTTCTACATGTCTTTTTCGTTCCTTCTCTTCTCAGTCCACTGATACCTATTCCCACTGTCACTACAGTGAATGAGGAGAGAAGTCCCGCAGAGTTCCATCCCATCTTCACTCACCTTCCAGCATCTGTGCTCACACCCTGCCTAGGAAGTTGCTCTGTTCCCATGAACTTTTCATGCTCCTATCTGAAGCCAGTCCTTTCAATAATGTTCCCTTCTGCCTCATATCAGCAATTTTTTTACGCTCTCCTGAATTATTTCCATCAATATACAAATATGCTGTTTTTTACTCCCATCTTAAACTACTGATTAAATTTTTATTTTTTAGGATTCAAAAAAGTTTAAAATACAGATAGACTGTGATTTTAGGGGGTAAGAAAAGGACAGTATATGACAAAATATGTTCATTAGGAGGAAAACAAAGTTCGGTATTTATGAGACATAACAGTGGAAACAGTGGCTGACTTTATTTTTCTGGGCTCCAAAATCACTGCAGATGGTGACTGCAGCCATGAAATTAAAAGACACTTACTCCTTGGAAGGAAAGTTATGACCAACCTAGACAGCATATTAAAAAGCAGAGACATTACTTTGCCAACAAAGGTCCATCTAGTCAAGGCTATGGTTTTTCCAGTAGTCATGTATGGATGTGAGAGTTGGACTATAAAGAAAGCTGAGCACCAAAAAAATGATGCTTTTGAACTGTGGTGTTGGAGAAGACTCTTGAGAGTCCCTTGGACTGCAAGGAGATCCAACCAGTCCATCCTAAAGGAAATCAGTCCTGGGTGTTCATTGGAAGCACTGATGTTGACGCTGAAACTCCAATACTGCAGCCACCTGATGCAAAGAGCTGACTCATTTGAAAAGACCCTGATGCTGGGAAAGATTGAGGGCAGGAGAGAAGGGGAGGACAGAGGATGAGATGGTTGAATGGCATCACCGACTCGATGGACATGGGTTTGTGTGGACTCCGGGAGTTGGTGATGGACGGGGAAGCCTGGCGTGCTGTGGTTCATGGGGTCACAAAGAGTCAGACACGACTGAACAACTGAACTGAACTGAATTAATATTTTTTTAAAGAGTGAAAGCAGATTCAGTAGATAATAGTAAATACAAAAGACAAAATAATTCAATGTATTAGATCAAGATATTTTTCAGTTACATTAGTATGTTACTCTCTAAATATTTAATCTGTAATAACAGTGTTCTTTGAATGAATATTATGCATAAAATTATTTATAACTAAACTTGCAGCTCCGAGAGATGGTGATGAACAGGGAGGCCTGGCGTGCTGCGATTCATGGGGTCGCAAAGAGTCGGACACGACTGAGCGACTGAACTGAACTGAACTGAAACTTGCAGCAATATACAAATATTTTTATACATACTTTTAAAAAATATTCTTTTCCATTATGGTTTATCACAAGATATTGAATACAGTAACCTGTGCTATACTTTATGACCTTGTTTATCTATTCCAAACATAATAGTTTGCATCCACCAACCCCAAACTCCCAGTCTATCTCTCTCCTCCTCTCTCCCTTGGCAACCACAAGTCTGACTAAATTTAAAAATCAGAGTCCTGAACAGTACTATAATATGCTACCATTCCTCTAAGACAGAATGGAAACATGGCCAAAATGGCCATATTTTAAAATAATATAGTTGTGTTTGTTTATTATGCATATATTTGTAAATATATGGTTTTGCTTATATTAAAAATGGAAAGGAAAGAAACAAAAAATGAATAAAAATTGTTTCTTTAAGGGGGATACAACAGGTGAAGGGAGCAGAAATGGAGGCTAGAATTCACTAAAAAATGACTTGCTTCATAATTTTGACTTAGAATCGTTGTATTTGTGACTTTCGAATCAGGTATGGAGACTTCTCTGGCAGTCTACAGACTAGGACTCCTTGCTACCACTGTGAGGGGGCATGGGTTCAATCCCAGGTTGGGGAACAAAGATTCCACATGTCATGCGGTATGGCCAAAAACTGATATAATTTTTTTTTTTTAATCAGGTATGAAGACACTCATTATTATTTACTGGAATTCTCACTCTCTGCTAATGCCCTTGCTTTAAGTTCCACTTAAGTGCTGCACCTTTATCACAATTTGTTAAGGAAAATGTTCTTCCCTTTAACCCATGCCATGAAAATGTCATTGCCTGCTCCATCCACTATTTGAGAATGGTTTTCCCTTCCTGCCTGTTTGGGTGGGGGTTGAGGGGAGCCTAACAGTGTAGATAACTATATCCTGATTCCTTTTTGGCTTGTGTTATTCCTGAAAGGGATTGGGTGTTAAAATCTTTTGTGTTTAATTGAGTGGTAACTCCATTTCTTTCTCTTTTTTTGGCTGTGCTGGGTCTTTGTCACTTTGTACGCCTGGCTTTCTCTAGCTGCAGAGAGCAGGGGCTACTCTTGGTTATGGTGCCCAGGCTCCTCCTCGTCGTGGCTTCTCTTGCTGCAGAGCACTGGCTGCAGGCTCATGGGCTTCAGTGGTTGCATCTTTGCTCCGGGGCATGTGGGATCTTCCTGGACCAGGGATGGCAGCCATGTTCCCTGGTCAGCACTAGAATGAAATCTCTGCTTCTCCAATTGGAGCAGTTTAGGGCTTCTATTCAATCAGTTCACATCCATCCTGGTGTTAACTCCATGAGGACTCCAACAAACAGAAACAAGTGCATAGGTTAACAGTATTTATGGAAGACATTTTTATTGATATCTTGGATTAGATATTACCCTGGGTTCCTGCTGCCCCTTGTACTTCCCTCTGAAGCATCATCTACCTCACTACACTTTTTCCACCCATGTCTGTCTTTCTCACCAGACTGTGAGTGAATTGAGGGCAGTGGTGGTCCCGAATTACCTCTGTCTCTTAGCCTTTACAGTATAGATTGTGCGGGTGTGCATGCATGCTAAGTCGCTTCAGTTGTGTCCAACTCTTTGTGACCCTATGGACTGTAGCCCACCAGGCTCCTCTGTCCATGGGATTCTTCAGACAAGAATACTGGAGTGGGTTGCCATGCCCTGCTTCAAAGGATCTTGTCGGCCCAAGGACTGAACCCACATCACTTACATCTCCTGCATTGGCAGGCAGATTCTTTACCACTAACACCACCTGGGAAGCCTACTATATAGATCAATACTTCCCAGATGCTCAGTAAAGACTTCTTAAATGAATGGACAAATGAAGAAAATGATATTCAGCAGCTTGATGCTTACCATGGATGTGAAAACCACCACCATCCATTGTACCCATGGGAAGACTTGGACCAAACATTGAGAACTATTACTGGAAACCCTGTCCAATGGAATGATGCCTTGTCAGAGGTTATAATGAGATACAATATTCATACAGAGCAGAACTGTATAAAGCCTAAATATATAGTTTAATTGCAAAGAAAATACTCATGTCACCATCACTCAGGAGAGAATGAAGCATTGACAACACCTCATAAGCCCCTTGGCAGCCCTCTCTGAGAACAACCCTCTCCCTCTCCTGCAGAAATAACCATGATTTTGATGTTTGTAATAAATATACCTTCTCTTTTCTTCATAGTTAATGACATCTGTGTGCATTGATAAAAAATGTATTTAGCTTTGCCTGTTTTTAAGCTTTATACAACTGAAATCATATCACATTGTGTCCTTCTGAGCTGTGATTCTTTCAGTACTGTGAGACTCTTCTAGGTTGTTGCATGTATACATAATTCCTTCATATTTTATTGGCATATAGTGTTACATTTTAGGAACATTTCACAAATTGGGGAAATGCTGCTGTTGCTAGATCATAGGATATGTGTGTCTTCAACATCATAAGAGAATGATAAAGTATTTTCCAAAATGGCTATACCAATTAGCATTCCCACTCTCCATATAAGAGAGCTCCATCCATTCACATCCTAGCCAACCCGGGTATCATCAGACTTTGGCATTTTAGCCAGCCTGATTAGTTTCTAGTGGTAACTATTTGCTGTTGTAATTTACACTTCTATTACTAAAGAGCTTGAACACATTTTCTTATATTTATTGGACACTTGTTTATTCCCTTTTGTGCAGTTTTTTGCTCTAGCAGTATTTTTTTATGGCTTGACTACCTGTTTTAAAAATTGATTTGATTTTCTGTATATCCTGGCTATGAATCTTGAGTTTTTTTGTTGGTAATATACATAAGAAATAACTTCTTTTGTTCTGTAGCCTGGCTTTCCAGTCTGTTTCTGGTGCCTTTGGATGAATAGAAATTTTACATATTAAAGCAGTCAAATTGATGCTTTTTTTCTTTACATTTAGAGTTTTAAAAATCTTACTTAAGAAATACTTTCCTTCTCCATGATCAGGACTATAGTCTCTTACACAATTGTATAGCTCCACCTTTCCTATTTAGGTTGAGATTGATTTTTGTATGTGTTTGAGGTAAGAGACAAATTTCATCTTTTGACATGGGGATATCTGATAGTTCTAATACTATCATACACTGATCTACAGTGTCATTTATATATCAATTGCCCATATATTCAAGGGTCTGTTTCTAGGCTCTCTGCTGTGTTTCATTGATCTACATGTCTATCTATGTCTTAATAACTACTTTGTCTGCATTCCTGTCTTTATTCTTACTTTAGACCTATTATGTTAAAAAAATCTAACTGATACTTTTAAGAAGATACTTTACATACTGTATCTGACATTCTTATTTCTTTCCACCAAAGGATTGATTTCATTACTTAGCTTTTCATTAATTTTGGAAAGGGAAGCTCCAATAGTGCATTTTTGGTCCTGCTATAAGTCATTCTTTCCTTCAAAAAAATTTTGTTTATGGCATTCTCTCTTCTTAACACACAGGTATCCTGGGTACAGGATTAACTATATCTGAGGATCAAAAGTCCTCAGAATGCCCTAGGTCTTGAGGACATGATATTTTGGTGATGGCTGCTTTGACATCCTTGTTCCTCAGCGTGTAGATGAGAGGGTTGAGGACAGGTGTGAGAATAGCAAACACTACGTTGCCCATGATGTGGAAGTCAAGAGGCAGGTCAGCCCTGTAGGCCACATAGGCTATGGCAATGGATGAGTAGTAAGTGCCAACCACCAGGAGGTGGGAGCTGCAGGTGGAGAAGGCTTTGGAGCGTCCTTCTCGGGAGCTGATGCGAAGCACTGAGGCCAGGATGTGGGCATAGGAGAGAAGCACCAGGAGAAGGGGCAGGAAGGACACCACCATGGCGATGCAGAAGCCCATGAGGGTCTGGAGGGTGGTGTCAGAGCAGGAGGCCTGGACCACAGCTAAGTGGTCACAGAAGCAGTGGTAGATGTGAGCGGTGTTTTCAAAAGCCATGTGGGAGGTCTGCACCACTGCTGGGATGGGCAGAAGGAGGGCGGTGAGCCAGGCACTGGCTGCCAGGGCAGCATTGGTCTGCGGGGTCATGAGCGCAGGGTAGTGCAGCGGGCGGCAGATAGCCACATAGCGGTCATAGGCCATGACCACCAGGATGAAGGCTTCAGAGCATGTAAAGCTTTGGAAGAGGTACATCTGCAATAAGCAGGAAGTAAAGCTGAGAAAATGGTCCCCAAATAGGAATAGGGACAGCATCTTGGGGACAGTGGTTGTGGTGAAGAGGATGTCCAGGGCTGAGAGGTTGATCAGAAAGAAGTACATGGGCTTGTGGAGGCTGGGCTCTGCCACCACAGCCACCAGGATCACGGCATTACCTGTGAGGATGAGAAGGTAGAAAAGGAGAAAAATCAAAAACACAGGGAGGAAGAGGGACTCTGGCAGAGAGGGGATGCCCACCAGGTAGAAGACTGGTGAGCCACCCACTGATCCATTACAGGTTGTGGCCTCCATAATGAGCCAGTGCTGGATTTCTGGGAGATGAGCAGCTGGAACATCTGGACACTGGAATATCTGGAAACAATAGAATCAAAGGATTATGGAATGAGAAATCTACAATATTTACACTCTAGTCAAAATATAAAGGTAATATTACAACCAGCTCTTGAGGACTGATTAGTAGGTTGTGGTATTAACTCCTACCGTATGAACCCAAAACTTCTACCTTCTCTCTTTTGTCAAACTAATTATTAATTAACTAATAACCCACCAAATGAAAGATATGCTATGTTCAGCTGACACAGTGATGAAAATGGAGAAGGCAGGCAAAGTCCCTATCTTCTTAGACTTTACGTTTTACTAGGATAGTCAGATCCAAACATTTGATTATTGAATTATGATTGTGAAAAACTCTCCGGAAAGATTTCTGCTAGTCTTCATGTTAGATTTTATGTATCTAGTTTGGGATGTCAGGTCTCTTAAATCAAGTCATTGAACTCATGCCTCTTCTTTTGCACTCAAAGTTCCACCATGTTGCTTTGGAAGGTCTGCTTTCTCCAAGGTTCTTTGCAACATGCTATTGCTCACATAATTATCAAGCTTATTCTTCTCTTGTAAGCCTCAAATGGTGGTTCTTCCTCACTCCTTCTAAGCTAGGTGTCAGTACTTCCCATTTCTGTGTAGAATATAACAGATCACGCTAGCCCAACACTTCCACTGCAGCAATTAGGCAAAATTGGGTGAATTACAAATATCATATTTTTCAGTAATCTGGAGAAACACAGGTGCAAGAAGGATGCAATGAGTTGGATTTCCAGGGAGGAGGGGCCTTCAAAGTGAACCGACAATCACCAGCTCTTTTCTTCTCTGGGAATATGACTCTGAGATTACTCCATCCCTGATATTGCTTCTAATAAAATATCTTTCATGCCACTGAATTATAAAAATGCCAAATCTAGACATGTCCAGCCAGGTGTTTGTTTGTTTGTTTTTTCTTTGTAGGCAGAAGGGACAAGAGCTTGCCCAAGATTACATGGCAAAGCTAGGACAAGAACCCAGACCTCTGACTGGCAACCTAAGTCTATTTATTCTATGTTATGTCTTCTGGAGAATCTAGAACTTAAGTTTTCATGTGGAGAGAGACTGGGCAACGATTTTCTCTTTCTATCTCCTTTTCTAAGATGATACGGTCAACAACAACCCTAAATTCCAAATTGTTCTTAAGTTTCTTAAATGTGGAGGGCAAAATGATTTCCTGTAAGCGGGTGAAGGCTGATAAAATGTCTTTGTAAAAGACACCTGAAATAGGCCACTCCGTTGTGAAGTCTTCCTTGAAAGAAAGAAAAAAAAAATGTTCTAGAGGTTGATCCCCGTTAGCCAAGCAGAAAAGCAAAACTCCTGCACCGTGCCTTAAAAGAGTGAACCCTCAGCTGACCAGATCCAGTCTCCCAAAGCCAATCACCAGGTTTCTCTCAAATGCAAGTTGATGCAAATCACTTTTATTTTCTTGCATGTTGTAAGAGCTCAGAGAAGTCAATTTTGGATTGATTGTCACTGCGTTAAACTGATTTGGGGTTTGAGGGGCAAAAATTCAGAGCTATCAAGTCTAACTCCTTTTCCCTTCTCTGGCTCATTTCTAGATGTGGAAGTCAAGAGGCAGGTCAGCCCTGTAGGCCACATAGGCTATGGCAATGGATGAGTAGTAAGTGCCAACCACCAGGAGGTGGGAGCTGCAGGTGGAGAAGGCTTTGGAGCGTCCTTCTCGGGAGCTGATGCGAAGCACTGAGGCCAGGATGTGGGCATAGGAGAGAAGCACCAGGAGAAGGGGCAGGAAGGACACCACCATGGCGATGCAGAAGCCCATGAGGGTCTGGAGGGTGGTGTCAGAGCAGGAGGCCTGGACCACAGCTAAGTGGTCACAGAAGCAGTGGTAGATGTGAGCGGTGTTTTCAAAAGCCATGTGGGAGGTCTGCACCACTGCTGGGATGGGCAGAAGGAGGGCGGTGAGCCAGGCACTGGCTGCCAGGGCAGCATTGGTCTGCGGGGTCATGAGCGCAGGGTAGTGCAGCGGGCGGCAGATAGCCACATAGCGGTCATAGGCCATGACCACCAGGATGAAGGCTTCAGAGCAAGAGAAGCTGTGGAAGAGGTACATCTGCAGGAAGCAGGCAGGGAAGCTGAGGTAGTGGTCCCCAGCTAAGAGGAGGGATAGCATCTTGGGGACAGTGGTTGTGGTGGAGAGGATGTCCAGGGCTGAGAGGTTGATCAGGAAGAAGTACATGGGCTTGTGAAGACTGGGCTCTGTCCCCACAGCCACCAGGATCAGGGCGTTTCCCACCAGGATAAGCAGGTAGAAGGACAAGAAGATGAAGAAGACAGGGAGGAATAAGACGTCCTGTAGAGAGGGGATGCCCACCAGGTAGAAGATGGGTGAAGAGTCTTTTGATCCATTACAGGCTGTGGCATACATGGTGGGAGAGAGCTATATGCTAGGGTGACAGGCAGTCAGAGCATCTGGAAACTAGATAAAACAGAAGTTTGGAAGGAGAATTCTGTACAGTTCACTCTACGATGACTGCAATCCAAAGCATTTATGACTGAGTTTAGAGGACTGGGACTATCATTCTTCCATCTTCACCCACAATTTTCTCCTTCCTTCTTCCATAACGTATTTAGTAAGTACCTACAGTGCACAAGGCTGTGAGAAGGCAAATAAGGCACATACGGGCCCTGCCTTTACAAGGCTTAAATTCTAGTAGAAGGATGGTGGGTTTAAAAGCAAACCACATAGGCGTTCCCTGGTGGTCCAGTGGTTAAGACTCTGTACTCCCAATGCAGAGGGCCTGAATTCAATCCTTGGTCAGGGGACTAGATCCCACATACTGCAACGAAGATTCCCTATCTGGCAACTGAGACCCAGAAGAGCCAAATTAATAAATAAATATTTTATTAAAAGCCAATCACATGGCTAATTATCAGTTATAGCTATGATAAGTGCCTTGAAAGAGCTTCTGTTCCTTCTCTGCTCCACGTCCCACAGTATCTTTTGAGCATCAGATCTTAGATGATCGCTTAAGATTCCTACGTCATTGCTTCTTCTTTTGCTCTTGTTTCAAGTTCTACTAAGTGACATCACTCTACCACATCACTAGAAAGAGCTGATTTTTCCAATATTTTTTGCAGCATGCTGCTTGCCCAGGCCACTCATTACCCAGGGAAGGGCTCCCCTTTCATTTTTCAGGCTCAGAAACTCTGCTGGTTTCTCTCCCTGCCAAGTTCTCTGGGTTCTCTCTCTCATGTTTCAGTGATGGGAAGGACCCACGCCTTCAGAGGCACTGCCCTCTTCCTGATGGAGCCCAAGCTGATGGTGCATCTTCTCCTCCTTTAGGGTCTGTTGACATCCTTCCTCCTGGCTGCCACTGCCCAGCCAGTGTTGTATTTAGCTCTTTGATCCCAACTGTGGTGTGGGCTCCTCCAAATATCAGCTGAGAAGACACAAGGAGCTGTCAGGAGGGCTAGAAAGGACCCAGAGAACTGAAAACTGTAGCTGCCCAAATAGAAAAACCTCATACCGCAGGTTGTTCGTTAAATGTGTGCTGGGGTCCGTTCAGGGGCTGCTGAGGCAGTTCTGGTTCATCCCTACTCAGGATGAGCCTCTAATGAGCAGTCCAGGCAGTTTTATGTTCACAACTCTATCACTGCTGTTTGAACTCTATTGATGTCATCAAGCAACTGTCCTTGAAATTCTTAGGAACAACAGCTACTTTCTTTCTTTTCTAAAACAAATGCAAAACAGACTAGCTACAAACACCCCTCATGTCCTGTAATCATAGAATGTCAGACTGGAACAAAAAGTTTTTTAAAATCTTCAATTCCAACCCGTTTCCCCTACCCAACTTCTTGCCCACCTTTAAAAAATTCCCTAGTTTGCTCTGTGATGGATTTGGATTGTACAGTCTGGCTTCTAGATTTGGAAGTGGGGACTGGCAACTACTTTGTCTAAAATGAGCACAGGAAGGACAACTGTCCTGTGTGTGTGCTCCTGGAAAGAGAATCTCAGAGGTCACACCAAGGACCTGGCAAGACACTGACTTGTCTGTCTCCATGTTAAAGGGTTCACTCTCAGTTAACCAGAACCCTGGTCCAACAAGTATGGTCACCAGGTTTTTTTCACACCTGAAGGAATGCAGACTGCACTGCCCTGGACATTTCTGCTCTCAGAGAAGCATCTGTGGCTGCTGGTCCTGGGTGAGGTAGAGCAGGGGATTGGGGGGGCAGAAAGGCAGGTATCTGAAGCCAGAGGGGCCCTAAGGGAGCCATCAAGTCAAGTTCCCTTCCCCCTTGCAGATGGAGAGAGGGATGCTGAGACCCCAAAGGAGAGGTGGCATGCGGTTTTTCACACCAACTGGTGCTGGACTGTCCAACAGGCAGACTAGGCATATGCTGGGTCACCAGCCAAGCAGGGGCACCAAGAATACTTTTGGAAAGAATTTAACATTTAATCTTTCAAAGCACAATTCAGCTGGCTATCTTAGGAAATATCTAGAGTTAGCTGGACTTTCTTACACTATTTTACAGGTTAGGGTTCTCATTTTGTTCTGGATTGCGCACTACATCTGAGTGATGCAGTCCTGTGCTTAGGATCTTTTGTTGCTGTTCTTAATTGCTCAGTCGTGTCCAACTCTTTGCAACCCCGTGGTCTGTAACCCGCCAGGCTCCTCTGTTCATGGGATTTCCCAGTCGAGAATGCTAGAGTGGCTTGCCACTTCCTTCTCTAGGAGATCTTCCTGATCTCGGAATCGAACCTGCATCTCCAGCATTGCAGGCAAATTCTTTACCGCTGAGCCACTAGGACTTAATAGGTACTGTTTCCCAGGATACAGAACTTGCCCCAGCAGGTCCTCCCTGTTGGGATTGTCCAGGAGAATGTTACAGTGCAGGTGGGGACAGGGAAGGATGGAGAATCACCAAGGTTCAACCTGATGCTTTGCTTTCTGTGCACCATCTTCTCCCATCATCCAGCCCTGCCAGGGAGCAGTTGTTGCCTTCAGCATATGAGAAACTGAGGGCTGGAACAAAACCCTTGTTTAAGGCAATGTTTGGTGAGGGGTAAGAGCACAGGTCATTCTGGAGCCAGCCTGCTGTAGAAGAACCCTGCCTTTAGCAACCAGAAGTCCTGGCTCCTGGACCAGCTCTGCCACTCACTTCTTGTGACTCTCGTGTATGGCTGTTAGCATAACTGATGCCATCTTGGCCCCTTTCAGTGTCTCCTGTCCTTCCACTGACCCTAACCAGGATTGTACTGTGCAGTAAACCACTTCTCTGTCATCAAGGGCTTTGTAGTTAACAAATATTGTTTAATGATGAGGATCATGTGGCCTCTATGCTGTTAGTCCCTAAACAATGCTGAAAATCTTCTGTGATGTACTCCCGGCACTCACGAGACCAGTCATCCATTCATTAATCTTGATTTAGGAATGCATATCCTGTCTCCAAGCACTTACCCCCATGCCCTAGATTAACTATAAAATTGTCCCAGTGGCCCCTCCATGGTGCATAGTGCAGCTATGAATGTTTCCAGATTCTTGTCTGCTTGATCCTGATAAGTTACCCTATAATAAAACCACCTTGTAAGTTACCCTATAATAAAAAGATCCATTAATCATATGGAGCTGCATGCCTCATTTTACAGTCTCAGAATGCCTTCTCAATTTGGCGGGTACTTTTCATTCCCTGCATCCTCCAACACTTGGTTTTCTCATCTGTGTAGTGATGGGTTTAGAGGAAAAATAACTCTGAGGGGTTTACCCTTTTCCAAGTGTCCGCTCTGTGTCTGGCGGAGCGCATGTCACATGGTCCATGACTCAAAGGGAAGGGGCGAGGGTGAGGGCTCTCCCAGCTAGTGAGCCCCTGCTGCCAGCCAGGGACTTTACCTGCAGCATGTCCTGAGGGCCTTAGTGGTCAAGTGTGTGCACTATGAGTCAGAAAGGACCGGATTCCCAACCCAGCTCCTAACTGCAGCTTATTTCCTTCATCTGTGACCCCCGGGGTTGCTGAGTCCTGCAGAGAGAATGCTTAAGCAATGCTACACAAGAACCTGGAACAACTGTAAACCCCAAGTGGGCTAGTGTCTCCAATGTTACTGCTGCCATCAGCCTTGCTTTCCCATGGAAGGCCTTGACCAGGACAATTTGAATCCCACCTCTGAGCACACAGACCGGACAGGGTATGTAGTCCAAGGCCCCACAGCCCACATACACACAGCAACCTGGCTCCTGGGTGCCTGCATGTTGTGCATGTCCAGCTAGTCTTCCTAATCCCTGGTCCCAGTTCTATCCCTCCCTCTCACATCCTTGCCCTGTCTCCACACTCTGGTCTTTGCTGAGCTCTGGCACGGCACCCCCAGCTCACTCACCTGCCAAGTCCTGTCTACCTTGATGCCTCTCGTGGTGTCCCCTATGTGTCTTCCAACCTGGCTGGCAGAGAAGAGCCTGGTAGCAGATGGGCTGTGGCTAATTAAACCCCTAAATCTCCCTTTCAGCCAGGCCTGCTGGAGTACTCTCCCTTGAGGCAGGGCTCCTTTGGGGCACTGAGCCTCCTACTCACCCAGGATTGACTTCTTTATGTTGGGATGGGATTTACCTCTGAGATGTTCCGATAATGAGAACAACATTGTTAATAGCCCTCATGGGTTCCAGAACTTTACAACCAATGGGGCAGCTTTTACTGACATTATTCAATTTGGTCCCAAGAACAGCCAAAGGAGACAGGCAGGTCAAGGGGAAGAAATTAAGGTCCAGAGAAGTGAAATGACTTACTGATGCTTATGCTACTGTTTAGTATTAAAACTACATGGCAGACTCAGAACTTCATCCCCAGAACCGTACTCTGCATATGGATCAGGGCAGAGGGTCTAAATAGGGTCCTGGGTTTGAATACCAGTTCTAATATATTTTAGCTATGGTTAAGAAGATCCCCTAGAGAAGGGATAAGCTACCCACTCCAGTATTCTTGGGCTTCCCTGGTGACTCAGACAGTAAAAATCTGCCTGCAATGTGGGAGACCTGGGTTCAGTCTATAGGCTGGGAAGATCCCCTGGAGGAGGGCATGGCAACCCACCCCAGGATTCCTGCCTGGAGAATCCCCATGGATGGAGGAGCCTGAAGGGCTAATCCACGGGGTCACAAAGAGTCGGACACAACTGAGTGACTAAGCACAGCATGTCACTTTAGGCAAGTTGCTTGAACTCTCAGTCTGAGTTTCTCCATCTATAAAATGGAGCATAGCAATATTATGCATCTCATAGAGTTTTTGAGCAGATTTAATGAGATAACTTAAATTGAAGAAAGTAGGGAAAACCACTAGACCATTCAGGTATGACCTAAATCAAATCCCTTATGATTATACAGTGGAAGTAAGAAATAGATCTGACAGACAGAATGCCTTATAAACTATGAACAAAGGTTCCAGACATTGTACAGAGGACAGGGATCAAGACCATCCCCAAGGAAAAGAAATGCAAAAAACCAAAATGACTGTCTAAGGAGACCTTACAAATAGGTGTGAAAAGAAGAGAAGTGAAAAGCAAAGGAGAAATGGAAAGATAAACCCATTTGAATGCAGAGTTCCAAAGAAAAGCAAGGAGAGATATGAAAGCCTTCCTCAGTGATCAGTGCAAAGAACTAGAGGAAAACAATAGAATGGGAAAGACTAGAGATCTCTTCAAGAAAATTAGAGATACCAAGGGAACATTTCACGCAAAGATGGGCAAAGTAAAGGACAGAAATGGTATAGATCTAACAGAAGCAGAAGATATTAAGAAGAGGTGGCAAGAATGCACAGAAGAACTATACAAAAAAGATCTTCATGACCAAGATAATCACGATGGTGTGATCACTCACCTAGAGCCAGACATCCTGGAATGTGAAGTCAAGTGGGCCTTAGGAAGCATCACTACGAACAAAGCTGGTGGAGGTGATGGAATTCTGGTTGAGCTATTTCAAATACTAAAAGATGATGCTGTGAAAGTGCTGCATTCAATATGCCAGCAAATTTGGAAAACTCAGCAGTGGCCACAGGACTGGAAAAGGTCAGTTTTCATTCCAATCCCAAAGAAAGGCAATGCCAAAGAATGCTTAAACTACTGCACAATTGCACTCATCTCACACTCTAGTAAAGCAATGCTCAAAATTCTCCAAGCCAGGCTTCAACAATACATGAACCGTGAACTTCCAGATGTTCAAGTTGGTTTTAAAAAAGGCAGAGGAACCAGAGATTAAATTGCCAACATTCGTTGGATCATGGGAAAAGGAAGAAAGTTCCAGAGAAACATCTATTTCTGCTTTATTGACTATGCCAAAGCCTTTGACTGTGTAGATCATCACAAACTATGGAAAATTCTTCAAGAGATGGGAATATCAGACCACCTGACCTGCCTCTTGAGAAATCTGTATGCAGGTCAGGAAGCAAAGTTAGAAGTGGACATGGAAAAACAGACTGGTTCCAAATAAGAAAAGGAGTACGTCAAGGCTGTATATTGTCACCCTGCTTATTTAACTTCTATGCAGAGTACATCATGAGAAACGCTGGGCTGGAGGAAGCACAAGCTGGAATTAAGATTGCCGGTAGAAATATCAATAACCTCAGATATGCAGATGACACCACCCTCATGCCAGAAAGCGAAGAACTAAAGAGACTCTTGATGAAAGTGAAAGAGGAGAGTGAAAAAGTTGGCTTAAAACTCAACATTTAGAAAACGAAGATCATCGCATCCGGTCCCATCACTTCATGGGAAATAGATGGGGAAACAGTAGAAACAATGGCTGACTTTATTTTCTTGGGCTCCAAAATCACTGCAGATGGTGACTGCAGCCATGAAATTAAAAGACGCTTACTCCTTGGAAGAAAAGTTATGACCAACCTAGACAGCATACTAAAAAGCAGAGACACTACTTTGTCAACAAAAGTCCATCTAGTCAAGGCTATGGTTTTTCCAGTAGTCATGTATAGCTGTGAGAGTTGAACTATAAAGAAAGCTGAGCACTGAAGAATTGATGCTTTTGAACTGTGGTGTTGGAGAAGACTCTTGAGAGTCCCTTGGACTGCAAGGAGATCCAACCAGTTCATCCTAAATGAAAATAGTCCTAAATATTCATTGGAAGGACTGATGTTGAAAATGAAACTCCAATACTTTGGTCACCTGATGTGAAGAACTGACTCTTCTGAAAAGACTGATGCTGGGAAAGATTGAAGGTAGGAGGAGAAGAGGATGAGGTGGTTGGATGGCATCACCGACTCAATGAACATGAGTTTGAGTAAACTCCATGAGTTGGTGATGGACAGGGAGGCCTGGCGTGCTATGGTCCATGGGGTCAGAGTCAGACATGACTGAGCGACTGAACTGAACTGAATGAGATAACAGACATAAGATATTTGAAGTGAAACACAATTATGTGAAAATTACTCCAGGAGTTTTGTTTGCATTTTCTAGCAATACCCAGGGGAAAGGCTGCCTGCATACATTCAGTTTCCCAGGGGACTAGTGATGTTCATCTCCTGCAGGGGAAGATGTACTTTTCATGGGCTCTTAGGGTCTCTAGATGCCTAACAGCTGGATTTATAGATACTGTACTTCTATAGGATGTCAACAGCTGGCATCGAAGCTCAGACTGCTTAGTACCCAATAGTTGGTTTGTTCTACTTATAAAGTTACTCTCTTATTCCCTTTCCCCAAAAAAGGAAAGCAATGAGAGTCAGGCTCAGCACGCCTCTATCTCAGGGTATATGTGTGTGAGTTGTTAGCAGCCAGCACTCAGCTCCTAGAGGACAGACCACTGTCGACTCCAGTCTATCCCTTGAATCTCTCAGATTCACTCATTTTTAAAAAGTTTTTCTAACATGGACCATTTTAAACGTCTTTATTGAGTTTGTTATAATATTGTTTCTTTCTTTTATGTTCTGGTTTTTTGCCAGTGAGGCATGTGGGATTTTAGGCTCCCCCACCAAGGATTGGAGAAGGAAATGGCACCCCACTCCAGTACTCTTGCCTGGAAAATCCCATGGACAGAGGAGCCTGGTGAGCTACAGTCCATGGGGCCGCAAAGAGTTGGACACGACTGAGCGCCTTCACTTCACCAGCAATTGAACCCACATCCCCTGCACTGGAAGGAAAGTCTTGGCAACTGGACCACCAGGAAAGTCCTAGGTCCATTCACTTTTCAGAAGTTCACTCCATTTGGACATAGGGTTTCCACAATTCTGACTGGTACATTTTCGAGGGAAATTTCCAAGACAAAGATTAGTTGAATTGCCGACTGCCCCTGCTGCTGCGTCAGTCCCAAGGCTGCAACATTCCTGCTCTGCTCCCTCCTCTCTCACCCATTCTAGTTCCCCTTCCCCTTTTCCTTCACACTCAATCTTCTCAGCGGCTCTAGATGGAGTCCCTTCTAGCATGATCCAGATCCTCGTCCATGTCAGTCCTGAGCTCCTGGTTGCTATGCTTCATCATGCTATGGTTGTTTTCATGGCCCACTAAGAGTTAGAGTTGGCAGAAATAAGAAATGCTTACTTGCCTGAGTGCCAACCTCCCAGTCCCCATTATGGAAGAGCAGTTTTCCTTCCTCCTGATGATCACGGTAAATTGCCCTTGTTAGCATGGTAACTCCTTTTTGTGACTGCTGGTCTACTCTCACAGTGAGCTTAAAATGACCAGGCAGAAGTTGTAGCTTTAAATTTAGTGAGATTTGTTGTGTCTCCAGTTGAATCAGGGCTGCTTAATCCACAGAGGCCAGAGTCATCAGGACTGGAAACACAAATTTCCCCAGTCACTGAGGGTAATGATGAGTGGAGCCACTCAAACTTCCACCCCGCAGTTCTTGGCAGGAAGCATCTCTTTTTAATGGACATCCAAGCTGAAAATGGATCCATTCCATTGGACAAGAACACGGACCCTGTTACCACTCCCTGACTGGAGAAGCTAATGGTTTTCTTATGCAATCTTTTCAAGCCTCTCCCCCAACTGTATTGCTGATTCATGAATATTTGCTAACAAACAAGTGATATCAATGCCAAAAATAGAAGAACTTACAGGAATATTTTAACATTGAATCAAATGCTAACTTCTTGGCTCCCTCAGTCCCCTCCCCTGTTGCTTCTCTCGGTCATATTGCCTTATAGTATTTCTTTGGGTCTGACTCTGCAGTTAAACTATAAATACCATGGGAGCAACAAATAGGTCTGGTTTATTTCTGTGCAGATCAAGTAAAGATTTTTAATATGAATCACTGAATGATCAAATTTTATTCATCATGTTAATGACTGGGGGAAATTGTGAAAATCAATTATTCTGTAGCACCAGTGGGAAGACTTCTTGATCCATTATTTGAGGACTAGGTTTTAGATGTCTGATCAACCAAATGAAGTCAATTTGGATTGCTATAATTCATTTAAAAATGTTTATTGTGTTTATTCTGTACTGCATACTGTCATTTGTGTCTAGGGAGCTGAATTAGTTTTAACTATGGCTGTGAGAGTTGGACTGTGAAGAAAGCTGAGTGCTGAAGAATTGATGCTTTTGAACTGTGGTGTTGGAGAAGACTCTTGAGAGTCCCTTGGACTGCAATGAGATCCAACCAGTCCATCCTAAAGGCGATCAGTCCTGGGTATTCTTTGGAAGGAATGATGCTAAAGCTGAAACTCCAGTACTTTGGCCACCTCATGTGAAGAATTGACTCATTGGAAAAGACTCTGATGCTGAGAGAAATTGAGGGCAGGAGGAGAAGGGGAAAACCGAGGATGAGATGCCTGGATGGCATCACGGACTCGATGGACGTGAGTCTGAGTGAACTCCGGGAGTTGGTGATGGACAGGGAGGCCTGGCATCCTGCAAATCATGGGGTCTCAAAGAGTCGGACATGACTGAGCGACTGAACTGAACTGAACTGAAGGATCAAGGGCCCTGGAATTCCCTAGGTTCTGGGGACATGCTATTTTGGTGATGGCTGCTTTGACATCCTTGTTCCTCAGCGTGTAAATGAGGGGATTGAGGATTGGTGTGAGAATAGCACATGCTACGTTGCCCATGATGTGGAAGTCGAGGGGCAGGTCAGCCCTGTAGGCCACATAGGCTATGGCAATGGATGAATAGTAGGTGCCAACCACCAGGAGGTGGGAGCTGCAGGTGGAGAAGGCTTTGGAGCGTCCTTCTCGGGAGCTGATGCGAAGCACTGAGGCCAGGATGTGGGCACAGGAGAGAAGCACCAGGAGAAGGGGCAGGAAGGACACCACCATGGCGATGCAGAAGCCCATGAGGGTCTGGGGGGTGGTGTCAGAGCAGGAGGCCTGGACCACAGCTAAGTGGTCACAGAAGCAGTGGTAGATGTGAGCGGTGTTTTCAAAAGCCATGTGGGAGGTCTGCACCACTGCTGGGATGGGCAGAAGGAGGGCGGTGAGCCAGGCACTGGCTGCCAGGGCAGCATTGGTCTGCGGGGTCATGAGCACAGGGTAATGCAGCGGGCGGCAGATAGCCACATAGCGGTCATAGGCCATGACCACCAGGATGAAGGCTTCAGAGCAGGAGAAGCTGTGGAAGAGGCACATCTGCAGGAAGCAGGCAGGGAAGCTGAGGTAGCGGTCCCCACGCAAGAATAAGGACAGCATCTTGGGGACAGTGGTCGTGGTGGAGAGGATGTCCAGGGCTGAGAGATTGATCAGGAAGAAATACATGGGCTTGTGAAGACTGGGCTCTGTCACCACGGCCACCAGGATCAGGGTGTTTCCCACCAGGATAAGCAGGTAGATTAAGAGGAAAATGACAAAGACAAGGAGGAAGAGGGATTCAGGCAGAGAGGGGATGCCCACCAAGTAGAAGACAGGTGAGGAGCCCTTTGATCCATTGCAGATGGCTTCCATTGTGAGTCGGTGCTGGATATCAGCAGACAGACTGGAAATACCAGTACATTCCTGTAAACCAGAACAAGCATGAAAATGTCAACTGAAACATGCATCTTTTTCTTTCCAACCATGGATTTCAATCCTAACAGTTTCTTTGTGCCTAGAATTTCATTGCACAACTAATATGCCCAGGATGGTGAGTTGTCTAAGGAGCACTGGTTGCAAAGCTGGTCCTGTCTGGTGGAGAAGAGAAACGGACATAAACCTCTGAAGGGCTGTCAAAGGACAGGTAGAGCATATACCAAGAACTGGGGCCAGTGCGAGCAGCTCCAGGGAGGCAGGGAATCCCACATGTGAAATAAGTTTCTTACGATCAGCATTATCCCATGTGACAAAAGACTGGCTTGAAAATAAGCAAATTTCATATAACTGCTGCTGCTACTGCTGCTAAGTCACTTCAGTCGTGTCTGATTCTGTGCAACCCCATAGATGGCAGCCCATCAGGCTCCCCTGCCCCTTGGATTCTCCAAGCAAGAACACTGGAGTGGGTTGCCATTTCCTTCTCCAATGCATGAAAGTGGAAAGTGAAAATTGAAAGTGAAATTGCTCAGTTTTGTTCGACTCTTAGCAATCCCAAGGACTTCAGCCTACCAGGTTCCTCCGTCCATGGGATTTTCCAGGCAAGAGTACTGGAGTGGGGTGCCATTGCCTTCTCTGTTCCATATAACTAGAGGTATGCAAAGCTGGGGTCTTTTTGGCTAAAATGGTGCAGAGGAAGTTTAATATTTAGATAGGAGCTAGATTAAAAATCTTTAAGCAACCGTCTGACCCTAGATCCATTGTTCTTTTTAAAAAGTAATATAACTGAGTGACATTAATCAGAATGTGGAGGATTCCCTTTCTATGATGTCTTATTGATAGAGACAGCTGCTTTCCTCAAGGGCCACTACAAAATGCCATCTGCTGCAGCTGAGAACAGCTCCTCTTTCCGTGCAGCTGCTGCTGGGGCTCTGTCTCAATCTAACATGAATGCCCTGGGACCTGTCCTTGGATCCTGTCTCTTTGTCATGCCCAGGGGCCAACCACCCTGCTCTGCCCAGATCTGCCTGGTTTTAGCACTGCTAGTGCCACATCCCAGGAAATCCCTTAGTCCCTGGCAAACTGAGATGTTAGTCGCCCTACTAGGGTAGGAGCATTTTATATGCCTTTGGTAAAAGGAGTCATTTTCCCCAGTGAATCCAAGTGGAACATGGATTCTCCACCTATTGGAAAAAAAAGAACAAACCAGACTCCCAGGCACTTCCTGGACCACTCCATGGTCTTCCCCACGCCCGGCTGCTGTAGCTCAGCAGGTATCACTGTTTAGCCACTTCATGCCCACTGCCTGGGCCCCAGTCCAGAGTGCACCACGGGGAACTAAAACCACTCAGAAACAGTGTCAGGAGAGACAACCAAGCCCTCTGCAGAGAGTAACTCCACTCCTGGGAGACCACTGAAGAAAGCTCCTGAGGATGCGTGGCAGCCCAAGGCCCCCAGAGTGAGACTTTCCAACCCTCAGAACTGAGCCAATGGCAGTGTATTGATGTTCACTGCCTCTCTGCCCCAGGAACCCCTGGAGTTGATCCACTTGATTTTCCAGAACCATCTCCAGCTTCTCTCCCTCTTCTAACAAAACCCTTCTTGTGTCAAAGATTATGTAAGCATGAAAACTGCTTGCAGACAGTTGAGTCCCTGACCCTTTCTTTCACAAATGAATCTTCAGGCTGGGGTGGGAATGGCGAGCAGCCTCAGGTAAACAGCTGGTCTGCACCAGCCTTGGTCCTGGAATCGAGGCCTCTAGATCTAGTCTTACACTCTTTCCACCAAGAAAGGCCACCTGGAGAATTCAGAAGCTCTGGTCTGCACCTGGGAAAAAAATAGGCCAAAATTTTCCTTTTCCTCTGTTTCTTAGACTGCTGTCAAAGACAGTTATGAATTTCTCTTTTGTTCTGAGGGTGTTTTCAAACAGTTTCAAGTGGACTGGTTACTAAACAGAGGCTCTGCATGGCTAGGGAAAAAAATGCTATCCTCAAGAAGTGACTTAAGGGAACTTCCTTGGTGGTCCAGTGGTTGAGAAACTGCTTTGCAGTGCAGGGGACCCAGGTTTGATCCCTGGTGGGGGAACTAGGACCCCTCATGCTGCAAGGGAACTAAGTCTGAGAGTCACAGCTACTGAGCTTATGAGCTACAACTTGAGAGTCTGCAATGCAAGGAAGGAAAGATCCCACATTCTGTAACTAAGACCTGATGCACCCAAATAAATTTTTTAAAAAAGAAAGAAATGACTTAAAGAAGAGGTGGACTGAATGCTTCTGCATGCAAAAAAGTCATGGCAGTCAAAGCACCCATCCTGAGTAAATCTGTTGTACACTTTGTGCCTAGTAGAACCTAGCTCATAATAAACCCTCAACAAATACTTTTTAAATAAATGAATTAATGAATGAGACAGTTAACCCGAGTTCAACTTAACTTTTTCCCATAATGGACTAATCAGCAGGGATTTTTACTTTCTTTTGTTTTAGCATCTAAATTAATACAAACCATATTTCCAGGGAAGTTGATACAATTCTGAGATGCTGTTCTCTCCCCACTGACTGAGCCCATGTAAGTGAGTTGTGTGAGGTTTGTGCAAGGTTTGCAGGGCTGTCCCAGAATATCAGAGCCAGAAGGATCCTTAAAAGCAAGCAATGTAGTCCAATTCTCATGGCCCTCCCCTCATTTATCCAATAAAGTTACTCAGAGAAGGGAGCAACTTGCTCAATCAAGGTCACACAAAGAGATGAAAGTCAGATCCCCGACTCCCTGCCCAGGTCTCCCAAGAGTCCACCATGGAAGAGGCACTGAAGCGCCCCTGTCTGACAGCCAGGATCATTCATGTTTCCCTCACCAGCCTGCGGCTTTCTTGGGGCTGGAGACTGAGCCAGCTCCTCTTCTGTAAAACCAGCATCTCCGTGGGGCCCAGCACCTCATTTCTCAGTGTTTCCACAGAGTTGTCCTGACCACCCCCCAGGGCTTTCCCTCCAGCGTCCTGCAGAATCAGACCCTTGGTTCTGTGAAAGCTTCTGGCCCTGCTCCCTTGCTGTTACTAATAGGGAGGAGGAGGCCTAGAGAGGGGCTGTGCCTGGCCATAGTCACACAGTCAGTGAGTCAGCAGCCAGCCTGCATGCCCAGTAGCTTCAGCCATGTCCTATTCTTTGCAACCCCATGGACTGTATGTAGCCCACCAGACTCCTCTGTTCATGGGATTCTCCAGGCAAAAGTACTGGAGCAGGTTGCCATGCCCTCCTCCAGGGGATCTTTCCAACGCAGGGATCGAACCCATGTCTCTTACATCTCCTGCATTGGCAGGCAGGTTCTTTACCACTAGCACCTACTGGGAAGTCAGCCTGCAATGCTATAAATTGAGTCAGAAAGAGTTTAGCCCATTTCCCTTCTCTTGCAGCCCCTCTCATTGTGGGGTGAAGGTCCTTGACTGTCTGCCCCCTTAAACCATGTCCTTCCAGAGCCTTGTCCCTCCTCGGGCTCTGACAGGCTCTGGGCACTTCCTTGTAGCCTCCAAGTCTACATGAGGGGGGCTCAGCTCACCTGTAGCTCAGGCCACTCCAGCTGTCCCTTCCTCTCCCCAGGCCAGCGTCACCTCAGTAGGGAGGACCAGGCTGGGACTGGATTCATTAGACCCCTAAGCCCTCATCCCTAGCCCACTGGGGTCCTGTCCCCTGAGGCCTCCTTCTAGGAGGGCCCTGTGTATTGCTTTTCTGGGGACTCCCAAGTGGCTGGTTAGCAGATACCACTGGGCTTTGCTGATATGAGAACAACAATATTAATAGTCCCCACTGGGGCACAGAACTCTGTGGTCTATGGAGGGTTTCCCACCAGTTGAACAACAATTCAGAGCCCCATGTGACAGGCGAGGAAACTGAGGTGCAGAGGTGAGAGGAATTGCTCAGTTCACACAGGACAAGGCAGGGTGGAGATCTCAAGTTTGCTAATTCTTAGTCTAGCCTCTGAGCCAATGAACCACACAAAGGAGAAAAAGTTTGTGAAAAAACCTCCATGTAATTGTAAACTGTGCTATTGGCCAGAGGATGGGGTGTGGGGAACTTTTGAGGTTTTGAATGGATGGGGAAACAGTGGAAACAGTGTCAGGGGGCTCTAAAATCACTGCAGATGGACTGCAGCCATGAAATTAAAAGATGCTTACTCCTTGGAAGGAAAGTTATGACCAACCTAGACAGCATATTAAAAAGCAGAGATATTACTTTGCCAACAAAGGTCCGTCTAGTCAAGGCTATGGTTTTTCCAGTGGTCATGTATGGATGTGAGAGTTGGACTATAAAGAAAGCTGAGCACCGAAGAATTGATGCTTTTGAACTGTGGTGTTGGAGAAGACTCTTGAGAGTCCCTTGGACTGCAAGGAGATCCAACCAGTCCATTCTGAAAGAGATCAGTCCTGGGTGTTCATTGGATGGACTGATGCTGAAGCTGAAACTCCAATACTTTGGCCACCTCATGCGAAGAGTTGACTCATTGGAAAAGACTGATGCTGGGAGGGATTGGGGGCAGGAGGAGAAGGGGACGACCGAGGATGAGATGGCTGGATGGCATCACCGACTCGATGGGCATGAGTTTGAGTAAACTCCGAGAGATGGTAATGAACAGGGAGGCCTGGCGTGCTGTGATTCATGGGGTCGCAAAGAGTCAGACACGACTGAGCAACTGAACTGAACTGAAGCTAGAGGAACAGATGTTACTGAGCAGAGAGCTACTCAGTTTCCCAAATATTCACTCTCTCTCTCTTTAGCTTCTCTTACTCTTTCTTAGACAGAGTTTGTTCTCCATCGAATGAGTCTGGGAGGCCATAGAGTGGATATGTGCTCAGGCCCTGGTGGCAGACCAGTTTGGGTTCAAGCCTGGCTTGGAGCTCTCTGAGGTTCTATTTCCTCTTCTGTTGAACGGGAGTCTGTTCTGTGCAAGGTCTGTACTGGTGAGGTGCAGGGTGAGAAGAGGCGAAGGGGGCCAGCAGTTGTCAGAAGCATCTTCCACCCAGGTTACACGACCCTGTCTCTCCCGGGACTGTGGAAAGGCCCATAACATTTCCAGTCCAGGTCTTGTCCATCTGAGAAAGTGGATGGGGTGGTCCAGAAATGTCTCCAGGAGGAGTCCATGTATCTCAGGAACATTTTTTTTAATTTATAGGTTCCTTTACTTTTTATTAAAAAACTATTTTATTTGTTTTTGTGGCCACACTGTGTGGCATATAAGATCTCATTTCCCTTACCAAGGACTGGACCTGTGCTCCCTACAGTAGAAAGGTAGAGTCTTAACCACTGGGCCACCAGGGATGTCCTATCTCCGGAATATTTTTGAGCTCCGAACAGAAGACAGCCTGGCCCTCTAAATTCCTCCCCGCCCTGCTCCCACACCCAGTGGAGGCCAGCTGCTTAAGCCACTCTGCCCTGGAAAGTCGTCAGTGACGCTCTGTCTATCTCCATCTCGCCCCTGCTGCTCCTCACCTTCCCTGGCGTCAGGCTTCGACAGATCCAAGAGGCTGGAAAAAGAAGGTGCCAAGGGGGAAAGGGAAGTTATAAATACATTGGGGGAGAGACTGGGCTGCCTCCTGGCGTGGGCAGGCGGCTCCTGGAGTGCTGGGGAGGAGAGTCCAGAATCCAGGGCCATCCCTGGGGCCTCCCGCACACTCACCACTGTCACCATCGTTTCTTCCACCAGGAGGCAGTGTGCCATTGGCTTTGGGGGCCACACACTTGAGTTCAAATCCCAGCTCCTCCATTTGGGCAATGACGTCACTTCCCTCTTTGTCTCCCCTTCACGAACAGGAGGTAACAGTAGCGGCTATACTGGCTGGAGTGAAGGTTTAGTGAGACACTCTAGGCGGGAGTTCTTTGCAAGCTGTGAAGTGCTGTGAAGAAGTTTTCTATATTATCTATATTATATATATTTTTTCTGTATTATTATTACCATAGTCACTGAGAGGCCACCCCCTAGATGTCTTCCCCTCTGCAGGGGGACAGCTTGCTCTGCTGCAGCGGCTTTGCTGTTGGCCACAAGTGAGGTTCAGGTGCTGTGACAGCTGGTCCTGCGAGGGGATAAGTGCCTGGTGGTCAGGTCTTGGGTCCAAGTGCGTCTCTGTCACTGTCTCCTCAGGTGAGGGGACCTGTGCTGACCAGTCACCCCTGAGGTACCCTTGAGCTGCTGTGACAGCCCCCACTGGTGAGAGGGGGCGGTATCAGCCACGTCTGAGGGGCACATACACTGCTCTCACAGTCCCCTCAGGTAGAGAATTTACGGGTAGTGGTCATGTCAGGGCCACCCCTGCCCCGCGCTCACAGCCCCCTCAGGTGAGGGGGCTGTAGTATCTGTCACATCAGAAGTAAGTGTGAAAGAAGTGTGAAAGCCTCCTCAGGTGAGGGGAAGTGTGGTGAAGGTTCGTGTCTCGCCACACGCTCCTGGCCTGTGGGACTGGGACGTCACTTGCACGTGTCCCTCAGATCTCACTGCACAACACTAACCTGTATAGGGTAGGACATGTAGCATTATCACAGGTTAACCAATGCTCCCAGCCAACCAAAGGTATTCCTATCTCTTTAAGGATTTTCCACAGTTTGCTGTGACCAAACACAGTCAGAGGTTTAAATGTAGCCAATAAAGCAGAAGTAGATGTTTTTCTGAAATGTTCTTGCTTTTTTGATGATCCAACAGATGTTGGTAATTTGATCTCAGGTTCCTCCTCTGCCTTTTCTAAATCCAGCTTGAACATCTGGAAGTTCATGGTTCACATACTGTTGAAGCCTCACTTGAGAATTTTGAGCATTACTTTGCTACTACTGCTACTGATAAGTTGCTTCAGTCGTGTCCGACTCTGTGCGACCCCATAGAAAGCAGCCCACCAGGCTCCCCCGTCCCTGGGATTCTCCAGGCAAGAACACTGGAGTGGGTTGCCATTTCCTTCTCCAACGCATGAAAGTGAAAAGTGAAAGTGAAGTCGCTCAGTCGTGTCAGACTCTTAGCAACCTCATGGACTGCAGCCTACCAGGCTCCTCTGTCCATGGGATATTACTTTGCTAGATGAGTGCAATTGTGCAGTAGTTTAAACATTCTTTGTCATTGCCTTTCTTTGGGATTGGAATGAAAACTGACCATTTCCAGTCCTGTGGCCACTGCTGAGTTTTCCAAATTTGCTGGTTTATTGAGTGCAGCACTTTCACAGCATCATCTTTTAGGATTTGAAATAACTCAACTGGAATTCCATCACCTCCACTAGCTTTGTTTGCAGTGATGCTTCCTAAGGCCCACTTGACTTCACATTCCAGAATGTCTGGCTCTAGGTGGGTGATCACACCATCGTGGCTATCTGGGTCATGAAGATCTTTTTTGTACAGTTGTTCTATGTATTCTTGCCACCTCTTCTTAATTTCTTCTGCTTTTGTTAGGTCCATACCATTTCTGTCCTTTATTGTGCCCACATTTGCATGAAATGTTCCCTTGTTATCTCTAATTTTCTTGAAGAGATCTGTAGTCTTTCCCATTCTATTGTTTTCCTCTTTTTCTTTGCATTGATCAGTGAGGAAGGCTTTCTTATCTCTCCTTGCTTTTCTTTGGAACTCTGCATTCAAATGGGTAGAACTTTCCTTTTCTCCTCTACCTTTAGCTTCTCTTTTTCAGCTATTTGTAAGGCCTCGTTAGACATCGTTTTGCCTTTTTGCCTTTCTTTTTTTGGGGGATGGTCTTGATCACCGCTTCCTGTATGATGTCAAGAATCTCCGTCCATAGTTCTTCAGGTACTCTGTCTATCAGATCTAATCCCTTGAATCTATTTGTCACTTCCACTGTATAATCATAAGGGATTTGATTTAGGTCATACCTGAATGGCCTAGTGACTTTCCCTACTTTCTTCAATTTAAATCTGAATTTTGCAATAGAGTTCATGATCTGAGCCATAGTCAGTCTTATTTTTGCTGACTGTATAGAGCGTCTCCATCTTTGGCAGCAAAGAATATAATCAATCTGATTTTGGTATTGACCATCTGGTGATGTCCATGTGTAGAGTCCTCTCTTGTGTTGTTGGAAGAGGGTGAAGAAGTTCTGGAGATGGATGGTGATGGTTCTGCTGCTGCTGCTGCTGAGTCGCTTCAGTCGTATCCAACTCTGTGCGACCCCATAGCCGGCAGCCCACCAGGCTTCCCCGTCCCTGGGATTCTCCAGGCAAGAACACTGGAGTGGGTTGCCGTTTCCTTCTCCAATGCATAAAAGTGAAAAGTGAAAGTAAAGTCGCTCAGTCATGTCCAACTCTTCACGACCCCACGGACTGCAGCCTACCAGGTTCCTCTGTCCATGGGATTTTCCAGGCAAGAGTACTGGAGTGCTCTTCTACCACAAGGCAAATGTACTTAATGTCACTGAACCATAAACTTAAAATGTTTAATATAGTAAATTTAATGTTTTAGATATGCAACCCCACACACAGAAGGCTATGCTTTTTCCAGTCGTCACGTATGGATGTGAGAGTTGGACCAAGCGGCAAAGAATTGATGCTTTCAAATTGTAGTGTTGGAGAAGACTCTTGAGAGTCCCTTGGACTGCAAGGAGATCAACTAGTCAATCCTAAAGGAAATTAACCCTCAATATTCATTGGAAAGACTGGTGCTGAAGCTGAAGTTCCAATAATTTGGCCACCTGATGCAAAGAACTGACTCGTTGGAAAAGACCCTGATCATGGGAAAGAGTGAAGGCAGGAGGAGAAGGGGACAACAGAGGACGAGATGGTTGGATGGCATCACCAACTCAATGGACATGAGTTTGAGCAAGCTCTGGGAGATGGTGAAGGATGGGGAAGCCTGGCGTGCTGCAAAAGAGTCAGACATGACTGAGTGACTGAAAACAACAACCACACCCCTCCCTCCCAAAAAAATTAAGTGACACAGCTACCAAGTGGAAAAAACCAGTACTCCTGCCCCAGAGCCTTGTTCTTGTCCACCCACAATTTCCTCTCATTGCAAGTGGAACTTCTAATCTGGCAGAAGACAGAGGAGGAGTAAGCATCCACATCAGGCTCAGAGAGGTTGATCCTGAGGGCCCCAGGATGTGGGCCAGGGCAGAGTTTGAAGCAGGGAGGGGCATGGTCAGATTTAAGGGCTGGAAAGTTCCCTCTGGCTCACAGCAAGATGGAGACTGGAGACAGGGAAGAGGCAGGGACACTGCCCAGGCCGGAGCTGCTAGTGGCCAGCACCAGGGCAGTGACAGCAGAATGGGAAGAAGTAGGCTGGTTCGAGAGACGAGTGTGGAGGACAGGGAGAGAGGGGAACAGGCAGTGACTGCACCCACTGGGCTCCCCTGCCCTGTCCGCTTCAGCCTCCTCTGACAGTCTCCTTTCCAGCCCCCTCCTCCCTACACCGCGCGCCCCCCGACTGGAGTCTTAAAGGTTTTAAGAGCCAGGGGCGCAGATCTCCTGTCTGGCCTCCAGGGGGCAGTGTTACAAAGTCTGCAGGGCACTGGGGCGCTTGCAGCCAGGGGCAAAGGCTTGCTCCCCTCCGTCTCCGCTGCACCCCCCACCCCTGTGTCCTCTCTCCCAGAAGTCAAATTATTAATAACTGTAATCTCTCATGTCCCACACTTGGCACCTTACAAAAGCAGTGGTACATCCATTAGCTCACATGTTCCTTCCCCAAAGACGGGGCAGAGCAGGAAGAGACCCAGGACGACCACTTTATAATAAGGAAACCTAGAGCCAGCAGGAAATAGGACCTAACCAAAGCCAGGGTGTTAGTTAGAGCCAGGGTTGGGAGCAACAAGCCAGCCAGTGCCCGGTCTGGACCCTGTGCACCCACAGAACAACAGGCCAGCCCACCGGCCTGGGAGCCCCAGATTCGCCCTTGAACTCCCTCCCACCTCAGAGGTAATTGAGTCCCATGGGGTTGTCAGTGAGGTCGGACCGCCCTGGCACGCACCTGATTTACTTCTTCCCCATCCTCCGCCTCCAGAATTACAAGAGTCAATGGCATTACCATCATCACCATATTAATAATGGCTTGTGTCTGCTCAGCTCTCAGACTTAGTGAGCACTAATCCATCAACTCATCTGAGCCCTTGGACAGTCCTGGAAAGGTATTTCACAGACAAGGGCACCGACAATCAGAGACGGCAAGAGACCAACCTCAGATCACCCAGCTAGGTCTCTGGAGAGTTCACAGTCCCCTGGGAGAGCTGCGCACATAGAGTTGAAGACAGTGAGATGGTTGGGTTTAGTGCAGCCCTGCTGGGAGGTTTCCCATCATCTCTACAGATGAGGAAACAGCCTCAGAGATCTTACTGGGTCAGGATGAAACCATCTGTTGCCACACGCATGCTCTGTCTGGGCACAGTGCATGCAGAGTTTCCAGCAGGGTACATAGTCTCTCCAGGCTGGAGGGAGAGGCTGGTGAGAGGTAGCAGCAGTTGGCCACGGGGGAAGGCTGCTGTTAGGGCATATGGGCTTCTCCAGGAAGAAACTCCAGGCCAGGTTTAAGCTGCAGAAAGCACAGTCAGGGCTGGGCTGCACAGGGCTGGGTGGGCTGGCGGAGCCAGTGGCTGTACTGAGCCAAGGTGGGTAGGGCTAAGTGGCCAGGCTGGATGCTTACCTGCCTGCAGACCTGTCTTCTCACCTAGCTGGGAAATTTGCTGTGTTCTGATCCAGGAGCCATGCCAGCAAAGGTGGGAAAGTCCTGAACCCTTGGCAGGAGGGGTTTCTGTTTCTCTTCCACCAGAGGGAGATATCAAAGCCCAGGGAGAGACTGCGACTTCCCCGTGGTCACAACGCAGCAGAACCTGCTGGTCTCCTGGCCTCAGTCTCCCAATCTGAAAAAGTGAGGGATTGAATTAAATGAGCTCCAAGTTCCTGCTGGGCTCTGACCTCCTGAGTACCATCCTTGCTGTCCTTGGCTCAGACCCCAGCCTGAAAGGATCCTCGATATGTAGCCCTGGGCAAGCCACATGGCCTCTCTGAGTGTCAGAGTCCTCGTGGCTAAAGTCAGTATGATACTGCCTCCCTTGGGCAGATCTAATGAGCTATGCATGGTATCATGTGGACACAGCTTGGGCTCTGACTCCTGCACAGCATCTGGGGGTAAGGATGACTGAGGCTCTGACAGAGGCCATGGCTCGTCTGCCTGGCCAAGGGCTCATTTATAGATATCCGCTCCCTGGCTGCCAGGCCAGAGGGAAGTAGGAACAGCAGTGCTGATGTGGCGGTTTAGGGCCTTTTTTAGGAAGGAGCTTCTGCCACTCTTCCCCTTCCCCCAGCACCCTGCCCTGACCTCCATCTTCTGGACACTTTCCCAGTGATCCTCAGAACAGTCCTGAGGTTGGGCCATTTGATATCAGCATCTCCATTTAACAGATGAGAAGACTGAGTCCCAGGGAAGAGAAAGAGCTTGCTCCAAGTCCCACAGCAATGTTGTTACAGAGCTGGGACCAGAGGTCTTAAGGCTGAAGCCTGGGGCTCTCCCCTTGTCTCCAAATTCAGATAGTTCTACAAAATGAAGAGTCCCCTATCTTGCCTGGTTTGCAAAAGAGCTTGGGTTCTGCAAATGGCTTGGAGATTCACAAGCAGCGTCGGACTCGACACAAGATGCAGGACTGTGCAAACATCATGGGGCCCTGGAAGCTGCAGAGTTCTGTAAACTGTGCCAGGCTTTGCCACCAACATGGGACTCTAAAAAGGCATCAAGCTTTGCAAACTGCGTGTATCCACAGATGGTGTTGCAATCCACACACATCCTAGGGCCCTGTGAAATGTACAGGGCTTAGCAAACACCACGATGGTAAGTGGCAATGGTGGCGTGCAAACCAGGTTGGTTGAACCTTAAGCCTGGGCCACCCAAAATGGAAACCTCACTGCTGGATTAGTCCAAGAGTTATCTGAAGGCCTGTTAGCCTAACTCCCAGAAGGTCCTGGAGATTGGACTCATCCTCTAATTCCGCAGCTGAATTCAGGAGTATGCTTGGACCTGGGTCAGCCTGGGGAGGCTGAAGGGATAAAGGAAGGCTGCTCATGCCTGAGGTTACTGTATGTTCTGTGCCCTGTGGGGTACTGTGCATGCTTAGACTCGGAGATTGGTGAAATGAACTTGGCCAGCCAAGCCGGTCCCAGCATCATTCCATGTGCAGAGCTTCCGCAGCCTCTGGGGCCACTGTGGGGGCAGTGAGCTTCCAGAAAGTTAAAGGGACCTTTCCGCTCTCAACCACGCGCCTGCAGTTTGGGGTCTGGGAGGCTGCACCTCTGCCAGTCTCTGTGAAGACTCACAGTGCCTGTCTGAAGCATTTAGAGACGGAAAGCCAGTTTGGCTTTCTCAAACAGAATTGGGGTCTGGTTTCAAGAATTGGTGCTTTTGAACTGTGGTGTTGGAGAAGACTCTTGAGAGTCCCTTGGACTGCAAGGAGATCCAACCAGTCTATTCTAAATGAAATCAGCCCTGGGTGTTCTTTGGAAGGAATGATGCTAAAGCTGAAACTCCAGTACTTTGGCCACCTCATGCGAAGAGTTGACTCATTGGAAAAGACTGATGCTGGGAGGGATTGGGGGCAGGAGGAGAAGGGGACGACCGAGGATGAGATGGCTGGATGGCATCACCGACTCAATGGACGTGAGTTTGAGTAAACTCTGGGAGTTGGTGATGGACAGGGAGGCCTGGCATGCTGCGATTCATCGCGTCGCAAAGAGTCGGACACGACTGAGTGACTGAACTGAACTGAACTTTCTATCAACTGAAGCCAATTGTTGACCTCTCCCTGGGTGGTGGTCCTGCATTCCCATTTCTGATCTCTCACTCATTCACACTACGAGTATCTGTCAAGAGCCTACTATGTGCCAGGCTGCTGTGATTGTTTCAGATACTCCCCACTTCCTTCTAGCATCCCTTATGCCACTAGGAACCAAGGGCGGCTCATGTGCATCTCTCTATTGTTGCACTCCAAAAGCTGGACTCCAATCCACATCCTTGTAACATGCAAAGACTCTATTCTTGGAACTGGGTCGGGTTCACTTCTGTATCTTGGATTTGGGGGTCGCACGGAGTCAGACACGACTGAAGCGACTTAGCAGCAGCAGCAGCAGCAGAGGTCTTTCTCAGAAAATGCAGCCTGGGCGGAGGAAAAAGCCTGGTTCCTAGCATCAGAGGTTCAAGGCAAGACCCCACCACCTCCTAGCCAGATGACCTCTGGATGGTTACTGAGACTCAATGCCTCATCTGTAAAATGGGGGAATATGTTCCTGGCCCGAAAGGACATTAGGAGGGGCCAGTGGGGCCTCACATGTGAAAGTGCTGAGCAAGGCAGAAGAGGCAAACCAGGTTCACTTTCCCTTTCCCTGCCCTATTCTGAGTCCCGCCTCTGCCACTCCCTTCTCTGAGGTCCGGGCCTCAGGCTTCGGTTCTTTCCTGCAATTAATTTGCACAGCGGCCCTGTGAGTGAGGGCTATCAGTCCCTCTTGATAGAGGAGGCAGCTGACTCTCAGAGAGGTGCAGGGACTTGCCTGAAGTCACTTGACCGTGGAATGACAAAGCTGAGATAGGACTCAGGTCTGTCTGGCTCCAAGGCCTCCATCTTCAGTCTTCAAGGCAAAACACTCTGGGATCTCTTATATGGTCTTCTGCTCTCCAACCCCCCCTCCACTGAGAGGGCCATACTTCCTGGGGCTGCTGCCATGGTTCCCCATCTGCCAAGGGCTGGCCACTGTGGTTCCCAGTGGATGGGGTTCCTCCTTGCTCTGGATCTCTGGAGCTCAGAGAAGAGATAGGGTTTCAGTGAGAGGGGAAGAGAGCTTGAGGGAGACAGAGGTTCAGTGAAGGAGGACGGTGAGAGAAACGGCCTTATATGGGGGTTCTGAAGGGTGAAAAAAGTTCTGTAACTGAGATAAGAGTTTGATGAGGGAGGAAGCTCAGAGTGAGTGCTGAGAGGAAACTGGAAAATCAGGACTGAATGACCCTAGGGCTGGGAGGGGCCGTCCACGTTCCCTCCACCCCCCATCTCTCCTCCACTCGTAGGAGAAAATATCCTAGGGAAATGCCACACCAAGAAGCTGGGAAGGAACAGGCTGAGGGAAGGCTGTCAGCAGCCTCCTCCCACCAGCGGGGCTGTATCTAAACAAACCCAGCCTCCTCCACACGGTCCTGGGCTGCCCCAGCCAGAAATCACAGGGATTCAGAGAAAGAGACAGAGAGTAGGAACAAGTGACTAAAGGAGATAGGCCCTTGGGGGGCAGGGTCAAGTCTGAGCAGGACTTCCTTACCCACCTGGAAGAGGGGGCTGCTGTCCAGTGTGGCCCAAGAAGCTTCGGTCGACCCAGTGGCTGGAATCCGCACACTGGCGCATCCCCCCTGAGGCTCTCCAGCTGCTGTCTCCGGGAGCTCCCATAAGCTCTCACTGCCTCCTGCTAAAATCCAGTCCTGTGATTGGAATAGGGGCTGAAACCCACCGCCCCACTCCAGAAGTCATGGCCCCCAGGATAGGTAAGTCTGGACAAAGTAAGAAAGGGGCACTGGTAGGGAGTCGGGGGCCGTGTTCCCAGGGTGAAGCGGGAGGCTGCAGAGCTAACATGTGTGCGCTGGGGTCGGGGAGTAGGGGCTCCCAGTTCCCTACACAGAGCCAGGCATATGCCAGCTCTAGTGAGGCTGTGTTGAATGAATGAATGGAGGACCGGAGAGGTAAGAAGGGTTGCTGTTTACTCAGCTGAAGACAGGGCAGCCAGCTTAATCTCCCTGCTGAGACAGAGAGACCGAAGGAGCAATGGAAGGACAGGCCCCCTGTTACTCCCCGTGTCCTGTTCCCTCTCTGAAGCAGGCAAAGATAGAGAGACAAAGCAGGCAAAAATAGAGACAGAAGTGTATAGTCAGATCCAGCAAGTCCAGAGACACTCAGAGTTGGACAAAGGCAGAGACAGAGGCCAGAGATGGCAGAAGACAAAGATCAACAGGTGTCAGCTGCAGCGTGTGGAAGACAGGGACTCCGGAAGAGGCCGGAGGAGTAAAGAGAGGCAGAGACAGAGAGAGGGAAAACTGACGACGCGATCAGGAGAGAGCAGACCGCGTCGAAAGCTGAGAAGTGGAATCAGAGAGAGACCTGCAGAGACCTTGGGCGTTGGGGTGTGGAGGAGGCAGGTGGGAAGGTGTCTTGAAACCTTGAGAAGAGAAGCTGAGACCAGAGAGTGACGGAAGCACTGTTTGGAGAGGGCAGTAGTTCTGGGAACAGGAGCGCCCAGTTTCTGGGGCAGGAAGAGGGAGGTGGAGGAAACAAAGGATCTTCAGACAGGGTTGCTCTTGGGCTGGACACCCTGTGGTGATCACCTCTGGCCTCCCTGCAGCTGTCTGTGTGCCTCTCACCCACTGAGACAAGGCCTGACTTGGGTCCAGAGGGAGGAGACGTGCGGGCTTCCTGGGTCGAGCGGGCAGATGCGGCTGGGTTGCAGCCCGGACTTGGGGACTGTGGTATGGAAGGGTGGGGATGGATGCTTCCTCTGAGGGCCTCACAGGAGAAATGACAACGAGGTCAGATTCAGGTGAGTTGGTTTGGAGATGGGCCACCAACAAACCAAATTCTCAGTCAGCCTTGGCAAGCTGCGGGATCCTGGTGATCCTATGGGAATGGGAAGAAACTAGAGACTTTGGTTGTACTGCGCCTGTCCCTCAATTGTTATTCTGATGCCAGCAGGGCTTGGTTCTGGAATGTTCTCTAGCTGGTCCTCCACTTCCACACATACAGAGGGAAGGAGGCTGACCCCAGCATCTGCCCACTGAGCCGCCAGAAGCCACCTCTGGCCTCCCTTCCAGAGCCCTAATCTGAGCTGAGGCCAGGCTTCCCCCATGCCCTCTTTCTGGTCTGAGGGTTGCAGGCAGGACAAAGTGCCTGGGAAAAGACCCACACCCAGCTCGCCTGAGGGAGAGGGGCCAGCAGTGCCAGCCAGGGGCAGACAGCAGAGAGAGGAACCGGGGTCAGAACTGGACCTCAGTGAAGCCTCACCACCAACTCACCATGTGCTTTTAGATAACAGGCAGAGCGTCCCAGTCTGTGGGAGAGGTGCTTGAGAAAAATTATCTCCCCAGGCTATTCCTATTTTTGTGATTCAGAGAAGCCACTTTCCCTTCTCTGCACCTTTGCTCAGCTTTCCCTCTACCCAAAGGAAGGCACGTGCCCACATTCCATTCTGGTGAAATCTGCCTTGTTTTCTAACTCTTCCAAATGCCACCTCTTCCAGGAAGCCTTCCTGACTGATCCTCCCAGTTGAAAGTAACCTCTCTCCCATATGCTGTTTGACCTTCCCTTTGCAGGGAGGTTCCTGGTGGTGTTTCTGTTTTTTCTTCAGTCCTAGGTTCAAATGTGGGCCAACCCAGGGTAAGAGGTAGGGCAAGGGAAAGAACCAGGTTCACACTGCAGCTCTGCGTCACTGACCTGATGAGAATGCACATTCTCACCCTTTTTTTAATATGTGAGGAAACACATGTTCACAGAGGGTAAGTGACATGTCCAAGGTCACCCAGCAAGCAAGCAGCAGAGTTGGGGGCCAGAACCAGATCAGCCGGATGCTAAAGCCCTTTCCCTTCTGCCTCCTTGCCTTCAGGGTTTCCTCTTCCCTCCACATACCCGGCACTGGCGAGTCTCCACCCACCTTGGGCACTTCTCCACTGGCTCCAGACAAAGCAAGCTCTTGTCTGGGAGCTAGTGACTGCAGAGGGGGCAGGAGAGTTATTCCTCCCAGGCTGGGCTGTGTCCTCTGGGCCAGATCTCAGGCAGCTGGGAAACACATGGCGAGCTTGCTTAGACCCCACAATTGGGTGCCAGGTATCTACTCCCCAGTCTGCGTCTGTCTCTCTCTGGGATTCACTTTCTCCATCTGTGCAGTCGATGGTAGGGGTTGGCTGAGGTGGTCACTTGGTCCTTTCCACTGCTGAGATGCTCAGCTTTCTGTCTCTGGAGGGAAGAGGCCTCTTGGCTATCTCCAGGGTGCAAGTCTGGGCCCATCCACACCCTGGGGGTAGAGAGGAGATAAACTTGGCTCCTGCTACCCCTTCTGGGCTACAATCCAGAGCTCTAAGTGCTAATGTTTGGAGTGATGGAGAACAAGGCCCAACTCCCCAGCCTGGGAGCTCCCTGGGAATGGGGTCTGACTTGATCCATTCCTGAGGCCCCAGAACTCTGCACAGGCTGGGCAGAGGTCAGGTATTGGGGAAGATGCAGCCTGGAAGCTGTTCTTTTTCTTCCTCATGCTTCCACCCCCACTCCCATGACATTCCTTCCCTCCTCCAATCTGCTTTGAAAGCCTACTCTTGTTGAGGATTGGCGATTCATGATAAGGAGTGAGATGGGGCTACAGTGAGGTGCTGGGGAGTAAACGTAAGCACAGAGTGAGATGAGCCAGAACTTGTGATTGGTGGACAGGGTGTGGCCTGGCCAATGCCCATGTGTCTCTGAGCCTCAGGCTCTGTATTTTAGGTGTAAGGAGGCCGGCCTGGATTCCCTGCAGGCTCAGGGCTCACCCTCCCTTCTCTGTGCCTTCATCTCTATTTTTTAGGGTCATCTTGGGTCTAGATGGGGTAGTCGGGGTCAGAATTCGGAATAGAAAGTCCCAGCACAGGGTCTGTGACCCAGCTTGGAAACCACCAGAAAAAAGCAACAGCTGGAGGCCTGCAGCATGTTATTGTCTTCCCAACAGACCACCCAAGGGTCCTGCTAGGAGGAATTTCCCAAAGAGGAAAGCCAAGGCCAAAGCCTGGGACCTGACCCCGCTTCCTGTCTTTGATTATAACCTCCCCCTGCCCCCACTGTGCAGAAGCCCCGTGGGGTCACATGGGGCACTGAAGCCCCTTGGAGCCCCAAGCTCCCCGACCCTACCCCCGGCCCGCCGCAGCCCCTGCTTCCCCAGACCCTCCCCACTCCAGCTTTCTCTTCTCCCTCCTTCAGTTTAGCTCAGTTCAACAATCATGTTTTTAAACTGAGCCCTTGCAAGATGAGAAGTGGTTTTCTGAGAAGGTAGGACACCTTGGGAAGCCAGGCTGAGGGTATAACATGTGCGAAGGCAGAGAGGTGGAAAAGAACAGGATGAATTTGGGGAATGGCCGGCATCTACTGGAGTTACAGAAGCATGTTCACTAGGGTGGCCTTGATCTGGATGCTGAGGTGTCTGGACTCATGTGCTGCCGATGGGGTGGAAGGGTGGTTTAACCATTGTTGAGGACCACAGTGTACCAAGCAGGATGGTCTTCTTTAATCCTACCAAAAATGCTGTGTGCCCAGAGAGGGTAGCTGAGGCTTAGAGAGGCTAAATAAACTGCCCAAGGTCATACAATGTAGCAAAGAAATATTTGAACTCAAAGGTTCTGACCCAGAGGGTTTCAACAGGGGCCTGCTATACCCGGGAAAGGAGAGTCTCTGCCTGGGGGTAGTCCACTGGCGTATCAGGCAGATAGGAGGGGGACGTAAATGATGCAGGTGGGTGACCAGTCTGGCATCCCAGAGAAAGGGCTGAGGGAACTGAACCAGGAGGAGGAGGGGAGGAGGAGGGAGAGGGAGCTGGCGTGGGCTGCAGGAGCTAGGCGGGGGAGCCAGCAGGCTGAGGAAACCCAGGGAAATCTAGGAGGTAGGAAGGGCTGGAGGTGGGGTTGACCGTGAGGCTGGCCTCCTCCGCCATCACTGTGACAGATGCATCGTCCAGTGTCTGCTGCTGTGAATATTTGCCTCCCCAGGCTCAGGGTGTGGGTGTGTGAGTGCTGGAGGTTGGTAGGTTTTCCAGAAACATCCAGACTTCTTTGTGACACTGCTCTATCACCTTAACCTTGGCATCTGAACATGGTTCCAGGATGGATTTCTCCTTTTGCTCTGTAGGGCATATATGCGATGGATCTTCTCACTTTACAAGCCAAGTTTGCCCACGTGTGGCTTTTCTTTCCTTCTCTCCATACGTGCCTTCCAGACGGAGAGCCAGAGGACTGGCTTTGGCCCATGTCCTCTCATGGGCTCTCCTGGAGCCCATGGCCCCCGAGGCCTCTTCCTCTGGGAGCTCCCCTACCAGCCCAGACTCACACATGACTGAGCTCTCCATTACCCTACAATCCCACCTTCCATGGCAGTATACCCAGACCAAAAGCTGTACCTCTCCCCACTCCCCACTCCCCTGCCCCCAGGGCTCCTCGGCTTCCTGCACTCCCCACCCACCTGCTTTTCCAGCAAATCCTGTCCCTTCCATCTCCCAGCTGTGGTTCATCAGCTCATTACTCTGCATCCCTACAGCTCCTACCTGGCCCAGGCCCCACGACCATCTGCTCCACTTCTCCTTATTCCTGCCTTCTCCCTGGTCCCAGCCCACAGCCTGACCTCTCCACTCTCCCCCAAACAGCACAGAGGTCTTCATAGGAAGCCAAATTAGACCTCATCCCTGAGCCCAGGATGAAGCCCAGCCCTCCAGCCTGGCATTCAAGGGCAGTCATAGCCTGGCCACTCCAGCCTCACCTCCCCACCTTGACCCCAGAGCTCCTGTCTTCCTGGCCTATTTGTTTCCTGAGCAGTCTTTGCACTTTCATACTTCTGCCCTTTACTCTGATGTTTCTTCCCTGAGGAAGCCTTCTAGAACCTTCCAACGTAGGTGAGAGCCTCTTCACTATGTTTCTGAAGTCTTGGAACTCCTTATGTCACATAATGAGCACATGCTGTGGTTCTGTGTTAGATGTTTGCCCTGTCACCCCACACACACATACACACACACCCCCTCATAGCTCCCTGAGAGCAGGGACCTAGGCTGCTTGCTTCCCAAACCCCGGCCACCTGTCTTGTGGAGCTGTTAGCATGTGTGGAACCTTCTCTTACTCCTAGAAGCAGCAGAGACCAGCTGTGTCCCCCACCGTGGTGACCCTGGGCAAGTCCTGGCCTTTTCTGGTCTTGTTGCCTTGCCCTTCAGAGGGTTCACCCAGCCCTGGCTTCCTGTCCCGCAGCACTCCACAGTTCCCAGGGGTGCTGTGGGTCACAGACAGGGAAGCCCGTAGGCAAGTGTAAAGGGTCCTGGAGCAAGCCAGGTGAGCTCAAAGAGGCTCTCACAGGGCAAACTGCCACATGAAAGGCCAACATCTTAGACCAGCTGTTTCCATATGGGAAAGTAGCCCCAGTGTGGCCAGATCTGCTAATCTTTCAAGAAAAAAAAAGTGGGAGTTTTGTGTGAAATTTCCTGACTTTTAAATGCTGGCAACTAACTTAAAAACACTCAGGGAGCCAGCATTGTTGCATTGTTCAAGCCAAATGAAACCGGCTAGGAGTCAAATGCGCCTCCAGGCAGGACTACCATCCACCGCACAACTCCAGAGGGCACCCTTCACCTCACGGCGCACAGCTCACGCAGCTGCACAGAGGGCCTTTGTCCAGGGCCTCCGTGTTGTAACCATTGCCCTGTATTATCTCTCTGCCAGTTCCTCTGATGGCCCAGGCAAAGTGTGTGTGGTGGCAGGTTTCCGGGAGAGGCCTTACCTTCTCTCTTTTTGGAATTTAAGATATTTATTTTCTTAGCTGTGCTGGATCTTAGTTGCAGCACATGGGAAATCTCTGATCTTCATTGTAGCATGTGAGATCTTTAGTTGTAGCATACAAACCTTTAGCTGGAGGCGTGCGGAATTTAGCTTCCCTGAGGTCATGGAATGGAATGCGGCAGGTGATTATGGAGCACAGAGGGAGGACCAGGAGACAGCAGAGGGAGGCTTCCTGAGCGGTCTGTGTCTCTTCAGGGACCAGTGGGAGGTGAGAGAGTAATACCAAGGTGGGTGCCCCCC
>SJYT01053391.1:56368-156632 GCA_006410635.1 Cephalophus harveyi
TGATGCTTTTGAACTGTGGTGTTGGAGAAGACTCTTGAGAGTCCCTTGGACTGCAAGGAGATCCAACCAGTCCATTCTGAAGGAGATCAGCCCTGGGATTTCTTTGGAAGGAATGATGCTAAAGCTGAAAGTCCAGTACTTTGGCCACCTCATGCAAAGAGTTGATTCATTGGAAAAGACTGATGCTGGGAGGGATTGGGGGCAGGAGGAGAAGGGGATGACTGAGGATGAGATGGCTGGATGGCATCACTGACTCGATAGACGTGAGTCTGAGTGAACTCCGGGAGATGGTGATGGACAGGGAGGCCTGGCGTGCTGCAATTCATGGGGTCGCAGAGAGTCGGACACAACTGAGCAACTGAACTGAACTGAACTAAAGGCCATCATTGGTAGCCACCATTTCATGGCTGCTGTTAGGGGCCCAAGAGTCAAACAGATCTGAGCTCCAGTCTAGGTTTTGCTGTTTACCAGCCCCAGGACCTGGACAGGCCCCCTCCCCTCTCTGTGCTTCAGTTTCCTCATTCATGGAGTCACAGCAGCTACCTCAATGGTTTGCTAGGCAGATGGGTGAGTGTGCCCAGCACAGCACATAGGGTAGCTTCAAGGGGAGACAGTAAGCCTCTCCCATCAGCTGGTGGTGGTGAGCCAGACAGCTGGGTCTCCAGCCCCTATCTCCATGGCCCTTCCGGGTGGAAGCTTCTCCTGGTTCCCAGGTTCTAGAGGCAGCAATGCTCTTGCTGTTCCAAAGCAATTATGGAGGCAGGCAGGGTGTTTGTACCTGACAGCGAAGAAAACAATGCTCACTGAGCATCTACTATGCGTCGTGTCTGTGCTGGCTCTCCTACGTTAGTGACACAACCTGTTGATAAGACAAAGTCTGGTTTTTACCAAGATAAGGGCCAACACACCTCTTGAAGTTTTGGCAGTGTCTCAGAACGGGGAGGAAAGATCAATAGCATTGAGCAAGAATCATGATACAACAGTCCAGGGTTTGTTGGCAGAAACATCAGGGTGAGGATTTCGTGGGTAGAGATTCAAAGAATCGGAGGTGCTGACAGTTTTTCTTGAACAGTTGCTCCGTATTTCTGGAAGTTTCTGTAATGAAAAATCAAGCAATTTGCTGGGGCTGCTCAATCTAAGATAAGTAAGAAGAAAATTGCTAATGAAGACAGTAGAGTAGCAAAGTCAAGTTAATGTCATTGGTAAGGTGTGGTTTGGGGCTTTTAGGGTCCTCGCTGAATGTGGAGGGAGGTTCGGGTTCTCAGTGGGTGCTCTCGGCAGTGGGAAGTAGGGGTTGCGGTCCCTGCGTTGAGGATGAGGATCCCAGCTGGAGGATTGAAACCTGTGCATCCGCCTGCATGGCTATGAGTGTGCACAGCGGGAAGGAACCTAGGTCCTCGGGTCTTGTGGTTGACTGGGGCTTGGACGGGAGGGCGAGAGATAATCCGGAGATGGATGATGGCATTGTCAGAGGAAGAGGTTCACGTGGAGGAGCCAACTGTGTGTGGAAGGGTTCAGTTGGGCCTGTAGCCTCAGAGGTGCTTGAAGATTTCAGGAGAGGGGAAGATTGGCCCTCAGGGGGCTTATGGTGTGCCAGGTCTGAGCCAGGCGCCCGAGATGCCTTACCTCCCTGAGTAGAGGCTATATCCTCACTTTACAGAGGAGACAAGCTAATCAAGGGCACATCCATGCTCCATAGAGGACCAGTGGCTGGGCTGGGGTTCAGACCCAGGTCTGGGGACTTTGCAACCTTTGTGTACGTGCGTGCTAGGTCACGTCATTCGAGTCCAGTGCTTTGTGACCCCCATGGACTGTAGCCCATCAGGTTCCTCTGTCTATGGTATTCTCCAGGCAAGAACACTGGAGGGGGTTTGCCATGACCTTCTCCAGGGGATCTTCCCGACCCGGGGATCGAACGGGTGTCTCTTACATCTCCTGCACTGGCAGGCGGGTTCTTTACCACTAACACCACTTGGGAAGCCCCTTGAAACATATACTCAGTCCCATATCTGCCTGCGATTTGCTGTTTATAGCTGGGAGGTGGCTGGAGGAGGCAGATCCCTGAGTCTTTAAAGAAAACAGAAGAGGCAGAGAAAAGCGGCCCTTCCTGTCAGGCTGCTCTCTGAATCTCAGCCCTCATCTCCCAGACTCAAATTCCTGGCCCGGGAGGGGGTTTGGCCGTGGCCAGTACACTCTGCCTTGTAGACATCTGGAGCGTCTGAACTGAAGGTCTCTGGTTGACAGAATTTCGGGGCAACTGAAATTGCCCTGAATTTCTGAGGGCAATTTCTGAGTCAGTTTCTGAATTGACGGACTTTCTGAGCAATTGCAGAACAGTCGGTGACCAACTGACAAACCTGAACAGGCAAGTCTCCTAAAGGACAGTGGACTGGTGGACCAATGACTCACCAGCTGACAGACATGAGTGTGCCTGTGCGCATGGCCAGCCGTGTGACCCACCGACAGGCACACAGACCCCTTGCCTGCCAGCTCTGGGGCTGTCGGAGGTAGGCCTTGGAACCACCTGGCCTCCCTGGGGCCCCCAAACCTGGCTGCCCAACTTGGGGAGGAAGGGGCTGTCATTTTCTCCTGGGGCCTGGCTCCCTGCCTCTCCCCTCATTCCTACAGGGCCCCCGGGCTCAGCTCAGGTGCACTCCCTCAGCTGCCCTCTCTCCTGCAGAGCTGGCCCTTGAAAAAGCCTTCACAGGATGGTAAGGACCTCCGAGTCAGCAGGTGAGGTGGACCTTCAGCCCTGGACTCAGGACTTTCCTTCCCGGGGAAGCTCTGCCCCTTATCGGGGTGTCGGACTCTCTGCTGCCACCCCTCTATAGAGGACTCCAGCCCACAGGAAGGGCTCAAAGGGGACTGACAACCAGTCTGACCAGCCTTGTTCAGTGACCAACTGGCCATCAACACACTGACTGGCAGCGGCTCTCAGAACCCAGTGGAACGGGGCCAGGGCCTCCCCTTCTACCCCCAGAGGCTCGTACTATACGCTGAGTCACAGGAGGCTGGAAGGTTCTGATCTGGCCCGTTGACCTTTAGTTCCCTCTCTCACCCGTGCCCTGGGCTTCTCTCAGAGCTGGGGATCCACGTCAGTGACTTCTGCCCTCCCAGCCTCGGCTCCCACTCCATCATCTGGTTGGCCTGCCCCTTGGAAGGCAGGCACTGCTGCCTGTCAGGCGGCCTGGCTAGGACTGGCTGCGCCGAGACAGAGAAGAGCGTTGTGCTTCTACCCCTCATTAAACCTGTGCAGGTAGTGCAGAGCGGCATGAGGTTAACACCTGGGCTTGAGTTCCTGTACTAGTGTGAGCTAGCAGAGCTAGTTACCTGTGAACCTCGGTGTCCCCATCAGAAGCACAGAGATCATGACTGCACCGAAAGCATGGAGCTGCGGAGAGGCTTCACCAGCACTTACCATTTGGCCAAAAAGTTCATTCGGACTTGCCCATGACTGCATGGACCTGAACGAACTTTTTGGCCAAGGCACATATTGTGCACGCAAGCCTTTACATACATGGAAAGCATGTACCACAGTATTTATGTTATTATGGGTGACTGGGCTCTGCTTGTGAGAGGAACTGGAGTTCGGAAATTGTCCTGTCAATCTCCTCTGGTTGAGTTTGCTGGGAACCCTCTTACTTTCTCTTCTTCAAAGTGATGTCCACGGAGTATTACCTCCACTTCCCCCACCTAGGCCAGTCCCTCATCTCCTCCCTGTCAGGTGTCGCTTTTGCTTCAGCATCTCCTTGTTTCCTCTGAGTGTTCGTTCCCATTAAAGGGACTCCTCCCCAGCCACACACGCTTCCATTTCCTCAGCCAAATTACTCAAGCTCTTTGAATAGATACTTTTCCAAAGATATGGCCAATAAGCAATGAAAAGATGCTCAACAGCATTAGTCATTAGGGAAATGCAAATCAAAACCACATGAGATATCATTTCACACCCATGAGAATGGTTGTAATCAAAGAGACAGACAATAAATATTAGTGAGAATGCGGAGAAATTGGAACCATGACCCACTGCTAGCAAGAGTGGGTGTTAGATGGTGTTAGAAAACAGTTTGACAGTTCCTCCAAAAGTGAAACAGAGTTACCCTGTGGATCAGGAATTCAACTCCTGGCTGTATACTCAAGAGAACTGAGCATATGTATCTACACGAAAGTTGGTATATGAATGTTCACCGGACCCAAAACAACCCAAATGTCCATCAGCAGATAAATGGATAAACTAAATGTAATTGTATGTATTTGTGTATATACACATACACTGGAGTATTATTTCAGTCATTAAAAGGAATGGAGCACAGATACAAGCTACAACATGGACAAACTTTGAAATATTAGGCTAAGTAAAAGAAGCCAGTCCCAAAATATCACATGTATGATTTCCTTTATGTGAAAGCATTTGAAATATCCACAATAAGCAAACTCAGAGAGCCAGAAAATAGATCAGTTGTTGCCAGGAGCTGGAGGGGATAGAGGAATGGGGAATGACTGCTCAAGGGTATGGCATTTCTTACTGGGGTGGTGCAAGTATTCTGGAATTAGAGAGTGGTGATACTATATTACTAATTAGATAGTATGTAACTAATCAGATAGTCATGACTTTTTGAATATACTAAAACCATTGAATTATATACTCTGAAAGGATAGATTTTATGGTATATGAATTATATCTCAATTTTTAAAGATTCCTTAGGCTCCCAGGTGCCTTGTGTGAGGAGCACAAAGCCCTCGCTGGTGGCAGCTGCAGGCTTGCTTATCCCTCTGGCTGACACAGGTCCAGAGATGTCGTGAGAGTGCACACACCCTTTCCCTCAGTCAGGTGTGTCCTCAGGGCAGCTTTCAGGCTCCATAAGGAGCTTGTTGAATGAGGGGAAATTCCTGCCAGGTTGCGAGACATTTGAGACAATGGAGAGGCTTCCGCAGGAAGCAGGGCCCCAGGAGGGGAGGAAAGTCCTAGAAGCCTGGGCTGCCTGAGGTTTTCCTCTAAATGGAGAGGTGGAGTCTCCCAAGGCTGGGCTTCCAGGCTCCTCACTGAGATTAAACCTCAGGAAACCCTGAAAGATGCCTCTGAAAGGGCTGCAGTGAGTGGGAGACTGACAAGGTTACCATGGTTGCCGTGGGTCATGAGACCATGATTTGGGCATTGGACTGGTGAGTTCTGTGATTATATGCTGGGTAGTGCCCTGTGGGAGTATTGCTATCTATTCCAAACTACCTCTAGGAAAACCCTTTATGCCCTGACTTTGGACCAAGCCTTGGCCATGCACGGGGCCCTAGACCTCTGATCTTAGGCTAAGCCAGACAAACCCTGAGCCAGAGTTAGCCTCCAGGAACACTGGACGTCTCAGATACAGGCCCCAGGCGGGTAGGGCTATGCATGTCTACACTAGCACCACAGCTCAAAGGATGTGTGGCGGCAGCTGCAGCTTCTCTCTAGAAGGAAGCTTTATGCTAGGAATGGAATGAAGAGGTGATTAGGTGGTCTCAGTGGGATCTGGCCAGCTTAGGCACATGGAGCACACACATACCCTCTGAGGAAGGGCTCCTTCAGCTCCTGAGACACAGGAAAGCTGTCAGTGCTTTGACTCAGATTCTCACCAACCCAAGAAACACCTCGGGTTGCCTGGTCAGGGTCATTCTCTGAGATTCCATCTCCGCTCTCCCTCCCTGGCTTTCTGTCCCACAGGGCCGATGGGTGAGGAGCTCCAGGTGCCAGACAAGGATGCCAAGGCCATGGTGGGCACAGAAGACACACCTGGAGGCAAAGCCAGCCCAAATCCTCAAAATTTGCGGCCAAGTGTGTTCCACAGCATCAAGGTACCTTTCGGGACCTGGCAGGAGAAGGGTCATCTGGGCCTGACAGAGCAGGCTCTGCCACTTATAGGCTGTTAAATGCCAGGCAAGGTGCTGCCTTTCCCTGAGCCTCAGTTTCCTCATCTGTAGGATGAGTGATCGTGATCTCTAGAAGCACTTAGCTTGATTTCAGGCACACATTCTCTCCTTCCAGAGAGGCTCTTCCATGGGCACTGGGGGACCAGTCTTCTTGGCGCCAGTTTTCCTAGGGGGAAAGAGAGGGATCCTGAACTTGTATGAATTCTGGGAGCGCTGGCTCAACCAAGGGCAGCCCTAAACAACGAAATCTGTACCAGCACCTGCACGGTGCCAGGCCCTGTGCGGGGGCCCCTCCACACAGTCTTATTTAGCTCTCACAGTAACCTGGCGAAGCAGGGGTGTCATCCTTCTTACACAGATGAGGAAACCAAAACTCAGAACAAACATTCTATTTTTTAAGCTCCAGCATAAAAACCCTATTTTTAATTCTGTGAAACATGTTTTTCTCTTAGGAATTCGACCAGGTTTTCAGGAGGGCTGCAGGCAGGCACAGTGTTTACATGGGGCTGAGTGAAGTGAGAGTGTAGCTTGGGGGTTCGCTGTGTGCAGGTGGTCTCCCAGGGAAGTTCAGGCGAGGACTGGGTGGGGTCGGGTGAAGAGATCTGGGGAGCTTCCTGGGGACAGGAGGGGGTTCTAGTCCAGCCTGGGAGATCTCTGAGGACAGAGGGCCTCCCACCATCCTTGGCCCCATGAAGACCCTACTCTCAGTCCTATGGATTTCAAGTCTCCCCCAGACCCCCAGGGTACCCAGGACAGCTTTCCTATTTTTCAGGCCTGTGAGAATCCATGCACTACCCTGATAACACTTTCTCTCCTCTTGCCCTGGACTCTCCCTCCCTTCCGCTCCCTCCTCCTGCTCCTCCTGTATGTCTGTCCCCTGTGACTCTCCTCCTCCCTTTCTCTGTCTCTGTCTCTCTGCATCCTCCCCCACGACTGTCTCCACCTGCGGCCCCTCCACCAGTTCTTCGTCCTGTGCCACAGCCTGCTGCAGCTGGCACAGCTCATGATCTCCGGCTACCTCAAGAGCTCCATCTCCACGGTGGAGAAGCGCTTCGGCCTCTCCAGTCAGACCTCGGGGCTGCTGGCCGCCTTCAATGAGGTACTGGCCCCGGCAGCAAAGACACGGTGCGGGGGAGGCGGTGGGGAATTGAGGGAGATTCTCACCTCCACTCCCCCTCCCTCATGGCCCTAATGTAAACCCTTCCCCCAGTGCCGCGTGCAACCCCATTACAGCTCCTTCCGATCGCACCCTTGGGGAGGGCCTTCTGCTGGGCTTCACGGAGGATTTTAGAGCTAGGCAGGGTCCCCATTACCCGCACCTCCCCACCATTCTCCTTTTGGTTCCTTCACCTTTTCAGGCACCCAACAATTGTCTGGCCCAGGAAGGAATCAGAGGAAGCTAACTTAACAGTAGGGAGAGAGGTTTAAATAAGATCAAAGGCAGAACTTTGGGACCTTAGGGCAGAGAAGGGAGCAGATTATACTAGGGCGTGGAGTTGCCCCAGGATCCACAGGCGTCTGCCTCTGGGCTGAGAGCCCAGCCACGAGGCCTGGACAAGCTCCTCTGGGTGGATTTGGAGATCAGAGTCCAGCTGTGCCCAGCCCCTCCCCCACCAGATGTTTTCCGCCTGGGAGAAGGCTGTAGTCCAGAGAACACTCTCTCCCCAGCCCTCAAGATTTCTGTGAAATTGTCTCTCCCTTGGGTGATATGTCACATTCCTCCCAACCCAAGGCCCATGGTCTCCACTCAGTCCCCAGACTCCTTATCACCCCACTCCCAGATGCCAGAGATGGGGAAAGAATGTCATTACTGTCATTATGCCATTGTGGGACTTTGGACAAGTCACTCCCTGACTCTAGGTCTCAGTGTCCCATCTAAAAAATGGACAGTGGCTGTCCCTCCCCGGATCAGTCCTCCCAAGGCCCTTCTGCTGATACTGCCCCACTCCATCAGCAAAGTACTGGGGTTCACGGGTGAGTACCCCACCCACAGTCACAACCAAGAAGCAGTGGAGTGAAGCACACACACCCCAGCTTCTGACAGCAGAGCCCGCCCTGCCCCGACCAGCCCAGGTATCCAGGCCCCTCCAGCACCCACATCCAAGGATTTTAATTCTAAGGCTTGAAATACCAGCCTTAGTCCTGTGGCTTTAGACTTTTTTTGTGCTTAGCTGCTCAGTCGTGTCTGACTCTTTGTGACCACATGGACTATAGCCTGCCAGGTTCCTCTGTCCATGGGGATTCTCTGGGCAAGAATACTGGAGTGGGTTGCCATGCCCACCTCCAGGGGATCTTCCCACCCCAGGGATCAAACCCAGGTCTCCCGTACCGCAGGCGGATTCTTTACCGTCTGAGCCCCCAGGGAGGCACTAAACGAGACAGAAGTTCTGATTCTGGGTTAGACACACGGGCATATCTACTCTGTGCTGTGCTCAGTCGTGTCCGACTCTGTGGACTGTAGCCCGCCAGGCAACTCTGTCCATGGAACTTTCCAGGCAAGAGTACTGGAGTGGGTTGCCATTTTCTATTTTAAGGGATCTTCTTGACCTAGGGAATCGAACCAGGGTCTCTCATGTCTCCTGCATTGGTAGGCAGATTCTTTTCCACAACGCCGCTTGGGAGACCCAGACTTCGTTTATTTCCCATTCATGACATCCCAGAAGTTCAAATCCCTGTCCTTGACTGTCCTACTACCCGTGTTTTAACATGGGACCCAACCCACATTCTAGAATGAAATTGAACTTCTGGCCCTGTCCACGCTGCTCTTATTTCTCTCCTGTATTGAAGCAGTAAATAGAACACATCCTAGGAGGACCCAGAATCTGTGTTTTTAACAGGGACCCGAATGATTCTAATTCAACCATTCTGCAGAAGGGAACACTGAGATTGGTGATTGAGACAAGAATGGCCCTCTGCTCTGCTTTCATGGGTCCTCTCATCCCTTTGCAGGTGGGGAACACAGCCCTGATCGTGTTTGTGAGCTATTTCGGCAGCCGTGTACATCGGCCCCGCCTGATCGGGTGTGGAGCCATCCTTGTGACCCTGGCGGGCATACTCATGACTGTCCCGCACTTCATCTCAGAGCCGTACCGCTACGACCACACCAGCCCCGGTAAGAATAGGAGGGGCTGGGCTGAGGGTGGACATGAGTTGCCACATTACCGTACACAGGGTCCCGGCTTCCAGAGGTCAGGATGGGCCCAGCTTCCCAGAACACCTACTAGTCCCCCACACCCCGCCCCACTGCCTCCTTCAGCTTCAGCCCGGGGCAGCCCTGGGCAGTGGTGATGGGGGGTGGTCCTGGGGCAGAAAGCTGAGGCCCTCTGGGTTTCTCTTGGTGAGGGCCTGCTTGTATGGTGCTGCCTTTTTTTTTTTTTTTTTTGAGGTGGAGGTGGATTTAGGCCCTGGTCTGTGTGGGTCCTTAATAAATATTTGTGGAATAATAATAACAGTATCACACACCACCTATCAGGTACCACTGTTCTAAGCACTTAATGTGTACTGAAGCATTTAATTTACACAAGAAGTCAAAGCATTGATGAAAGAATGGATGAATGAAAGAACAAACAAAAACATGAAAGAATTTTAGACAGGAATAGTGAAGCCCCTGTTTAGCCCAGTGGGATTTTGTTGAGAGTCAGCTTGACAGATGGATGCCTGTCCCCCGGGGAAGGACTCAAGCAGCCCTTCCTGTCCGATCCATCTCTCCACCCATTCACTCATCTACCCATCCATCCACCTACCCATCCTATCCATCTACCCATCCACGTACATCCCCATCCACTCATCAGTTCATCCATCTACCTACCCACCTACCCATCCATCCGCCTACGCATCCACCCATCCACCTACATATCTACCCATCTATTCATCCACCCATCTACCTATCCATCCACCTACTTATCCTCCCCTCTGTTACCCCTTCTACCCTCTCCGCCCATCTGTCCATCTGGTGGTCCACCCCAGAAAACATTCATGCTTCCTACTTTGTGCTGGACCCTCTTGAGGGACTCAGTCCTTGGCCTCTGGGAGCTCCCAGTCTGGGAGAGAAAACAGAAACAAACACTTCCCCTGCCCCCGCCCAGTGTACCAGCTGTGTGAGGAAGGAAGAACTGGGCAGAAGAAGCCCAGGGAAGGAGCCCACAGCCCAGCCGGGCATCGTGGAAGGCTTCCCAGGGGAGGAGAGCTGTCAGAGAGCATCCTTTCTCCCTTGTCCTCCCATCAGCTTGGACCCCAGAGCTCCTACTCTGTGCCAGGCCGAGCGATGGAAAGATGGAGCAGATACAACCAGCCCTAAGAAGCTCTGAGGGAGCATGGGTTGGTGTGAGCATGGGCAGCTCGGCTGCAGACCAGAGAGTCCAGCACAGGACAGCCAGGGGGAGCAGGTAGAGACCCGGGTAGAGGGTGGACCCTGGAGGCTGGAGTGAGCTGGAGGAGGCGGCGTCTGACTGTGATGTAGAAAGAAGGTAGAGGAAGCTGCTCAGGCAACAGCTGGAAAGGGGGGAAGTCCTAGAAGACGGCAGAGTGGTTCTCTAGGCCAGAGTGGAGAGCTGTCAAGAGGTCTGACTCAGATGCCAAAAAGTTATACTTACTCATATTTCCCCATCCAGAATTTTCACTTTAACAGAGCTTTTCCTGTGCAGGGTCACACACATTATCCATCCTCACCACCATACAACACCCTTCTGCTCCTTATGGAACCCCAGGCAAACTTCTCCTGTCTGAGCCTCAGTCTCCACATCTGTCCAATGAGTGAACTGGACTTGGTGACCTCTTAGTACCCACCCTGAACTGACATACAAGGCTATTTCATTCACTCATTCCTCATCATTAATTAATTATCATTAAGGTGGCTCAGATGGTAAAGAAACTGCCTGCAATGCAGGAGACCCAGGTTCGATTCCTGGGTTGGGAAGATCCTCTGGAGAACGAAATGGCAACCCATTCCAGTATTCTTGCCTGGAGAATTCCATGGACAGAGGAGCCTGGCAGCCGACAGTCCATGGGGTCACAAAGAGTCGGACACGACTAAGGGACTAACACACACACACAACCTTCAAAAGATATCCTTGGGCTTCCCAGGTGGCGCTAGTTGGTAAGAACCCACTTGCCAATACAGGAGACTTAAGAGACTCAGGTATGATCCCTGGGTTGGGAAGATCCCCTGGAGGAGGAAATGGCAACCCACTCCAATATTCTTGCCTGGAGAATCCCCACGGACAGAGGAGCCTGGTGGGCTATAGTCCATGGGGTTGCAAAGAGTCAGACACGACTGAAGCAACTTAGCATCCAGCACATTAATATTTATGTGCCAGGCCCTCTGCTGGGGACTCGGGTGGAAAAAAAGACAGATCCCTGTAATCACTTTCACATCTAGTAAGCGCCGTCACAGGCATCACTCACCACTCCTAACGCTTACAACCTTAGAGCAGGTGTTATCATTATCCTATTTTATGAATGAGGACACTGACTCTCAGAGAGGGAGGTACTTTCTCAAGGCCCACGACTAGTAGACATCCCCTGCTAGCCTGGCCCTAGAGCCTTTGCTCTGACCACTGAATCCTTCTGCTTGTAAGTTCCATATTTCTGTAGAACTTTCATTCTACAAGGCTTGTTCAACAGATGAGGAAACCGAGGCCAGAGGGGCTGAGGTCCTCTGCCAAAGTCTCACTGTCTTCAACCCAGGCAATCTGGTTGAGGGTCCAAGTCCTTGAACTTGGTTCACGTGGCTTTTTCCAGCCCTAGAGAGTGTCTCACTGGGCTGGGTGGACATGGCTCAGAGACCCAGCTCCCAGCAAGGACTTGGCCAGCCGCAGAGAGGAGGCCACTTCTCTACCCACATTTGGGTAATAATAGTATGAGGGTCTTCTTAAGTTTGCTCACCAAATATTGGTGAGCTACAGGAAACAAATGTCTGGCACTAAATTAAGAAATTTCCCTTTATTGCACTCTACCTCAGCGTCCCGAGCTGACTGGAGCCCTTCCCAGAATGAAGGCCTAAGGGAACCATTGCTTCCACAGCCCAGACGCAGCGCCCCTCCCTTGCCGGGCCCTGGTTTCAGCCCTGGCCTTGACCCTTACACCCTGTGAGCCAGCCATGCTGAATTCCTCAAGACCTTGGTTTTATGTGTGCTGTGGCCTCTTTCTGGACCCCACCCCTGATCACCACCTTCCCGTTCTGGAAAATCCTGTTCGTTCTTTTCCGCCCGGTTCAAACCACCCCTTTCAGCTGTCCTACCCCACCCTCACTCAAGATCCACCGTTGCCATGGCGCTTCCACATACCTCTGCTCAGAGATGTGGCATAGGGCGGGTTAAGAGCACTGACTTAGAACCCACTGCCTGGGTTCCAATCCTGGCTCCACCCCTTGTTAGTTGCTGCCTGAGCATCAGTTTTCTCATCTGCAAAATGGGAGTAATGAGAGTACCCATCCCCTGGGTTTGTTGTGGGGATCAGAGGGATTCAGAAGAGTACCTCCCATTAGTAAGTGCTGTAGGAGTCTTAGCTACTGTCCTAATACTTTTATCATCTCTCAGCAGACATGTCACAAGACTTTGAGGCTTCCCTGTGCCTGCCCAGCAACAAGGCCCGATCTTCAGCCTCATCCAACAGCAGCTGCTCTAGCTACACAGAGGCTCGGCACCTGGCTGTGGTGGGGATTATGTTCACAGCCCAGACCCTGCTCGGCGTGGGTGGGGTACCCATTCAGCCCTTTGGCATCTCCTATATCGATGACTTTTCCCACAACAGCAACTCGCCCCTCTACCTCGGTGAGGATCTGTCCCACACTTTGGGCTCTGAGGGAGGGCCAGGCTCAGGTCGGGCTAAGTACGAATCCCTGCCCTCTGCCCTCTGTGGCCACTAGAGGCCCAGAGGAGCCCTGGAGAGCTTCCCAGGCCTGAGTGGGGAAGATGGGCTGCTCCTGCCCAGGGGAGACTGAGCAGGCCCTGACCTGTGAAAGGAAGCTGGGCCAGAGGGCACTAACCCAGGCTTCCTGTCGCAGGTATCCTGTTTGCAGTGACCATGATGGGGCCAGGCATGGCCTATGGGCTGGGCAGCCTCATGCTGCGCCTTTACGTGGACATTGATCGAATGCCAGAAGGTGAGCTTCAGAGCACACAGTTGTCCCCAGGGGCACACAGACACAGTTGATCAACTGCTGGTCTCATAGAAGACGCTGAACCAGAGGACCCAGCAACCCCACTGACCTGGGACATGCCTCTTAACCTCTCTGAGCCTCAGCTTCCCCATCTTTGAGATACTCCCTGCCCTGTCCACCTCTCAAAGCTGCAATCAGAATGCCGTGAGAATGTGGAGATAAGCCAGAAGTTGCCATCAGACGGAGAGTTGTAATTGTTGCCACTGTTGTTATGAGTCTTCACCTAGTTCCACCCTGACGTCCCCCGACCCCAGGCCCTCAGCCCTCTGCTAGGGTACACTACGGGACAGACAGGGCCATGTATTCTCTTGGTCTCTGGGGTGCTCCCACCTTTATGGGGGACAGACTTCAGGACCCAGAGAAGACACTGGCATGATGGAGAGAATTTTGGAGCAGGACTCGGTAACTTGGGCCATTTCAGAGGGGAAATTCACGGTGACCTCTAAGGACCCTTCAAGTTCTGACCACCTCAAAGCTTGGCCATCTATGCCGAGGGCACCAGTTGGGAAAAAGGGGTCTCTGATCCAGGTGGTGGTCAGGGTGGGCCAAGGTGTGGAACTGAAATTGGTTAAAAGACAGTCAGGAGGGGGGAGTGTGTTGGGGGTCTCAGAGCTCTGGCGTTCTGTGGGGAGTGGGGGTGGATTGTTTCTAGAACAGGTCATGGTGGCGTCTCAGCTGCCTGCTGGTCACACCAAGCAGCTCCAAGCCCCCAGCTCTGCCTGCTGCATCCTGCTGCTCAGATGTCCCATCCCTCACTTGGAGATTTTCCAGCAACCCTGGAAGCCTCAGGTGGCACATGCACAAGAATATGGACAGGCAGATTCTGCTTCTCGTTATCCAGCTTTTGCCCAAGACTGCCTCTAGTCAGGATAGGTCTGGGCAGCTCTGAACAGGAGTCACTAGGGGTGGCCCTGTCCCAACCCCCTTCCTTCTAGAAATCTGGGCCCAGGAGCCCAGCATGGTCTCTGGTTGCAATTCCATTCTCCCTTGATGAAACAGTCCTAAAAGTCAGGGCTCAGTTTCCCAAAAACACCCCAGTTCAGGAGAAGGGAGTATGTTTCTGGCTCTCTTGACAAAATCCTGGTGGTTCTGACACCTTCACAGGCAGACATGGCATTCCTGTGGACTGTGAACCAAGGTGCTGTCTCTCTATTCCTTCTTTCTCTCTGGGGGATTTCACTGGTTGGGTGGGTCACATCCACTGCAAGCCCAGACCAGCATGTGAGAAGCGGAAGATCTGAGATGGGTGTGCGTGAATTCCCACCAGCCTGGAACAGAAGATGGGGGAATAATAAGTGGAGGAGGAAATTGCACAAAAGCCAACCCCACCCCCACTTTTACAGATGCTTTTGCTGAGTGCTGACTGCGTCCTCTGGGCCTGGTTCCAGAGGCACTCAGGACAAAGCATCTGGGAGCCAGCCCCACTCATGGGGTTGATGTCGTCATGCACCCGTACTGTTAGAAAGCGTTTGCAGGTGCTGTGGCAGTGAAGAAGGAGGTACCTAACTCAACCTTGGGATCGAGAGGTCTGATGGCAGAGATGGGCACTCCAGTAGGAGGCACATCTGGGACTGTTGTTGTTTAGTCGTTAGATTGTGCCCAGTTCTTTTTCAGTCCCATGGATTGTTGGCCGACAGGCTCGCCTGTCCATGGGATTTCCCAGGCAAGAATACTGGAGTTGGTTGCCATTTCCTTCTCCAAGGGGATCTTCCTGAACCAGGAATCGAGCCTGCATCTCCTGTGCCTCCTGCATTGGCAGGCAGATCCTTTACCCCTGAGCCACCAGGGAAGCCCATATCTGAGTTAATCTTGTCCTGATTATACCTAGATGGGGCTCAAAATCACCTAGGGAACTTGTTAAAGGTACAGACTCCTTGGCCACCTTTCCACCCCATCCGGTGGCCGTTCTAAGTTGATCTTGGAAAAGGCTGAGTAGTTTTGATAAGCACCCCTGGTGATTTTAACCATCATGCAGGTCTGAGAACCCCAAGAATCATTCTAGCCATCAGTTTAATAATAACAATCACAAAAGTAACAGTAAACAAAGAGCAAACACTGTCGACATTCTGTGTGCCAGCGCTGTTCTAAGTGGCCTACACGTATTAGTTTCTGTGAGCCTCACATCAGCCTTATGACGTAGGCACTGCTAGCGTCTACGCTTTACAGGGGAAGAAACCAAGGCACGAGGAGGTTGAGTAACTTGCCCAAGGTCACGCCATTTCCAAAGCCCATGACCTTAACCATGACACACCCTGCCATAAAGTTGAGAAAGCCAAGGCCCAGGAAGGATCAGGGACGTGCCCAAGGTCACACGAGACACACCTGGCAGAGCCACAGCTCATCCCCAGATCTCCCGACCCCGGCCCAGGTCGCGTCCTACCTCAGAGGCTGGTCCGAGAGTGGTGGCCAAGAAGCTGCAGCCCATCCCGACCCTCACACCCTCTCTTCCAGGTGGCATCAACCTGACCTCAAAGGACCCCCGATGGGTGGGTGCCTGGTGGCTGGGCTTCCTCGTCTCGGCTGGCGCGGTGGCCCTGGCCGCCATCCCCTACTTCTTCTTCCCCAAGGAGATGCCCAAAGAGAAGCAAGAGCTTCGCTTCCGGCGAAAGGGCTTGGAAGTTTCAGACCCACATGTCAGCAAGGTAAGCCCCCTCCCTGCCCCACCCTAACCCAAGCTCCAACCCCCACACACTTGTCCTCCGGTATAACCTTCAACTCCGTTCTCCTGGGCACAGCACGTCACAGCTTCCAAAGCCATCTCCATAGAGCTCGGTTGCATTCCCCAGCATTCCTGCATGGTGCGTCTCCCCGGCCCCTTCCGCAGCTGAGGGAATCGAGGGCCAGAGCCAGAAGTGACCCACCCAAGGAGATCTGGGTGTCAGCTGTGGCTCTGCCAGTTGTGTCTCGTGTGACCTTGGGCACGTCCCTGACCCTTCCTGGGCCTTGACTTTCTCAACTTTATGGCAGTGTGTGTCATGGTTAAGTACCGCTGGGACCAGAACCCAAAGCCTGTCTGAGCCCATGCCCCTTGCTCTAACCACTACCCTAACTGCCTCTGCTTGTCGCTGAATGTGCTTAGTAGATTGTGAACATGCTTCAGCAGTGCTGAGAACTGGAAGGAGCTGGAGAGCTTACAGGAGGGTCTAGGAAGAATTCTCTGAGGAGAGGGGTATTCCACTGGACTTTGAAGCCTGTGTGGAAGCATGGCAAGGAGGGGGAGGGCCTTTCTAGGTGGGAAACAGCCTGAACAAAGGACTTGGCTGTAGAAATGACCATGGCCTTTTCAGGGACAGTGAGGGGACAAACAGGTATTGAGTGCCTCACTGGGGACCTGGCATCAGGCTGGACCCTGGGGCTCAGCATGTGAGCCCCACCCTTAAAACAGGCATAGCCTAGTGAGGACAGAGGCTCTTTGATAAGTAACAACTGGCCAGGTGCTGCAGGGGATTCACTGAACCATTCTGCTCAGCTCATGGGGCAGGTGGTCTCTCCTCAGAGGACCGTACTGAGGCCCAGAAGGTCCAGGGATGTGCTCAAGGTCACATGTGACAGGAGAAGGCAGGACTATGTGAGGCCACTGGACAGGAGAGAGGATTCTGGGCTAGGGTTCTCTATGTTTTCCAGGGACCCACAAAAACACGAGGCCCGAGAAATAATAGACTGGCTCTAAAATACAAAAGAAAAATGACAAAATGGAAATGTCTTATAAAAGCTCAATTATATGTCATTAGAGTCAGCTTCATTCATTTTTCTGTAATACTCATACACGTTTCATTATACTCACCACTCATTATATTCTGAAAATTTGTGCGTTAGATTTTCTCTTTTCCCAAGTCTGGGTGTATAAAGACAAATACTCCTATTTCACCTTTACACCTCACCTCCCACGCCTCCCACACAAACACATAAACAGTACTTCGGTGACCAGATGTATGGGGCTGTTCCCACACTGATCAATTCTCTGCAACATCCACTGGGTGTCCTACAACCTAACTCCATCCTGCCTCTGTCTACCTGGAGACAGTATCAGATGCCACAGGGTAAGGCTCACTTCCACAAGACTGCCCCTGCTGCAGACGCCGATCACAAGTAGGAGGCCCCCAAGTCACCTTCAACTTCTGTCTGACTTGGCTACAAGTCAGAGTTTCCCACAATGCCCTCCTTGGATTTGGTTATTTGCTGGAATGGCTAACAGAGCTCAAAGAAACACTTGTTTACCAGTTTATTACATAATAAAGTGAAAAAGTGAAGTCCCTCAGTTGTGTCTGACCCTTTGCGACCCCATGGACTGTAGCCTACCAGGCTCCTCCATCCATGGGATTTTCCAGGCAAGAGTACTGGAGTAGGTCACCATTTCCTTCTGCAGGGGATCTTCCTGACCCAGGGATTGAACCCAGGTCTCCCGCATTGCAGGCAGATGCTTTACCATCTGAGCCACCAGAGCAGGTCCCCGTTACATAATAAAGGATATGATAAATGATACAGATAAACAGCCAGATAAAGAGATGCCTAGGGTGAGGTCTAGGAGGGTGCTGAGCACAGGAGCTCTGTCCCTGTGGAGTCTGGGTGCATTGCCTACCCAGCATGTGGCTGTGTTCACCAACCTGGAAACTCCCTGAACCCTATACTATTGGGATTTTTATAGAAGCTTCATCATGTCGGCGTGATAGATTATTAAATCTATTTTTAGCTTCTCTCCCTTCTCTGCAGAATTAGGTTGCAGTGGTGGGCTGAAGGTTCCAAGCTTCCAATCACGGCTTGGTCTTTCTGGTGACCAGCCCTAACCTGGAGCCCAGTGGACTCACCTCATTAAAACAAACGATGTTCTTATCACCAGGAAATGCCTAGGGATTTAGGGGCTCAGTGTCAGATGCTCTTACCACTCAGGAAATTACAAAGCTCTTAGAAGCTCTGGGGCAGGAACCAGGATCAAAGGCTAAATATTAGAACAAAAGATTTTCTTAGCACCCTTATTTACGGGAGTTTTAGGATCTCTGTGCCAGGATTTTGAGAAACCACAAACAATCATAAATTAAGGAAGCTAGTTGTTGCTAAGTAATTCTAATTTCAAAGGGACAATTTATAAAAATCCTGTCAAATATTTTGCAGCAAGAATAATTCAATTTAATGTTGCAGGTTGGTGCATTTGAATACATTTGCCATAATGTGAGATAGTGTCTCCTTCTTAGAACAAGAAAGTCTGGGCTTAAGACAAAGGGCTGAAAATGCCTCTGCTGGAATAGCTGAGATTCAACCCCCAAATCAGTCTGATACGGCACCCACAGCACTCTGTTGTCCACCCCCTGCTGCAGCAAAGGGTGTATGCATGGGGCTGGGGGACTAAAGAAAATTGATGTCAGGACAGCCAGCAGGGGCCAGAACAATTAAAGCCCTGCCTGCCAGCTTCAAGAGCAGCGGGTAGCCCTGGAGGGAGTCCTGTGGCTTTATCACCAGGTGCTAGCACAGAAAGGATTGGAAGGCAAGGGAAGATGTGCAGAGAGCAGCTGGGGACAGGAAGATTGATGTGACAGCTATGGCGTTGGTCCAGGCAGGAACTGGTGCATCTGCAGTAAGGCAGGGTGTGGGGATGAGTCCAAAGAACCACGCAGGAGGGGAAACACGCAGACCTGTATCCTGCTCTGCTATGGGTCAGTCATCCCAGAGACAGCGAAGGGCAGATGCTGGCTCAGAGGCAGGGGGAGGCAGGCGTTGGAGAGAGATCAGTTTCAGGGAAAGGAAGAAGACAGCTTGGAACCTCAGATGGGCCTTCCCGCTTCTGCCTAGCTCAGGCCAAAATATGAATGAGATGGAATTCCTGGAACTTGCAAGATGCTGGCTCAGAGGCAGGGGGAGGCAGGCGTTGGAGAGAGATCAGTTTCAGGGAAAGGAAGAAGACAGCTTGGAACCACAGATGGGCCTTCCCGCTTCTGCCTAGCTCAGGCCAAAATATGAATGAGATGGAATTCCTGGAACTTGCAGAAGAGTTCTTAGAAGCAGGGATGATCACAGAAGGGAAGAGACTGGCTACCAGTTATGGGTAATCTCCAAGTTGGGTACTAAATCTGAACAGAGAAGTGCTGCTTGGGCCATAGGGTGGAATAGGTGGAACGAGCAAGGGTGAGACTAGGCTAGGCTGGGCTCAGTCATATGTCCTTGCTTGGTCATGTGACCTTGAGCAAGTCACTTCCCCATTCTGTTCTATTGTGTAAGACACTGGGTTTAGATTCCTGAAGCAATGTCTTGTGTGCCTTGGATTCTGAGAACACACAATTTCCTGAGTCAAAGCTGCTGTGATGCAGAGGTTCTCATTTAAAGAGCTGTGTCTCTGTGATGCCTTGAAACCCTGGCTCCTAGGCTGTGAACCTGTCTGACTGTCTGGATTCATTCGTCAGCACATGGAGGATGGGGAGTGGGGAGGGAAGGGGGTGAGAGGTTCTGAAAAAAGAACTGAAGGCCGAGAACATGATGATCTGCTTCCAGCAGCTCTCAGGTAATAAATATTGAAGTGGGAGGAACTGTTCCCCCGCCTGCTGAGGCTGCCTCGGCTTGCAGTTGCTTAGGCTGGCCCAGTGTGCTCAGGCCACTGACGAGGTGGATGGACCAGGAGGAAGGGCCCAATTAGGTGAAAGTCCAAGTGTTTTGACATGGTTGTGTATCTTTTGCAGAGAGTAGAAACAGGCATGAGAAAGTGAAGGGTCAAGGGGGAGGCTACTTCTGAAGTCCCTTCAAGCACCCGCTCACAGGGGTTCTCTAAATACCTTCCTAGAAGTAAGTGCAGCTTTTACTGGTGTCCAGGAGATGGTGGTATGTAATAGAAAGGATTGTATGACCCAGAGAAGGTCTCTGGCCTCAGTCTCTCTGTCCGTGCAATAAGCAGAAGACTGAACAGTTTGCTAGCTCTGGGAGGTTTGATAGTAACATGACCACTTTCAAAGGGGGATAGTGGGGTGCATCCCACAGCCCCTGCCCCAGGGAGCTCTCAGGTCATGAAAGAAGGCCAGGTGCAGAGAGATGGAAGATGACTGAAACACAGCTGGGGTTTGAATGACAGAGTTCTCTGCCAGGGGGCAGGGGATTAACAGTCTCCACAGAGAAGACTGTGAGGTGGGGGGTGGAAGAGACCATGCCCGTACAGGAGCGTCAGGAGCTCAGCTTCCCTCCCTTTGGCTCTGTCCATGTGTCTGTGACCTCGAGCTTGGGTGGCTACGCAGACATCTTTCTAGAAGGGAACCAGGGTAGGCCTCACCTCTCTCAAGCCTCTGTTTCCCCTCTTCAATTAGCCAGTTTCTAAGGTCCTGTCAAAGGCTCAGGGCTGCTGGCAGATGGCTCTGCAGGGCCCATGTAGTAAAGAGGTCTCCTAAGTGCACCCTAGCAGGTCATCTGGCCCCATATGGGTAGTGGCTATAGGACCCATTCAGCCAGCAGCCCTCTGCTCTCCAGGCCCTTTGGCCTTTCTGAGCTGCCCTTGGTCCTAGGCTCAGGACTGAAATCAGATCCCCTGGGGACTGCAGGTCCACACCCACCCTCTGAGCACCACTGACCTCTGTTATATTTCACAGGAGCCTCCATGTCTATTATTTTAGGGTATCTCCCAGAGTCTGGGATTCTAATATTATCTAGTTTTAAAGTTCTAAGTTTATACTGGTTGTAGGTTCTCAAGTATTTGTGTTCCATTACTTTAAGATTCTGTGCTTCAAATGCTGTGTGACTCCCCAAATTCACTTTTCCAAGTAGCTATAGTTTTGGCCTAAGACTCTGTGCTCCGTCTTGCAGCGCCTACTGGGTGCTGGGTGACATGGTCTTCCCTGTGCCCAATGTCTGTCCTTAGCTGGCACTGCCTCCAGATCCCTCCCAGTTGGTTTAGGAGTCCTTCCCCTTCCCAAGTGACTCCGCTTTTGTGACTCGATCCTCACCCCACCTCATCCAGCTCAATTGTCACTGCATCTTACAGACAGAGGGATTGGGTCAAGATTGTGTCCAGAGCTTGGCCAGCAAGGTCCACACCCACCCTCTGAGCACCACTGACCTCTGTTATATTTCACAGGAGCCTCCATGTCTATTATTTTAGGGTATCTCCCAGAGTCTGGGATTCTAATATTATCTAGTTTTAAAGTTCTAAGTTTATACTGGTTGTAGGTTCTCAAGTATTTGTGTTCCATTACTTTAAGATTCTGTGCTTCAAATGCTGTGTGACTCCCCAAATTCACTTTTCCAAGTAGCTATAGTTTTGGCCTAAGACTCTGTGCTCCGTCTTGCAGCGCCTACTGGGTGCTGGGTGACATGGTCTTCCCTGTGCCCAATGTCTGTCCTTAGCTGGCACTGCCTCCAGATCCCTCCCAGTTGGTTTAGGAGTCCTTCCCCTTCCCAAGTGACTCCGCTTTTGTGACTCGATCCTCACCCCACCTCATCCAGCTCAATTGTCACTGCATCTTACAGACAGAGGGATTGGGTCAAGATTGTGTCCAGAGCTTGGCCAGCAGCATTTCCCACTGCACCAGTCTGTAAAAGGGCAGGGCTTGGCCCCAAAGGGTTGAAGAGAGGCTTCTTCTGCCCGGCCTGATACAGATCCAAACTTCCTCAGTCATTGGGTATGGAAAGTCCTTTGGGGTGATCTGCTCTGTGGCTTTTCAACTGCACCCCATAGGACCCTAAGGCTGCCACCACAGGGAGATTGAGACAGGGGTTCCCCTACAGGGCCAAGGACCTTCCTCCCTTATACTCACACATACACACACACTTTAATCAGACAAGTTCTACTTCACACACTTTAATCAGACAAGTTCTACTTCACACACTTTAATCAGACAAGTTCTACTTTTTGATGTTTTTATACCAGTCTTTTGGGTGAGATATAAATTGAGAAGGGGGTTCTATTGCAAAAACCAGTTTTAAAAACACTGGTGTAGTCCAACACCGCCAAATGATAGAGGAGGAGATTGAGGCTAAAGAAGAGAGCTGACTCTAGCTGATCTGGCCCAGGATGCACCATATAAGCATTTCCTTGGTGTCTGAGTCTAAGACCTCCCTCTGTGGCAGGGAGGAAGGCCAGCAGCAGCTTTGTCTGCACCATCCCAGCCTGCATGTGAATTCTAACTCTGTCAATTACTAATCTGAAATCTGTAAAATGAGAATAACCAGACCGTCTACATCGTGTGGCGGGGACTGTAAAAGGAAATGAGGCGAAATTGTGAGGTGGATGGTTCAATACCTAGCCTGCAGTCTCAGTAACCAGGAGTGCTTGTTCTTAGCATGGATCAGGCCAGCTCTTAAAAGGAAAAATGACTTTTTTTCTGATATTCTTCTTAGATGCTTTTCTATATCCTACTTCCACTATATTCTTAAAAGGTTTAAAGGCTACTCACACCAAGTTCATGTACAGTACTGGTAAGAGAGTGGAAAACAGGCCAACTTGTATTGCCTACTCTGTTCTATGCCCTTTGTACTAATTAGCCCATTTATTCCCTGTAACTTACCTATGAAATAGGTTCAGTTTTTACCCCTGTTTTGCACCTGAGGGTCTGAGTTACAGAGAGATAAAATAACCTAGTAGAATTGCTAGTAAAAGGTGGAGCTGGGATTCAGGCTCAGAAAAGCTGTCTCAGGGCCTGTGCTGAGTCACTCAATCAAGACCGAGACACAGAAAGAAAGAAATAACAGCAAAAGGTTATCAGAATGAGAGAGAAAGAGAAACGAATTTAGATGCTATTATTGAAACACTCACTTGGTCCTGAGCTTTCTGGTAGCCACAAGGAAAAGAGACACGGTCAGTTGCAAGAAACCCATGGATGTAAGGGAGCTGGGAGCACACCACCCTCCTCCCCCACCATGGTGGTATTGGACTGTACCAGTGTTTTTAAATACTGTTTTTTTGCAGTAGAACCCCTTTTTCAATTTATATCTCACTCAAAAGACTGGTATAAAAACATGTAAAAGTAGACCTTGTCTGATTAAAGCATGTGTGTACACGATGTATGTGTGCATGCACGTGTTTGTGTGTGCATGTGTGTGTGTTTGTGTGTGTGTGTGTACAAGTTGAGCAGCCATCCTGTGGCTGCTTCCCATGACCACGTGTGATGGAAGCTGAGGGCTGGCAGAGAGTTACACGTCACCCACTAGGGTCAGCACTGGCTCCATGGGGCTGGGGTCCCAGTCCTGGCCCAGCGCCTTCGATGAACCCAGCTTCCTCCGAGGACAGCTCCGAGGACAGCTCCTGGCCTCTGCAGGCCCCGCAGGCAGCAGGCTCTCCCACGGGCTGGACCACACACAGCGCCCTGACTCCTGCGGCCTGCAGCAGTCAGCACACAGCCCAAGAGGGGAAGTTCGGACCAGATCCCAGACCTGCTGACCTGGGCAAACCGCAGCCCAGATGCATCATTCTCTGAAGCCCGCTCTGGAGTCCTCAGAAACAGATGTGGGGAGGGAGGAGGAACTTCTGAAGGCCACAGAGACAGGGACTGGAGGTCAGTGTTCCCAGTACCCACAGAAGAAAGCCCAAATCCCTCAGCCTGGCCCTCTAAGCCGCCCCACTCTTGCCCTGAGAGGTTCATTTTTTTCCCCCAAAGTTAACAGTGACTGTTTATTCATAAACTTGACAAGTGAACACATCTGCTGTTACATTCATTTCTTGAGAGGATCAAAGGTGTTAGAAAGAAAAATGAGTTTTACAGAGGATAAAGAATACTGAGACAATTTCTGATTGGCAAGCATTCTATTAAAATTGTTTCTTTGGAAGTGGGGGAGAATCTCTATTGGTTTCCAGATATATTTGACAACCTATGGAGGGGAAAAAAGAGTAGTTTCTGAGTATTTCAAAAGAGAAATGGTTGTTCAGTGTTTGGCCATTTCTTGTAACAAGTAGAGGTTGATAGGGTGCTTTTCTGCGGTGGTACTCTTGCCATGGTCCTGAGAGGCTCTTAGCCGCGTTCAGGGTGGTTCCCCCCACCTCCCACACCCCGCTCTTCCCGCCACCACCTTTCTGCTAGTACTATGCCTCTGCTTCAAATAACCTCTCCCTTCCTGTCGATCCAATCCCAGACCTCACCTCTCCCTGGATGCCCTCCGGCTCCCCCAGCCCCTGAAGGACTGTCCCTCCCCTCCTGTCTCCAAACCCCAGAGGGCAAGATGGTGCTGCGGGTGGTAACGGAGACTGCTCTGCCAATTACTCCCCGGTGACACGTGCCCTTTTGGGGGAGGCCCTCAGTTTCCTCTTCTGTGAAGTAGGTGCAATAATACTCCCTCCATCAGATGTTGTGGGAATTAAATGACAGGGTGGATGTGAAAGTGCAGTGTAGACCACAGAGGGTTTGCACATGTCGCAGCAGATGACACTGTGGCTTTTACTGTTTACTCGGGGACAAGGAACCCCAGGCAAGGAACTCACAAGATGCGGCATGTCTGAGGATGGGCCTGCCCCACCCCCAAAGGAAGATTGGGAAGAAATCAATCTATCCCCACCCTTCTTACTCCCATTCCTGGGGCGGCACCCTCTCCCTCTGGGACCCAGGAACTTCCCACATGCTCTCCTGTAGCTAGGCTAGGCCTGCGAATGGAGTAAGGAGAGTTTCTAATTCTCCCTAAGACAGCATGTCCAAAAGAAATATCAACATGAGTCACAAGCATCGTTCTAAATGGTCTAGTTGTTATTTGCTAAGTCATGTCCCACTCTTTGTGACTCTGTGGACTGTCACTTGCCAGGCTCCTCCGTCCATGGGATTTCCCAGGCAAGAATACTGGAGTGGGTTGCCTTTCCTTCTCCAAGGGATCTTCCTGACCCAGAGATCAAACCCTGCGTTGGCAGGTGGATTCTTTACTGCTGAGCCATCTGGGAAGCCCAAATGATCTAGTAGCCACATTCAAAAATAAAAGAAATTAATTTTAATAAAATATTTTATCTCCTATATTTAAAATATTTCCATTTTACCATATCATAAGTATAAAAAACTAATTGTGAGATATTTTCCATTTCTTATTTTCGTACTGAGTCTTTGAAATGCAGTGTGTACTTTACACTCTGGCCCATCTCAGTTTGGACTAGTCACCGTTCCAGTGCTCAGTGGCCACCTGAAGCTAGTGGCTGGTGCTCTGAGACACAAATGAATAACAGATCCACAGTGCCTCATCCAGAAAAATAAGACTCAGATTTCAGGCCCCTTCACATCCTCCCACAGTGGTGTTTCCTAATTCTGCTAGCCCTGCACCAGATCTCTGATTCACAGGCTTGGTGGATCAGATGTGTGTTTTTAACTCAGGCAGGCTTAAGCTAAATCTTAGTTCTGTCCCGTGCTAGTTGGGTGATGTTGTGCAAGTTACTGTTGACTGGAAGAAAAAAAAAAAAGCACAACACAAGAGTTGTGAGTTCAGTTTTATTTGGAGCAAAAGGAGGACTCTAGCCTGGGAGATAGCATCTCAGATAGCTACAAGCTTCCTGCCAACACAATAGCATCTCCTGTTGATGTTCTCACGTTTCTTCCAAGAGCCTGGTGTTGCCTATACCCACTGCCCATTGGAGCCATCTCTTGCACTCCTTCTTTCCATAGATGTTCCTCAGACAGCCACCATTTCGCTCCAGGCCTTGTGCTAGGCACCAGGGTTTCAACAGGGAATGAGGTAAACGCGGTCCCTGCTCTTGCAGAGTTCAAAGTTCAGCAGGAAAGAGGCCGAACAAGGTCTGACTCAGACTCTAAGTGTCTATAAGGTAGATTATTCCTGGTTTCCTCTGAAAAATCAACTTCTCCTCTGAATGCCCATCCTGCTGGCTCAGCAGGAAAGTCAACCTCAGCCTTTCTCGGGGCTCTCCCACCAAGGTAAAGCAAATGCCCTGAGGTCTTACAGGATATCCAGGGTATCCAGGATACCCATCCTCACCAGCACCGCAGCCCCAGCAGGCATCAGCCTCAATTCCCCATGGCCCATGTGGTCCCCCTTGACGTGTTTGGGGTTGAGGAGCTCCGTGTGGGTGGGAACATGGGAACTCGGCCTCTTGAGTCAGTCTGCAGCCTGCCCTTTTGGAGTGAGCTGCTTCCTCGGGCACCGTTGCAGAGGCTATGCGGCTTCCCGCTGCTCAGGGTACCCACAGACTGCTCAGGGGCCTCCCTCTCACCTTGCACTCCCCACAACTCTCAGTGTAATCTCATCGATGGAGTCAGGCTTTGGAAACAAAAGCCAGAAGGGAGAAAATCTTGCAGCCATGACTTTTTGACCTGCCACAAACCTCCCCTGAGACCAGGGAATCCAGAGCCCAGCACCTGCTGGGATAGAAGTAGAGAGGCGGAAGGGAGAAGCCTACAGGGGAACAAACACAGTTGAACTGATTTTGGAATAAATTTCCTTCCGGGGGCGAGGCTAGGCTTAAGCCAGTCAACACCTGGAAGCAAGGTGGAGGAGGCTTGGAACAGGGCACTCTTGGTGTGGGAGCCCTCATGGAGGGTCTAAAATGTGGGGAAATCCCACATTTGCTCCTTAGCAAAAAAGATGGGCAACAAAAGAGTAGGTGTCATATACCAGCCAGAGGGTGAAGCTTGTAGGGGCCTCACAGAGGCTCTACAGGGAGAAAAGAGGCAGAACTGAGACCCCAGATGGACTCTCCAGCCCAAGCCACCCTCCCCCAGAGTGGACAGCACTCCAGACCAGGGGAAGCCAGCTTGTGCTAGCATGTTCCTAGTTGCGGGATTTCAGGCCCCTTCACATCCTCCCACCATGGTGCTTCCTAATTTTGCCAGCCCTGCACCAGATCTCAGATTCACAGGCTTGGTGGATCAGATGTGTGTTTTTAACTCAGGCAGGTTTATGCTAAATCTTAGTTCTGTCCCGTGCTGCTTGGGTGATGTTGTGCAAGGAAGTACACACTTCCTCCCAGGACAGCCTTGTCCAAACTGCTCGTCACACTGGGCTTCAGTCTTCTTCCATGGAACTTGTTGCTTCTAATCCTCATCTCGGACTGCACATAAAAACATAGTAAAATCAGGACTTCCCTGGTGGTACAGTGGATAAGAATCCACCCACCAATGAAGGGACACGGGTTCGATCCCAGGTCCGGGAAGATTCCACGTGCCATGGAGCAACTAAGCCTGTGTGCCACAACTACTTAGCCCGTGAGCTGCAACTACTGAAGTTCATGCTCCTAGAGCCTGTGCTCTACAACAAGAGAAGCCACTGCAATGAAAAACCCAAGCACTGCAATGAAGAGTGGCCCCTGATCTCCACAACTCGAGAAAGCTGGAGCACAACAACGAAGACTCAGTGCAACCAAAAAAATAAATTAAAAAAAATTTTTTAATGTAGTAAAATCAGACTTCACTAGATCACTTATATTTGAATGACCCAGTAGCAACTTCTCTAAGACTTAGTTACTCATAGAAAAATGTGCACAGTAATAGTGCCTGTATGAAAGCACTGTTGTATTGGAGCAGGGCGGGTAGACTATGCAGCACTCAGTGCTGGGTCACTCAGAGCATTGGTTCCCTCCTGCTTTTAGGTAAACTGACCAAATGCATACAGGCTCTGGAGTCAAGCCATCTGGATTCAGGTCCCAGCCAGACCACTTACTAGTTGTGTGACCAGGCAAATTACTTCATCTCTCTGTGTCCCAGTTTTATTCCCCTGAAAAACAGGGATTATACTGTTCTTAAGAAAGTTGCTGTGGGGTTTCAATGAGTTAACGTACTTGTCATTGGAACAGCACTGGGGTGGTTCAGTTCAGTCGCTCAGTCGTGTCCGACTCTGCGACCCCATGAATCGCAGCACGCCAGGCCTCCCTGTCCATCACCAACTCCCAGAGTTCACTCAGACTCACATCCATTGAGTCCGTGATGCCATCCAGCCATCTCATCCTCTGTTGTCCCCTTTTCCTCCTGCCTCCAATCCCTCCCAGCGTCAGGGTCTTTTCCAATGAGTCAACTCTTCGCATGAGGGGGCCAAAGTACTGGAGTTTCAGCTTTAGCATCATTCCTTCCAAAGAAATCCCAGGGTTGATCTCCTTCAGAATGGACTGGTTGGATCTCCTTGCAGTCCAAGGGACTCTCAAGAGTCTTCTCCAACACATAGTTCAAAAGCATCAGTCCTTTGGCGCTCAGCCTTCTTCACAGTCCTTCATGTATCACATCCATACATGACCACAGGAAAAACCATAGCCTTGACTACACGGACCTTAGTCGGCAAAGTAACATCTCTGCTTTTGAATATGCTATCTAGGTTTGTTATAACTTTTCTTCCAAGGGTAAGCGTCTTTTAATTTCATGGCTGCAATCACCATCTGCAGTGATTTTGGAGCTCCCAAAAATAAAGTCTGACACTGTTTCCACTGTTTCCCCATCTATTTCCCATGAAGTGATGGGACCGAATGCCATGATCTTCGTTTTTTGAATGTTGAGCTTTAGGCCAACTTTTTCGCTCTCCGCTTTCACTTTCATCAAGAGGCTTTTTAGCTCCTCTTCACTTTCTGCCATAGATGTCTGGCTCTAGATTAGTGATCACATCATCATGATTATCTGGGTCATGAAGATCTTTTTTGTACAGTTCTTCTGTGTATTCTTGCCACCTCTTCTTAATATCTTCTGCTTCTGTTAGGTCCAGACCATTTCTGTCCTTTATCGAGCCTATCTTTGCATGAAATGTTCCCTTCGTGTCTAATTTTCTTGAAGAGATCTCTAGTCTTTCCCATTCTGTTCTTTTCCTCTATTTCTTTGCATTGTTCTCTGAAGAAAGCTTTCTTATTTCTTCTTGCTATTCTCTGGAACTCTGCTTTCAGATGCTTATATCTTTCCTTTTCTCCTTTGCTTTTCACCTCTCTTCTTTTCACAGCTATTTTTAAGGCCTCCCCAGACAGCCATTTTGCTTTTTTGCATTTCTTTTCCATGAGGTGGTAGTAAGTGCTTAATAACCATTAACTGTTATTTATCATTTTATCCTTCCCTCCTTGGTGCAGTCAGAAGACTGTAATTGTATCACCCCTGATCTCTTTTCTGGGATTGAAGACCTTTTTCTCAGCAGTTGCACAGAAGCCAACCTCTCCCACGTGGAAGAGCACACCCCAGGGTAGCTGTGAGGTTCCTTGCAATGTGGTCCAGGGGCTGAACAATCCCCTCTGGCTGTGGTCTGACTCCTCCAAGAGGAGAAGGGGGCTGTTGCCTCTTGCCTCTCCCAACCCAGATCCCTTCCTGTTGCTGCAGACAGGATGGAACAGGACAAGCCCTGGAGGTACCTGCTCATGGTGATTCTCCATGTGATGACAGCCATGAGTGATATAAAAGTGAAGATAGTGTGGTGATAACCTTGTATAGAAGCTGGTGATGCTGCTGGTTGTGGTGAAGACAGTGGTAGGGATAACAATGACGGGAGAGACAGTGATACTGACATTAGTGATTCTGATAATGACGTTGTTGCTGGCGATGTGAAGGGTCAAGTGATGGTGATGATGGCAATGATTGTGAGATTGTGCAGGCGGTTGGTGACCTTCCCAGAGACAACAATAGTAAGGCCAGTCTTGGTTGTTGATTGGTGATGAAATTGGTGATATGAACGGGAGTGATACTTAAGATGATGGGAATAATGATGGTGGTGTTGGTGGGAATTTTCATGGTCATGTTGGTTATTATGATGTTAATAATGGTGATGACAAAGTTCAACCATTGGAATTTCATCCACTTTTCAAAAGCCACTTGCTAAGTATCTACGGGGCCAAGAACAAATGGGACGCTGCTGGCAGTGAGAGACCCCTCGTCCTCTCCTCCCCCAGAGCTCCCTTCCCTCGCCCACAGCACTTCTGAGCAGAATGTTGGGCATCTAACTGACTGCCCTCGGCCGTGTGTCTTCCCAGGGTCAGGATTCCTCTTCTGAGCAGAGCCCTGCAGACTGCCCAGAGAAGAAAGACAACCTAGCTCAGATTGCCCCAGACCTGAGTGTGATCCAGTTTATCAAAGGTAAGTGAGCTGAGGCCAGAGGTGGGGCCAGAGAGGCAGGTGAGACTGTACAGAATCCAGCCCCATGTCTGCCTTTCTTGACTCATCTTTCATACCTACAGGCTCCTCATAAGCACCATATATTTCATGTAAGACTTTGCTCATAGGATCCCTTTTGCCTAGAACATCACTTTTTATCACTCTCTGTTAAAAGCTTCCTTGTACTTCTAATCAAGCCATTCTCTCCATCCCCCAGCCTGGCTCTCCCTGCTGTCAGCTCTCAGAACTCTCAGGGCTCCTGTATCAGCTCAGATCTGTGCTGTCCAGCCTTTCTACCAAGCAGTGAGCTCCTGAGCATCTGGCTGGTGATGGCTCATCTGTGACGCTTTTTCTCCTCCCACTATAGAGCCTGCAAATGGGAGGCTCTCAAGTAAATTTTTTTTTTTTTAATTAAATTCTTTGGCTGTAGCATTGGTGAAAGGAACTCTGGGCTGAAGTCCAGAAATTTAGACTTTCATCTTGGGTCCTTGCTCCTCCTCTCTGGGCCTCAGTTTCTCCATCTGTACAGTGAGGGGTGAAATCCATGTCACTCTGACCCTGAGACTTTGAGCTAAATTGATCAGTAGTAACCCGGGTCCATGCTGTGGCCCCGTCATCCTATCTAAAGAGTCTGATCCTGCAAACACAGTGCCTGCTGTGCATCAGGATCTTGTAGGGTACAGGACAGCAAGTCAGAAGAAGAGGTGGTTTAGAGGCCCACCCTGGCACTGCCCAGTGTACAGTCTTTTAGAAGTTACTTTCGTCCCCTAACCAGAATTTCCTCATCTAAAAGACTGGGTCAGTAATCCTTGCTCTGCCTCTCTCAAGGACTGTTAGGAGACTCAAATGGGATGATGAATGAAAGGTCCTTTACATACTATTAAAAAACTATGCTTATATAAGGTACAATTATTTTTTTCAATTATCATTTCTGCCCTGCTGTTATTATTCTGACCATATCTCAGGACAGTAAATTGAGTTGCCTGTGGTTTAGGAGGGAGATAACCACAGGGTTTGCTTAAACCACCTCCCGTCCCCATGGACTTTTGCATTAGGAAGTTAATTAGGGGAGAGTTTCTTGGGGAAAGTTTCCTAGGATTTGATGTTGGGGTACTAGTAGTCTAGCCCCTGGTGTCCTCAGATTTGATATTAGGATATCAACCACCTATCCCCTGGTGTCCTAGGATTTGATGTTAGGGTACCAGTAGCCTGGTTGTCCTCTATTCCTAGGGAAAGAAAGGCCTGGAACCTATGAGGCTGGACCTAGAGGCAGGGGCTTAGACTCCCTAACCTGAGGTCACCCCCAGCTGCTGGAAGGCCCCAGTGCCCTGCTCCATGGAAGAGCTTATTAATCACTGCTTTGGCTTCAGCCCAGAAGAAAGCTGGGGCCAGTCGCAGAAATTGGATCCTAGAGTGGGTGTCCTGGGCCAGGTTATCTCTGATGGTTTCAAGCTCCTACATGATCCTAGGAGAGACCAAGACAGGGCTGGCACAGGCCAGCTTCTCGGCTTCCTGCTGAGCTCCAGGGAGGCCAGTCTGATCCTAAGGTTTGGCCTTGAGCAGCAGAGAGAAGAAGCAACACAGTCCTTCAGCTTCTGGAATCCTTAATTCTTAGAAGAAGACAGTCTCTGAGCTAATCTGATGGGGGAGACATAGTCCCTGAGCTGGGAGAGGCACTATTTGATGGGGAGATATAAGTCCCTGTCTGATAGAGGATACCGGTGGCTCAGAGGTTAAAGCGTCTGCCTCCAATGCGGGAGACCCGGGTTCGATCCCTGGGTCAGGAAGATCCCCTGGAGAAGGAAATGGCAATCCACTCCAGTATTCTTGCCTGGAGAATCCCATGGACGGAGAAGCCTAATAGGTTACAGTCCATGGGGTCGCAAAGAGTCGGACACGACTGAGCGACTTCACCTTCACCTTCACCTTCACCTTCAGTCCCTGAATGGGGGGAGAACTTGCCTTGGCTAATGGAGGAGACCTGGCTTCTGTGCTGGAGGAGGTTCTCCTGTCTGATAAGGGAGACACAGTCTCTAAGTGGTGAGAGGCCCTGGCTTGTCCAAGGGGAGGAGACGTTGTGATGAGCCAAGGGAAGCAGCTATCTAGCTAAAGTCTCTGAGCTAGAGACAGCCCTGGAATTCCCCTTCAGGTATCCCTTATCTAAGCTATAGGCATAGCCCTGCCCTCCAGGAATTTTCCATCTGCCCTAGGGACAATTGAAGATGATGAAGGGGTTTAGAGAATAGAAATGAGCTGCACTGTAGTGATCAGCCCAGGAGAACAGGATGGAAACAGTCCATGAGATGGAGCCCTCCCTCTGAAGTCAGGCAGCCAGAGGCCTAGGAATGTAGGCTGGGGTGGGAGTTGGGGCACAGAAGGGGAAATGACCCTGACACCAGGAGTCAGGAAACCCCCAGCAACTCCTGGCCTGATTCAGACCTTCCTAGATGAACTTGGGCCAGTCCCTGCCCCACTCCTGGCCCTACCTGTTCCATGAGGTCACCTGTATGGCTTGGACCAAGCCCAGGCTACTCCTGGCCAGAGCAGCTCAAGAAGGGAGGAAGGTGGAGCAGCTGGCTGGGGTGAAGGCCCGGTATCACATCTTCCCCACTCCAAGTGCCGGCTGGATGTGCTGCGTGTGTAGCCAGGGACTCGGACGGGAGGAGACCTGAGACACGAAGGAGGGGGAATTCCACAGCCCCAGCTCTCCCCGCGACACCCTGCCTAGACTGTTTTTATTTTCTGGCGCCCAAGGAGAAGTGTTCTTGGCCAGGCCAGGGTGCTAGGGAACCAGCTGGCTTGGCTCTCCCCATGCTCTGAGGACAAACAGAAACTTCCCATGACACGGACGCTGGCCCTGCTGCTGCAGGAACAGAAGGGACCCCCCAGACTCAGCCCAGTGGAGCCCATGTCCATCTCTGCCCCCAGACCCAGCCCAGAGGAGCCCATGTCCATCTCTGCCCCCAGACCCAGCCCAGAGGAGCCCATGTCCATCTCTGCCCCCAGACCCAGCCCAGGAGGAGCCCATGTCCATCTCTCCCCCCAGCCCAGCCTGGCAAGTAGTTTGCTCCTCTGATGCCTCTTTTCTTTTTTCTTTTTTGATAAATACTGTTTATTGTTTTAGATATAATCCTATACTATGAATCAGGATTTTTTTTTTCCTTTTTTTAGCCACTATGCAGCCTGCAGGATCTTAGTTCCCTGACCAGGGATTAAATACATGCCCCCTGCAATGGAAACATGATGTCTTAACCACTGAACCTCCAGGGAAGTCCCTGATACCTTGATGCCTCTTCTTAGAAAGGCCTTTTCTCCTGTCTCCTTCACGCCTTATGTCTCTAACTTCATCTTGCCTTCTGAGGGCAGAACACGTATTTCTCATCTGTTGTCAGTGGAAAGAGGTCACACAAAGCCTTCTTTGGCATCACCTTGGGTGGCCCTTCTGATGAAGGCCCCGAAGCCCAGACCTCAGGACTGACTCAATGTGTCGACTTGCAGCGAGGAGACCTGTACATAGGCACTGGCTTAGGAGGTGGCAGGAGAGGGGAGAGCCATCCCTTCTATGCTTGTCTATGGGCTTTTGCCCTGGCTTCTCCCCTATAGGACTGCCCCACTCCAAATCTTCCCCTTCTTCAGGCCCTGCCTCTGTCCTACCTCCAGGAAGCTGCCTAGTACCAGGCCTGCTCAGTTCTAACCTTCTCTGAAGATTTTAGTTTCCACCCTAACATTTTGCTGTTTGATCACCTTGAGTCTGTATGTGCATTCACTCATTTTCTCATTCATTCTGTAAATATTTATTGAGTGCCTACTATACCCTGAGCTCTGGAGATTCAGCAATTGACATAATAGATAAAAATCCCTGCTCTGATGATGCTTACATTCTGACTGGGTGACAATAAAACGGCTAAATGAGTGCAATGTGTAGTGTGTTAGGTAAAGTGCTACGGAGAAACATGAGCTAGGAATGGGGAAATCAAGGCAGTGGGTGCTGTCCCATGTTGGAGACACAGAAGGGAAGACAGAGGCCTGGGTTACCTTGGAAAGAGCTATTGCAGGACAGGTTGGAAAGGACTGAGTCGGGGGAATGAGATGGATAGTAGAACAGAAGAAACGGGATGAGCTGAATGAGAGTCAAACAGGATAATATAGAAGCAAACTACATGGAACTGCATCTTGAGTAGAATTGAATTGGAAAGAAATGTAGTTGATTAAAATGCAGTCTAACTCAATGGAATGAAATGCAACCGAACTTCAAAGATGAAACAGAAGTAAATGGAATGTCATGGGATGAAACTCAATGCAATAGAATTAAATGGAATGAGACAGGATGGAAGACACGGAATAAGCTGAACAGGGCAGGATGGGACGGAAACATGTGGCACGGCCAGCCCACGCTGACCATCCCCCCACTCACCCCAACAGTCTTCCCCAGGGTGCTGCTGAGGACCCTGCGCCACCCCATCTTTCTGCTGGTGGTCCTGTCCCAAGTGTGCATGTCGTCCATGGCAGCGGGCATGGCCACCTTCCTGCCCAAGTTCCTGGAACGCCAGTTCTCCATCACAGCATCCTACGCCAACCTGCTCATAGGCTGCCTCACCATCCCACTGGCCATTGTGGGCATCGTGGTGGGGGGCATCCTGGTCAAGCGCCTCCGCCTGGGCCCCCTGCACTGCGGCACCCTTTGCCTGCTGGGGGCGCTGTGCTGCCTGATCCTCAGCACGCCCCTCTTCTTCATGGGCTGTTCTTCCCATCAGATTGCAGGCATCAGCCACCAGCCTGGGTGAGTATGTTTGAGAGCCAGTGAGCATAAGCTGGAGGAGGGTGCCAGGGGCATAGGAGGGGGTGGCCCAGAAAGGCCAGGTCAGTGGAGTAGCCCCCACCTCACATCTCCCCACCTCTCCCCGCTTAGCTCGCTGCGAGCGGTGGGACTTCTCCCTCGAAGGCTCAGTGAAGGTGTCCGTCACCACCAGGTAGCGGTGGAACTTGTGGGCAGGGAAGGGCTGGAGGCTGAGGCAGGGCAAGGCCACTTGTGTGGATGGCATGTGTAAGAAGGCCCTTCTCAGGAACGCTGCCCAGAGGACATATGCCCTGGGCATATGTCCTGAGACTTGGGAACAGACCCTCAAAGGGAGTCAGATGGGACTGAGACATGCCCTGGGCAGTGAACAGGGGAGTGACCGTGAGAGGGAGGTCGTGAGACTGCAGGACGGCAATAGGGAGAGGGAATTCACAGGATGGCAATAGGGGAGGGAGTTGGACTGGAGACCTTGGAGATTCTTGGTCCTTAGAGGCTGGGAGCTAAAATCCTGTTGTCCTGTGACCCTAAAGTCCCAGTCTTTTTCCCCAGATGTGAGGGGCAGCACCTCTACCCTCCAGGAGGAAAGCCTCTGATACCTCTCTCCCTTCCCCTTCTGCCCCCTAAACCCTCATAGACACAGACTCTTTCCCCTAGGGAGCCATCTTGGAGAGGATGTTGGAAGTCCTGTTGATGCCTCTTCTCCAGAATGATTGCATTTTTCCTGGGAAGCCGCTCCAGGCTCAGGCTGGCACGACACCCACTAACACCCCCAACGTGCTCTGTTCACTCTCCCTTGCCATCTCCTCCCTCCATCCATGTGCCAGCTTTCCACACGTGGGCTCCTTCTGTGTGACTGTCGGGGAGGCTCAGTCCAGATATGCTCAGCTCTTGCCCACCCTGTCCCAGGTCCCAGCTCATCGACTTCTCCCCTCTTTCCTTGTCTCTTCTCCTCTTCTTGAAGGTCTGCAGAGCCTCCATCTGGGCATGAAGGAGGGGCTTCAACCAGCCTTCATGAAGCCTCTGGTCAGAGGAAGGAGCCAGGGCCTTTTAATCATTTTTAGATTAAATGTATATTTTACTACAGTTTTTTTTTTTTTAAGCAAATGGGGAAAAGTCAGCCTACCTCACATGCCCCATTTGTCTCTTCTTCTGAAGTCTCTCACCTTGACCCGACATTTCATCTCACCCAGATTCTCATCTATATTCTTGCGATTTACTCACTGAGCTTTGGGTTCTAATTCATTGAAGAAGCCTTTGGGGACCAAGTGAACAAATTGAGAATTTCTCATACTCCATCATGGACTTCCCTTGTGGCTCAACTAGTAAAGAATCAACCTGCAATGCGGGAGACCTGTGTTAGGGAGATCCCCTGGAGAAGGGAAAGTCTATCCGCTCCAGTATTCTGGCCTGGAGAATTCCTTGGACTGTATAGTCCATGGGATCACAAAAAGTTAGACATGACTGAGTGACTTTCACTTTCATACTCCATCATAACTAATGGTATCTGCAGCTGCCGAGAACCATGGGTCTTCCATGCTCTCACATGCTCCCATATTCCATCTCACTGAACCCTCGTGGGATCTCCGGGAGAGGTTCTCCCATTATCCCCATTTCACAGACGAGGATAGCAAGGCGTCCCCTCCCTTCTGATCTCCTGTCCCCGTGTGCCTGGCCAGACTAGAGCAGGGGATCTCCTGAGAGTTGGGAACAGACCCTCAAAGGGAGTCAGATGGGACTGAGACATGCCCTGGGCAGTGAACAGGGAGTGACAGCGAGAGGGAGGTCGTGAGACTGCAGGATGGCAATAGGGAGAGGGAATCTGCAGAGAAACTGAGGCCAGAGAGAGGCAGGAACAGGTTGGAGACCTCACAGCTACTCAGGCACCCTGACCAGACCCCACACGCAGAGTTCTAATTTTATCAGAAAAGGAAGCAATCCAGCTGATGGAGATAAAGGTACTTTTCATCTGAGACTAAATTCTGGGAAGAATTTATCATATGTCCCCTAAAAAGAGGGTCACTGAGGAACAGAGATGGTCACAGAAGCAGCTCAAAGACTTGTAGGATCTTGGGGCTGGAAGGGGTCTCGGAGCCACTGGCCCACACCCTGATTCCCTCTTCTCCCATTGGAGGCCTCTTGCAGCTTCCTTGGTGATGGACTCACCACTGCATGTCACGGAACAGCTCTCACGGTAAAAACCTCTGTGCAGAGCTGAAATCTGACTGTGGCTCTCAGGGGAGGTTGCAGGGGCGAGGTAGCCCTGGCCTGAGGGAGGGAAAACCAGACCAACCATGCTGGCCTCCTCTCCCACCAGCGCCCAGCCTGGCCTGGAGCTATTTCCAGGCTGCATGGAGTCCTGTTCCTGCCCCTCAGATGACTTTAACCCTGTCTGCGACTCCAGCACTCGTGTGGAATACATCACGCCCTGCCACGCAGGCTGCACAAGCCGGGTAGTCCAGGAGGTTCCAGACAAGAGCCAGGTGCGTCAGGCCTCCGGCTGCCCCTCTGCCTCTCACGCGCTCTGTTCCCCCTGTCTCTCTGTGCCTGTCACACGCTCCACCGCCGAATGTCCTCATTCTCTGGCTCTTCTTTCTGTTTATCACCTGTCTTTTCCTTCTGTTGGCAGATACGGAATATTATTCCTTCAGTAAGCCTTCATTGCCAGTCTTGTGCCGGGGCCCCAAGTGCAGAGGTGAATCAGATCTGGTCCCAGCTGTCCAGGCAGGGGAGGTGCAGAAGGAAGTAACTCAGAAATTCCAGGGGTCGTGACAGACAGAAGTGGTCCCCACAAGGATAATCAATGATGGAACGAGAGGTAGCCTACCTGGGAGGGTCCCAGAAGGCTTCATGGGACACGGCATTTGTGCTGGATCTTCAAGGGTGAGCAGGAAAACTAGGGAAGGGCTTTCCCGGCAGGGAGGGCCCAGCACGTGGCATGCAGGCACACATCCACACACATGCACATACAACTGGGGCAGAAGCCTGAGAGTTCATGGAGGGAAAGCAAGGCCCAGACAAGGAAGGGCCTCGTATAGGGAAGGGCCATGAGTAGAGACTTTGTCTGGAGAGCAATGGGGAGACTTGGATGGGTTGTGAGCCGGGGAGGTCAGACCTGTGTTTGATCACATTTGAGGCCATAGTGTGGTGAGTAGAATGCAGACCCGGAGGCAGGGAGGTGAGGGGGAGGCTGGAGCAATGAGCCCATTCAGTTAGTCAGTCAGTCAGTCAACAGAGCTTTGTGGGGCCCCACCTTTGTGCCAGGTCCTGTGCTGGGGGCTAAGGACAGACCCAGAGCCAAGGGGCCCTGCTCTCAAGGAGCTCCCAGGGGTGGGGTGTTGGGGAGAGAAGGGGAGGCGTGGACAGCGTGACTAACTGCGGTGCATTCTATGGGAGCCTTAGAAAGACCACCGGGACCAGCTGGCTCCTCCCCTCCTCTCTCCTCATGGCCCCCGAAGGGCAAATGGGACAATACTCGCCTTCCTCAGGTCCCCGGGCTGGAATATAGTGTGTGTGTGTGGTGGGGTGGGTAGTGTCAGGCTGGTTGTTATGACTCCCTCTCTCCAGAGCCTCACCCACATCATGCAGAACCCCTGCCTTTGTGTCCTGCTGGGCAGCAGCCTCTAAGCCCAAGACTCCTGTGGAGAGGGACCTGGGCCGCACAGGCTGGCATGGAGGGAAGCACCTGGTTGATGGTACTTCAGAAGCCAGCCAGGCGCCTCCCGAGCTATGTATACTGTTTGCATTTGGAATAATCACAATCAAAGCCTTTTCAAGCATCCTAGCACTCACTGGCCTGACCTTGTTTGATCTCCCTGAGACCCTTTCTAGAGGTCCCCAGGCCCTGATGGCTGGGGCAGGATCCTCAAAGTGACTGTGAACTCCCGCAGATATGGGGCTATGAGCACAGAGGCCAGGCTATCTGGTTCAGACCCCTGTTCTCCTTCCAGCTGGCTCTGTTACCTTCAGCAAATGGCTCAATCTGTGCCTCAGGTTCGTGCTCCGCGAAGTGGGGGTGAGAGTATTGAGTGCCTGCTATACACCAGGCACTGTGCAGAATTCTTCATCTAGATACATTTATTAAGTGAAGCCACATGACATGATCCATGAAAAGCACTCAGCCTGAGAAATTTTAAGGATGCAGTGATCCACGCTTCTGTTATGCCCATTATACAGATGGGAAATGGAGGCCCAGGAAAGGACAAGGCATTGCCCAAGGTTTTAATGCCAGAGCTGGGACTAGAACCAAGGGCTCTGGCCTCCGAGCCCAGCTCCCTCTCCAGAGCACCCTCAGAGGTGGTGTTAGGTATGGCATTTGGGGGAGGGTACAGCTGAGTCCTGGTTGACACTCAGAAACTGTCATGCTGGCCTGGAATTGTTTCTCTTTTTAAAATTAATTGATTGATTTCTGGTTGTGCTGGGTCTTCGGTGCTGCACACGGGCTTTCTCTCGTTGCAGCGTGCAGCTTTCTCATTACAGTGGCTTTTCTTGTTGCAGAGTTCAGGCTCTAGAGTGCATGGGCTTCCGTAGCTGTGGTACACGGGTCCAGTCACACCATGGCATGTGGAATCCTCCTGGACCAGGGATCACTCTGGACTGCCAGGGCAGTCCTGGAATTGTCTCTTGATGAGCCTGCCTCCTCAGGCCGACTTGAGCTCCTCAGCCCAAGGATGAGTCAGTCAGTGTCCATCACAGCTGCACTCAGTAACCATTTATGAATGAGTAAAGGACCAGAGGGAAAAAAGGGAGATGTGGATAGCTTGCAGCATCTAGGGCTCAGGGGGTGGGGCCCTAGGGAGTGAGACTCAGAAGCAGCTGGAGAGATTGAAGCCATTCATAAGAACAACTTCCTGCTGTGGGATTAGATGAATATGAATAAAGGGCCGGGAAAACCCCAAGAGAAAGGCCTGTAGCTCTTTCACCACCCCCAGCAACGTTCTGCCTCTCAGAACAGGATGCACGTTCACACCCAGTAACCTGGCCTTGGTATATTTCTCCACTTACCTGTCCCTCTATTGTATCTCCATCCCAGTGGGTTGCTCAGTGTAGTGAAGGTCCAAATGGTGTGTGCTCAGGGGGGACCCATATATGGCCAGCATAGCTTTGTCATGCAATGGATGGAGCACCCAGTCACCCAAGCTGGAATCCTAGGTCTCCATTCTCTCCTCTGTTTCTGTGTGTGTGTGTCTCACCTTGCCCTAATTCCACCTCCTAAATATAGGGTTGGCCAAAAGGTTCGTTCAGGTTTTCCCATATGATGTATGTTTGGAAAAAACCCGAATGAACATTCTGGCCAAAGCAGCATCTCTCAAATCAAAACCCTTTTCTCCATCCCACTCTCCCTCCCTCCTGCCTCTTCAACTCCTGGATCAGGTCCACCCTCTTGAATCAGCAGAGCAGCTTGTGTGCTATCAGGTCTTGTCTCTCCCATGCTTAAAATCTCCCTGTGGTTCTGGGCATCCACGTCAGGGCTTTCCAGCCCTTTCCACACTAGGAAGAGTCTACAGATGCCACAGCTGGAGGTGAAAGGCCCAGCGGGTTCTCTCTGCCCGGAGCTCACCAGGTCATCCCGAGGGCCGCTGGCATCCCTGCTCACCTGTCTCTTGGCTGAGGCCGAGGGCCTCTGGACACACTGGTTGGGAAACTCTGATCTACAGGGCAGAGGAGCAAAGCCAGGTCTTCTTGGGTCAGCTTTGCTCCCTTCAGGCACCTGAGGTGGTATAGACCAATTCTGAAAGAACTAGGGGTTTTCTAGGCCTCCTGGGGATAGGGATGAAGGATGGAATCAAATGCACCCCACACCAGTCTGAGGACCCTTCCTTGCACTTTAGAAAGGGGTCTGCTTTTTCTCATTCTTCAGCCTTTGGTGGGGTCCCAGTTTTCTGGGCGTCTCCTATGAGGCTTTTCACCTGGCTGGAGGGAGGGCCGGGGCTCGTCCTCTGGCCCTGCAGCCCCCAGCCCCGGAAAGCTGTGTTCCATAGTACAGGCTTCTGCAAACACCCTGGCAGCCAAAACCCGTGTCAGGACTCTGCTCGCCTCCCTGGGTTCGCCTCCCTTAGTTCTGAACCTGAGGACTTTTTCCTTTTTTCCAGCCTATGGGTGCTTTCGGAACATTGCTTTCAACGTTTTATCCAGTGTTTTAAATCGCTGTCAGCAGGATGGCTGACAGGGCACCTGGCCCACCTTCTTCTGGAGACAGCAGTCGGTTCCCTTTTGTCCAAGGCTCTTCATAGTGCGGCCCCAGCACACAGCGTCCTGCACCCCGGGGACCTCTCCTCCACCCTCGCATACATGCAAGGAAGGGTTTCCTGGCTTCTTTCATGCCGCTGTAATTTTACATTTGGCTCTCCTTCTACTCACTCCAATTTTCCTCTTGGCGAACTCCTATTCATTCCTCAAGACCCAAACCCAACACCTTTCTTTGGTGAAGCCTTCCTTGGCCCTCCCTTGCCTGCTGATCCAAGACTCCCCCTGTGATGTCTGCCTCTCTCTCCATCCTGTACTTGAATCTCTCCTTGAGAATCCACTCTAGCCTCCAGTGTCCGGGAAGACCTCAGGAAGGCAGAAAGGGGGCCACTGAACTGGAAACTCTGAGTTCCTTCCCCCCAAATACTCTTTGCTGCTTTAGTATTTGCAGAGACCGTCAGGAATTTCAAACGTTCTGACGTTGCCAGGTGAAAAAAAAGAGCGAGCGTATGTGGTGTGTGAGTGTGTGTAAGTGCATGAGCATGTGTGTGGGGTGTGAGTTGTCAGCATGTGTGAAGGTATGTGTGTGTACAGGTGGTGAGTGTGTGATTAAATGTATGTGTGTGAGAGTGTGTGAGCACATACACGAGCATGTGAAGCGAACGTGCATGTGTGTGTCTGTGTGCTGTGTTGGGGGTGACTCTCTTCTGGTTCTTTCTCCCTTTTCTCTTCTCCCTGCGCCCCTCTCCCCACAGCCTCAGCCCACCTGTGTGCAGACAGCCTGAGTCCAGATACTGTCTGGCGCTCAAGCAATCCTGACTCAGCCAGTGGGTCCGCAGTCCCAGCATCCAGCCTGCTCTGCCCCAGGTCGCTGTCGTTGGTATCTGTGGCTCTCTCACACGCCTCCTGGAGCCTCGGGCCCTGGGCCAGCTGCTTGTCCTTAGAGGTTCCTGAAGGCTCTTCTTCCCCGCTCCCCACCCTAGGTCTTCTACACCAACTGCAGCTGCGTGGCGGGGGGCGGCCCCGTGCCAGCCGGCTCCTGCGACTCGGCCTGCAGCCACCTGGTGCTTCCCTTCATGATCCTGGTCAGCCTGGGTGCCGCGCTGGCGAGTGTCACCCACACACCCTCCTTCATGCTCATCCTAAGGTGAAAGCAGGGGCGTGCCAGAACAGGGGGAGACCAAGAGGTCCTTAACCACAGGCGGGACAGGGAATCCGGAGGGAGGGGTTTGAAGAAGCCCCTGCAGCACATCAGGCTGTGTCATCATCCTCGTGGCAACTGCGCAGATGAAGCTTTCTCCCCATCTTATAGATAGGAGAACTGAGGCTCAGAGACAGTCAGGAGCAAGTGTTGAGGGGATTAAGTGCCCACTGTGGACCTAGCCTGTGCTGTGCACTCCCTCTTGGTCCAAGATCTTCCTAGCCATTGTCCTGAGGATACCTGCTGGGACCGACAAATTGTCACTTGAGGCCAGAGTCAGCACCTCCTGAGGTGGAGGCTGGAATAAGAGGACCTCAGAGCAGGATATTTCCAAATTTTCATTATGCTGGGACTATGTTATTCCCTATTTCTTTTCTATAAATTAGGAGAGGCATGCCTTACAATATTAGAAGGCATGTAGATCCATAAGTCAGGCTGGCTGCAAGAGCGAAAGCAGAGGAATCAGATGCCCCAGCAGGCGGCCTAAGAGGGGTTAAGGCCGTCAGTCTGCTGCACAGACTCTGACTCCTGACATCCATCAGCTGTGGGGTCTTGGCCAAGTCACTCAACCTGTCTAAATATCTCTCAGTCTCTTTATCTGTAAAATGGGCATAATGCTGTACCTACTATATGGCAGTGACATGGGGGGGAGGTGCAAACTAGAGAATAACTGAACCATAGCGATCACCCTGGGGTTACTAAGAAGAGGAGCCAGTGGTCACCGGGGCCACCCAGGCTGAGGTATCATAGTGATCAGGGAAGTTAAACCATGTGTCTGACTGCCCAGCTCCAAGTTTTGCCAAGAGTAGAAGAAAGGGGAGAATTTGGTGGGACCAGGGGGTGGGAAGAGAGGGGCGCTGTGACGCACAGGTAGGTCAGCACAGGGCCCTGATGGTCAATGGATATACCTAGGAACAGGCTCTGTAGGTTGAAGGGAGTGTGGAGCCTGTGCCCTACCCACCAAGGACCTCAACTGGGGGCAGGCTGATGTTGGGTAGTGGGGGAGAGGGGGATGGTGAGAGCCCCTTGAGGGCTGGAGCCCTCTCAATCCTCACGTCATTCTTTCCCTGCTTGTCAGGGGAGTGAAGAAAGAAGACAAGACTCTGGCTGTGGGGATCCAGTTCATGCTCATGAGAGTTTTGGGTAAAGAACGTGCTGGGGACCACTGGTCCAGATACCTGCTGTGTGCCAGGCCTGGGGGGCACAGGGATGAGTGGGAACCAGTCTCTGACCTTAGGCTTCACCGGTCCACGGGGCTCCAAATCTGACCTAGGTACCCTGGATGTGGGTGCGCAAGCAGCTAAACAGCCCATTAGGGAAACAGCCCCCAGTCGAGGGTGAGGGGTGGGCTTGAAGGCTGAGGACTTAATGGGCCAAGAGGCTCCCAGGGGCTCAGAGCCCCAGTGGTCGAGTGCCAGGGACGGGGCGGGGTGAGGGGTCCAGGGATGCCAAGGTTCCACTGTCCCCTGAGCACCTCCTCCTTCAGCCTGGATGCCCAGCCCCGTGATCCACGGCAGTGCCATCGACACCACCTGTGTGTACTGGGCCCAGAGCTGCGGGCGTCGGGCCGTCTGCCGCTACTATGACCATGACCTCCTTCGAAACCGGTGAGACCTGGGAGTCAGTTGCCAGGGGGCTATAGGGAAACTGCTAAAAATATTCCTGGGGTCCCATCAGGGAGGGGAGGTCTGCTGACACCCACCCGCAAGGTGACACAGGCTCTCTCCAGGGCTAATCCCCAGGCCTGCCAGCTGGATATTGTCTCCCCTTTGGATAGATGAAGATAGTGAGATTCAAGTAAATGGCCCCAAGTCACACAGCTGATAACTAGCAAAGCTGGGCTGAGTGAGGGGAGACTAAGGGAAGCCAAGCAGTGGTGAGAAAGACAGGAAGTTGGCATGGGGTAGAAAGATGGCTCTATCTAGGACACAGGAGGCCTAGGATCCAGGCCCAGCTCTGTCTCCCTCATCGTGAGACCTACCTTTTGGGGGACTCAGTCTTCCTGTCTGTATAATGGGGAGCCCAAAGGACCCTGAAGGCAGAGAGACTACTGGCCCTGGGATCAATGGACAGTTGAGGAGAGGGACTTACTAGCAGATCTGGAAGCAGGGAGCTGTTTACTTCCAGCTCAGGAGTGCATGGTTCCAGGAGGGCTTCCTAGAGGAGGAAAACTCAAAGAAGAGGGGTGAATTAGAGAAGCAGGAATCCTTCTCTTGTGGCAGGCGAGGTGATCCAGAGTTGCAACTAACAGGCCCCTTGAGCCCTTAGAAAGACCTAGAGAGAGGCAGGGCCAGCTCAGGCCATGAGGTAGTCAGGACAGGGCCAGGGAGATGCCCAGGCTTCTCCCCCAACCCAGGGCTCCCTTTTCAGGGAGCCTTTCGACCTTCCAAGGAAAGACTCCCATGGGGGTCAACTTCAGGGGCCCCCCTGCATCCCCAGCCAAAGCCACGGTGACAGGGTCCACTGCCCTGAGGCTGGAGGCCTCTCCCTGACAAGGCCTCAGTGTCTCCACTGCATAATGGGTGATGATTGCTGACCCGACTCTGCTCCCAGCCCCAGCACATCCCGGCTTTGAATGGGGAGGTCCTGAGTTCAAGGGTTCCTCACTCTTTCCCAGGTTCATCGGCCTCCAGTTCTTCTTCAAGACAGGCTCCCTGGCCTGCTTCGCCTTGATTCTGGCCATCTTAAGGCAGCAGGACAGAGAGGAGAGGCCCAAGGCGACCAAGCCCAGCCCTGGCCTGCAGCAGCAGCTGTTAGCACCAGAGGCAAAGAAGGAGCCCGAGGAATCCAGAGTGTGAGCTGTCCCAGGGCCCCAGCCTCGCCAAGAGTGGCAGCCACGGCGAGCACCTCCTCAGGGCCCTTTGCCTGAAATTGGGTATTGGGAACCCTGTTTTCCAATTGCAAGTCTTCCACTAACTTGTTGTGTGGCTTCGAGCAAACCATTGACCCTCTCTGGGCCTGTGTTTGTTCATCTGAACCAAAGAGTTCTTTGGGGGTTTGTTGTGTTGACCCCTCCTGGAGCATGAGGGTCTTCCCCCTTTTCCCTCAGCCACACAGGCTGACCTGAAAACAGACTTTCCTGGGTGGAAGGACCGCATATCTTGCCCCCAGGGCCCTGGGATGGAGAAGTGGACAATTGTAGGCCAAGCTCCCCCACACCCTGGGTCCTGGCCCCTCTCTGCTGCTCACCTGGAGCCTCAGCCTCCATCGGAGCCTCAGCCTTCATCTGAGCCTCAGCCTCCATCTCGGTCAGGTGGAAATGAACTTGTCAGCTTTCAGGCCTCTTCCAGCTGGGACCGTCTATGTGGCCTGGACATCCAGCTCAGGTCTCCTCCCCAGCCGCACTCAGCCTGAATGAGGGGCCAGTACCGCCTCTATTGAGATGTGTCTATTTGGCGCCCCCTGGAGGCAGAGTCCTGAGCATTGGGAGACACTCAGGATGTCCAGGTATGCAGGGCCTTCAGAAACCTGGTGAAGGCCCCAGGGGCCTTGGCTGAGCAGGGAGCCGCCTCTCTGGACTCAGGAAATCCCAGCCCTCGCCCTCAAGGTGTCAGAGTCTGGGTGAGGCCTGTTCTCTGCCTGGTAGTGAGGGGGATCCAGGCCCCACTCGGGCATTTTCTAATTTCAAAGACCAAACCCACTCATCATAGACTCACTGGCATCCTTGTATTGCCAAGATTTCATACGTTTGACATGGGCCCACCACTGTGACTTCTGTGACGAGAGTCTTAATTTCACCATTTCCTCCCCAGTGCCTGATCCTGTGTCAGCTGGGACTGTGTAGACAATGTCTCCTTCTGTGACACCCACATATTGGGGTAACATCTGGTTCTCTGTGACGCCTGGGTTGGCATAAGAACCTGTTCTTTGTGATGCCCAGCCCTGTGATCCAGGAGCTGTAATGCCTGATTCTGTGTAATAAGTGGGTCTGTGGGCTGCTTGGGCCTGAACAAACAGGCGCTTGTCTGTGTCAGGCCTTGTCTGGTTTTCTGGCCAGGTCTTATCCTGCTTGATTATCTTCCTGGGAAGGGGAGAGAGTTTCCCAACCTGCTCCTAGCCCATTCTGTCACCACCCATACCCAACCTTGGGAGACAGGAGACAGGGAGTCTTCAGCAGGAGCTTCTCCAACCCAGGTGCAGCCCTGTGCTGGGGGCCAGGGGAGAAGCTGGGGGTTTAGCCAGAAGCTCTGGTCTTCTGTGCAGCTCTCAGTGCTATTCTGTATGAAAGAAGAGGGAGATACAAACGTTCTAATTCCCATTTTTATTCTACTGGTTGATACTTTTAAATGTTTAACAAATATCTGAGCCTGCATTTATCAATGCCAGAAATTTCAAAGTCTCATCCAACAAGATGAGGCTGTTTCTATGTTCGTATTCCTCCTCCTTCCCTCTTGTTTCCCATGTTTTGCAGAAATAATCTGGAATCATAAATATAGCTTATCAATAAATTTGTTCCTGCACAGTCTCTTCTATTACAGAAATCTTTCTCACAGACGGCATTACAGTTTGCAACCACATTATTTCCAGTTATTTAGATTTAAGTTTTACTGGATTCATTGCTTGCGATTATTTCTTGTATATTACATCTTCCCCTCCCTGTATAGTCTGGTCTCATTTTCCTTTGGCTGGGCTACTTCCTCTAGTAACATTTTCAGAAGTGGAATAAGGTCACAAGGCTCTCCAAGTCCTTACCTGCCCAAATTGTCATTCATGTTTTACAGAAGAGGAAATGGTTCAGAAAGGATAAGCAACTTGACCAAGATTACACAAAGTAAATGCTGGAGCCAGGATTAGACTTTAATTTTGTGAGAACTGGAGCTTATATAACTTGGGAAATTCTCTTTAAGCAAAAGAATACAAAATTAGGTAAGAAGGTGAATATTTCAGTTCAGTTCAGGTCGCTCAGTTGTGTCCGACTCTTTGCAACCCCATGAATCGCAGCACGCCAGGCCTCCCTGTCCATCACCATCTCCCGGGGTCCACTCAAACTCATGTCCATTGAGTCGGAGATGCCATCCAGCCATCTCATCCTCTGTCATCCCCTTTTCTTCCTGCCCCCTATCCCTCCCAGCATCAGAGTCTTTTCCAATGAGTCAACTCTTCTCATCAGGTGGCCAAAGAAGTCAAAACAATGTATCTCACAATTCAGAAAAATTGCCTAATTTTTTTTACTGTATGCTGTGCACCCTTCCAAAATTTTCCCTGTAATGATTGGAAATATTTTCTACAGACTAGCTTCTGGTTCTGTAGATTTCAAACCTGTTTCTCCTCTATTGTCCATATACTTCCAGGGCGAGGCAGCAGAAAACACATTCATGTCACCAGATGACCTCTGAATATGACACTTTGATGTCACAATACCAAATGAGTTGGACTGTGGATAGGAAGATTCCTAGAAGCCATTCTCTATACAGAGGTAGCTAGCAACTTTATCTCTTCGTGGAGGTGACTGATAACCACATAAATATATTCCAATGAGCCCAAATTAAACTGATCTCCAACTCCACTCCCCCTTAGCCATATTCCAGAAATGCCCATGCCAACGACCTTACATAAAGGGAAGCTGGGATACAAGGGAAGTTGGAGTGGAAAGAACTAGCAATCTTAACCCATTGTGGTGAAAGTGTCAACCTTTGCAAATTTCCTGAGAACTTGACAACAGGGATGTATTGCAGAGGCCTCTCCCTGGGCCTGGGTAGAGGCCTTGATGCTCAAGCAGCCTTAGCTTCATGCTGAGTCCACCTCTGGGTTGAGCTGAGATTCAAAGAAGTTGAGGTGTTTAAAATCATCCAAGCTGGTCAGGATGAGGAGACTCCAGGAGTAAATCGCAAGAGACACATGGGGCTGAGAGCCAGGGGTGGAACAGCTAAGGGCCAGCAGACTTCCCAGATATAGGGAGCAGCCCTCTTCCCTGACAAGGCTTCTGGCCAGTGAAAAGCCATGAGCAGCTGCACCTGTTAGCTCCCTCTCTTCTCACCCTGTCCCTGGGAGTTGGAGGAGAAGGTGTATAGTCTCCTGCTAGATTCTGTGGTGGTAAAACCAGCTGAGAACAGCACTGGAACCAGACTGGACATCCTGATTCCTGGCCGGGAGTTCCTTTGGGCCGCAGACCCATCCTGAGAAACTGCAGGGCAGGCAGATCGCCCTCAGAAGCCATGACTGGAGCACAAATAAACAAGGAGCAAGAACCTACAGCACTCTTGCCATTCTTTGGATGTTCTGAATTCTTTCCCCCTAGAACCCCTACATGTCTCTTCCCTCTATCCACCTGGCCTTGTTCACATCCCACTCCACTGTTAGTCTCCCAATCTCGCTTCATGAAGTCCTGTCCAAACTTCCAGATCAAAGGCCACCACCTCCAGGGACATAGCATCATATAAGCAACGGGAGTGGGTGACTACCACCTTAGGGAATCAGATAAAAGATACAGATGCTCCATTAAAGATGCACACAGACTTATACACAATTGTGCATCTGATTTCAGACGTTGGGGATCATCTAAAGCCTGGCTGTAGACCTCCAGCAGAGTGGAGAAAAAAGAACAGAATTTTAAAGTCAGTTCAAATCTGGACTCTGCCACTGACTCATGGTGTGACCCTGAGCAAGATATAACTTCTTTGCCTCTGAGTTTCTTCACCTGTAAAGTGAGGTTGATTATTCCTACTTTCTGTACCCTAAAAAAGTATGAAGACAAAATAATGATAATATACCCATTCACAGACAGTACACCTGATGATCAGTGTTTGTAAGTCTCCCCCTGCTTCTCCTGTCCCTGAAAGAATTTAGGGAGCACACGGGGGTGCGAGGGGACAGTGAAGACAGAGGGAGGAGGCACCACTGGGGGGAGACACGTTCCCTCTGCCCCGCCCTGGCTGCCGCTCTGCCTGTCCCCTAATCTCTCTTCCCCTGTCAGCCAGGGCTCAGCCAGCCCAGTCTTATCTCTCCCCACAGCCAGCCTGGGACAGCTTTTCTCAACTAGATTTACATTTTGATTGATTTTCTTTCTCCTTTCGAGCAGTCCCAGCAGTCCCTTCCTTCTGCTTCCCCTTTTGCTATAAAATGGGCTAATGCTGGAAACATTCTGGTGCTGGCCAAGAAGTGATGGTTCATTTATTCAACCACCCAACCAACCAGCAATTTCTATGGCTGCTCTACACCCCTGTCCTGGCCCTGCTGCGGATGCTGCCTTGGGGCCAGGATGGGAAACTCCCAGTATAAGCAGATAAGCTGGCAAATAGTAACAAAAGCATGAGTAGTCATTTTGGAGAGGGGAGAAGGGCATGCTACGGATTCATCCTGGAGCCACCATGGAAGGCTTCCCAGAAAAGGTTAAGTCAGAGTTGGCCTTGAAGATTAGGCAGGAAATCCCCAGGTAGAGGATATGTGAATGGGCATGAGAAACAGTGGGAAGAGCAAAGATAGGCAGGAATAAGAGAGCAAGGTGGGGGCTTCCCTGGTGGCTCAGGGGTAAAGAATCCAACTGCGGCACAGGTTCCACCCCTGGTCCGGGAAGATCCCACATGCCTCGAAGCAACTAAGCCCAGGAGCCACCCGGACGGAGCTTGTGCTCTAGCGTGGGTGAGCCACAGCCGAGTCCAAGTGCCGCAACCACTGAGGCCCGTGCGCCTAGAGCCTGTGCTCTGCAGCAAGAGAAGCCCACGGACTGAAACAAAGAGTAGACCCTGCTCCCAGCAACTAGAGAAAAGCCCAAGTAGCAATGAAGACCTGGCACAACAGAAATAAATACAAATCACATTTTTATAAAAAAAAAAAGAGAGAGAGAGAGCAAAGTGTGTCTGAGATACGGTACAAGAGTGATGTGGTTGGGATGTACTACATGTGCAGGGCCACCAGGAGAGAGAGGAGAGCCGAAGCTGGACATACCTGTGGGGACCAAGCCTTGACTTCCAGCTGAAGGCTTTGGATGTCTTCCTGAGGGCAAAGAGAAGCCCTTGAAGCACTGATTGATGGATCAGTCAATTGACTGGTTATTTTAAGCAGGGAGTGACATGACAAGATTTGTGCTTTAGAAAGACTGCAGGCTGCCTCATGGGGGCTTTGAATGGAAACAAGAAGCTGGATGCCAAGAGCTCAGGCAGGAGACTGGTGTTCTAATGAAGAGGAGATGTAGGAAGCCTTGAACCAGGTCAACAGCAGCATCCTAGAAGTTTGGACATCTAAGATGAGTCTTAAAAGATGAGTAGGAACATACCAGATGGAGAAGTTGGGGGACAGTGTCCAGGGACAAGAAACTACACAGATAAAAGCTCAAAATACAGAGAGTTCCTATCAAGCTTGGGAAATTTCCACTAGTTCACCAGGACTACAGTGTAGTCTAAGAGAGATCATCGTGAGGGATGATGCTGGAGCAGTTGGTTGGGATCCTCAACTGCTCTCAGTATTCTCTGTCTCCTGAACCTAGAGTCAGGTGGAAGAAGAGAGGGCGCACTGGCCTTGTGTACAGAGGTGACCTTGTGGGGCTGTCTCCCCTGCAGACTGTGCGAGCCTCTCCATGACCACAGCGCTACACAGCATTACACTTTACAAAGTCCCTTCACACTGATTCTCAGAGCTGCCTGGGAGGAATGTAGAACAAAAACTATTATCTCCACACAATGGCTAGAGAAACCGAGGCAGGAACTTGTCCAAGGTCGCTCAGGTATCCCCCTCTTAAACTCCAGTGTTTTTTCTAATAAACGTAGTTGTCCCCAACTCACACACACACAATAGATGTAGTAGCTGCTAACTGATGTGACTGAAACCTTCACCTTGAAGCTGGAGACCTTCCAGCTGGGAGAACAGAACCAAATTCCCTCTGCTTCGGAATCCAGTAGACATGAGGACAAATCCCATCTCCTCACTTTCCAGGTGTGGGAAGTCAGCTGCATTCATCTCATCCTTGGTTTTCTCATCAGAAAATTGGGAGAAAAAAGTCTTATGTTTCAAAGACTTGTGATGAGGGTTTAATGTGATAATGTAGCCCTGTAGCAGTTAACTATTGCTGAGTAACAATTTATCCCTGAACTTAGCAGCTTAAAGCAACAAATATTTATTATCTCACACAATTTCTGAAAGAGGAACTGGCAACCCACTCCAGTGTTCTTGCCTAGAAAATTCCATGGGCAGAGGAGCCTAGCGGGCTACAGTTCATGGGGCTGCAAAGAGTCAGACAGGACTGAGAGACTGAACACAGTGCAACATACACTTTCTGAGGATCAAGAGCTCAGAGTTGAGAGATTCTGGCTCAGAATGTCTCATGGGGTTGCAGTCAAGTGTCAGCCAGGGGTGCAGTCATCAGAAGGCTCCACCAGCATTAGAAGATCCACTTCCAAGCTCCCTCTCTGATCGTTGTCCAGTCTCCATCCTTTGCTGGCCGTTGGTCAAAAATTTCAGTTCCATTTTACACAAGAGGCTCCATGAGACTGCTCATGACAGGGGACTAACTTTCACTAAATGACTGAGCCAAGAAGGAGAATCTACTAAGATGGAAGCCACAGTATCCTCTATAACCTAATCTTGGAAGTGACATACCATTACTTGTATCATACTTTTTTGATCACACAGACTGAACTTGGCACAGCGTGGGACAGGAACACACACAGGTGTGGATACCAGGAGGTGTGGATCTTTGGGAGCTGTTGGAAACAAGCTACCACAAGTGTCAAAACAGGGCCTGGCACCCAATAGGCACTTATTCATTAGTAGCTGCTATTATTCTCCCAGTGCTCACAGACTAGCCAAGGAGACAAGATTTGAACATGAAAAGATGAAAAGCTTGGCAAAGTAGACTGTGAAGTGAACTGGGCAATGTTCAATTACATGATGGAAGAGGATCCGCAGGACAAAGGGGTGGAAATAAAGAAAAGCCACCTGGCGGAGGTGGAGCTGAGAAGGGAGGCTTCAGAGAGGAGACAGAGGGTGAGTGTGGCATGCACTCTTGGTTGCCTTCCAACAGCCAATCCCCTTTCCTCTTTCCAATAGCAAGGTGCCCAGCCACAGGATGATCCAAGCCATTCATGGAGATGCCTTCCTCTTTGCCAGTGAGTAGTCTAAGAATGAACATATGACTTTATTTTGGTCAGTGAGATATGAGGGGATGGTCTTCTTGGAAAGCACCCCTCCTGGATAAAAGAGAGGCATGAGAGATCCTTTTCGTTTCCATGCCCTTTCTCCCTGCTTGGGAGGTCATGATACTTGGTGCCACATCAGCCACTTTGTGATCACAAGGGGAACCTCTCTCTCAAGGCTTAGAATGGAAAAAGCGTGGGTCGTCAGAGACATGGTTGAATAGCCAGACCAACCCTGACTCCACGTCCCTCTGGCTTCCTTGTTAAGGAAATAAAAAGTTTAAGCCATCAGTTTTGGGGTTTTTTGTGGGGGTGGGGGGGCAGCTCTGGGTTTTTGTTGCTTTGCACGTGGGCTTTCTCTAGTTGTGGTGAGTGGGGGCTACTCTTTTGCTTGGGCTTCTCATTGAGGTGGCTTCCCTTGTTGTGGAGCACAGGCTCAGAAGTCATGGCACATGAGCTTAGCTGCTCCGTGGCATGTGGGATCGTCACAGCCCAGGGATCAAATCAGTGTCCCCTGCATTGGCAGGCAGATTCTTATCCACGGCACCACCAGGGAAGTCCCCCTGCCAGTCGCTTTTTGTTTGTTTGTTTGTTTTTGAGGTCATGTGCTCTGTGTGCTCAGCTGTGTCCAACTCTCTTTGGCCCACCAGGCTCCTCTTTCCATGGAATTTTCCAGGCAAGAACACTGGAGCAAGTTGCCACTTCCTACTCCAGGAGATCTTCCCATCCTAGGGATCAAACCCACATCTCTTGCATCTCCTTCATTGGCAGGTGGATTCTCTACCACTAGCACCACCTGAGAAGCCCTTTTGAGGTTGGAGAAAAATACATTTAAATTGTGAAAAATGTATAAGAACCAAAAGAGAATTTTAAACTAACTGGAGTCCCTACTGTGTGGAGACAGGGGTGTGATAGGAGATTGGAGTGTCACAAGAAAACCTGAGACATCCTCTTATCTGGGAAAGGAATTTTCAGAGATATGAGAAAGAAAGGAATAAATACATCAGAGAGGGAGAGTGGCTGGTTACATGATACCTGAGTGAAATTTTTGACAAGGTGATAAAGTGAAAATATTTAAATTTCCAGTTGGGCTGATGTGCTGTCCAGTAGAGTGGGGAATGCATGTCTTGAACTCTTCAGCTAAGACTCATGTGATCAAGAGTGTGGGGACTGTAGTGTGTTCTTGTGATGGCCTCTGTTACCTGGAGGAGTGCACACAGGGTTAGAAGGCATGGTCAAACGAGGATGGACAGAAAGTTATAGGAGCTTGATGATAAAACAGTATAGAGAATACTTTAAGGAGACACAATACCTTGCCCTTTCCTCCGTGCTCATTTATGGATTTGATAGTTACCCCAACAGAGAAAGCTTCAAATACACATTCTTTTCAATATATGTCTCAGTATTTCCAAAACTGTAGTAAGCCTAGTCATGGGAGCATTCAGAATAATTTTAGGTGGTGTGCCATAGACATTTGGCTTTTTGGTGTTGTTTGTTTTTAGATTTTATTTATTTCTTTATTTTGGGCTCTGCTAGGCCTTCATTGCTGCAAGTGGGCTTTTTCCTATTTGCAATGAGAGGGGGCCGTTTCCTAGTTGTGGTGTGTGGGCTTATTTTGCAGTGGCTTCTCTTGTCACAGAGCATGGGCTCTAGGGCACACAGGCTTCAGTAGTTGTGGCTCTCACAAGCCACCAGGCTTTCTCTTACCTGCATTCTAACTGAGAGCAAAGTATTCCAGCCCCCTCTGAGTTTCCTTTTCCCCAGGAAGGTAGAGTGAAACTGTGGTACATGAAAGGGTCCTTGGCTGGGAGGCAGGAGTCCTTGGTCTAACCCCAGTTCTGTCTCTGTGATCTTGAGCAAATCTCTGCCCCATGGGCCTCCAATAATCATAGCTAATATTTATTGACTGCTTGCTGTGTGCCAAGCATTCTGCTAAGAGCTTCCCTTGCATTATCTCATTCAATCCTCCCATCAACTGTGCTATGTCAATATTATTATTGTCTTTATTTTTTAGATAAGGAGACTGAGGCTCAGGGATTTTAGGTAACTTGCCCAAGGTTACAGAGCAAGTTAGTGCTGGATCTTTGGATTCTGAATTCAGGCTCATCTCTCTTCTCAAAAGACCTGGCTCCTAAACATAATGCTATATTGCTTTGCAGTAAAAGGAAGTCTCTGGACAAAATGACCTCTAAGGGCCTTTCTAGCTCAAATATTCTTTGACTTGCTGTCCCATTTCTAGCTACATGATGAACAAACCAGCTTATCCTAGAGAAGAAAGAAATAAGGACTGTCTTTAGCCATCTGAAAAGCTGTCATGTGAGTGGAAGATCAGACCTAGTGTATCTCAGAGGACATGAAACTGAACTGATGTGTGGACACTACAGGGAAGCAACTTATATAAGGGAGAGCTTCTTAGCTTCCACTCAGCTGGGGGTTGGGGTATGCAGAGAGGCAATGACGCCCCTGTCGCAAAATTGACCCAAGGCTGTGCTTGATAAACATTTGTCAGAAGTACTGCATTGAGTAGGAATGGAGTTGAATGGCTTAAAGCCTGGGGTAGGAATTAAATGGGATCATATACTCTAGTATATTCTAATACTCCCAGCACCATAACTGATACAAATAGAGTCAATAAATTGCTGTTTCTTTTCCTTTTTGACACTGAGATTCTTGGATTTTAAGATGCTCTAATATGGATTGTTGGCCATTTGGCTTTAATATGCCACAATTCTATAATTTTAACACACTGTAATTCTGCCCTGCTAACATGCTATGATTTTAATATTCTAACTTGCCGTGATTGTGTGACTCTAGAAGCTGCACAGTCTATGATTTTGTAATTTAATAGTCTCTAGCTTTAACAATCCCAGATTCAATAAAATGTCTCTTACCAGCTCCAAAAGCATGGAGTTGCTCTGTTTGTGGTGCTTCGCTGGCTTGGACACACATTGGGCTTCCTCTCTGCTCATGTTATCATCCCACTGCCGCCCCCCACCCAGCCTTGGGCTCTCTGTTCCAACTGACCCTCCTCCTTGATTCCTATCTCAGCCTCACTCTGCAGTCTCCACACCCACAAAGCAGGTATATTCACTCTCTATCTTCTGGTGTCTGTTCATTAAATAAGAACCTTCTCTGTGCCCAGGCTTATTCTTATTCCAAAAGGAATATAAGAGAATGAAAAGGCATGATTGTAATACTAAGGGCTCAAGTCCCTTGTTTTTAGTTTCAACTCAAACTCACCTCTACCAGAAAGCCTTATTTGATTGATACTGAATATCTAGCACCAAAAACCTTAATCACAAATGTGAAGATCTGACATCTTTGGTTGATTATAGAGCATATTTTATCTGTTATCTTGTCTCTCTGATTATAATTGAGGCTCCCCCATAAATGAAGAGTGTCTCTTCAACCAAACAGAGTTTTCTAGAGGAAGACAATGTCTTCCCCATCAGACTGGAGGCTCCATATAGGCATGGTTTATGCCTCTCTTATATCATACTTGAGCTTGAGTTAAAGGCAGAATCTGGTTTCTCCACCAGATTAAAAAATTCGCAAAGATAAGTTCATTTCTCTGCCATGGAGTGAGGACTTTATAAAAGCAGAAGATATATCTCCCCTTAATATGGGGAATCTGCAAAGATAAAGGACTGGGCTTTTGCCCTCACACTGGGGGCAGCTTCCTGAAATCAAGGGGTTCAGGGTGCTCCCTTCTCTTTCTATTTCTTTAACCCCAGTTCAGGACTCTAGTGTTAAGAAGGGATATTTTCTCTAAATCAGATAGACAAATGAAGAAGAGAAGATTAGAAATTCAAACCTTTCCCCCAACACGTCCAGACCTTTTCTTGCTCTATCCTGGTCCATCTCCTAAGAGCTGCCGTCCCTCTGCCCAGATTGGGCCCCTCCCAGCAACTCAGAACAGTAAGTGAAGATGTCAGCACCTTGGACAGCGCCCAACCCATTACAGGACTCGGAGCCAGCGGAAGCCAAGCTCTTCAACTTCCCCTAGCCTCTGGGTGATGGATTTCCTCGTTTCTCAATTTGATTAAAGCCCAGTAGATAACCAGAGCGCCTTGTTCCTTTCTCTTCTCTCTTCCTGATGAACATAATTAACTCCGTCAGGCTCGGAATACTTGCTCTTAAATACTGCTTGCCCAGCCCCCACCTAGACATGAATCAGGGACACATACCCAGAACAACTGAAAGACTCGCATTTTTTTCTTGGACAATGGAGGGGGGAGAGGAAGCTCTCCCTGAAATGTGTAGGGGGCTGTGACTGGAGATGAAATGTGGTGGTTGGGTAGAGAAAATCCCAAACTGAAAGTCAGGAAATCTGAAGCTTAGTTCTGACTTTGCCACTAATCTAGATAGGATCTACAGCAAGTGGCATGCCCTTTTATGAGACTTTTTTTTTTTTTTTTAAGATGAGGATGTTGGATTAGGCAATCTCAAATGTTGTGTTCAGTGCTAAAATTATTTAAAACAGACAGGGGAAGAGATTTGCCCAAGACCATATAGCAAGCTGATGGCAAAGGTGGGTCTATATTCATGGCTCCTGGTTTCTACTTCAGTGATATTTTCCTTGCACAGAACTCCCCACTTTGTCCACATCACAGACTTTTTGCCTGGGAACAGGGCTGAAAAAGTTGAGGACAGGAGGGATTGAGTTCATTTGTACCAACAAAAGAAAATAAAGTTCAAGATATGTGGAAAAGCTAGTCTCTCTTCAGAAAGCATGATAAAAATAACTAAGATTGGGGGAAAGGAACACCTGTCAGACAGAAATTCAGCCCTAAACTCAGAGAAATCCAGAGATGTTGTGTGTTTTCCCCAAGGCCATCAGCAAGGCAACTGTAGAATCCTCTTAAACAGAAAGAGCGAACTCTTATCCTGATCAAGTGTTGGGGGTGTCCCCATCAGAGAAGAAAAAAATATCAATCAGGAAGTATCCATTAGGTTACTAAAATGTGCCCAGATCTGCACTAGGCACCTTTGGCAGGAACATACAAAATGGGACATGAATTCTGCTTTCTATACCTTTGATGTGCTGCTTCTACTTGGAATTACTTCCAATACATCTGTGTATGCCCAAATACTACTGTCCCATCAAGGCTCAAACCAAAGTTTCCCCTGTTGGGAAAGTATCCATAATCTTATCCAGATGCCACTTCTCTCTCCTCTGAACTTCCAACAGATTTTCTTTCTTCCTGTTTTATCATACTCAGCTTCATCTGTCTTATCTGTTCCCATCCCCTCCCCTAAGAAGACAGAGAGCTTGCATTTTATTCAGCTTTGAAGCACTCAGAATACTCAACACAAGATCTGAGATGTGATAGAATCTCAGAAAGTATTGGATGGATGGATAGATGGATGGATGATGAATATTGATGTATGGGTGAATGGGAAAGAGAGTAGATGAAGGGATGGATGTGTGGATGGGTAAGTGGGTGTATGGGTGGATGGTGGGTAAATTTATGGATGGATGATTAAGTACAAAATATAGGTGGGGAAAAGGTAATCAGGTTGGTAGGTAGGTGGGAAGATGGACAGGTGAATGAGTACATGAGTGATTCTATGCACAGCTAAATGAAGGGTATGTAGGTGGACAGTGTGGCTGGTGAGTGGATAGATTAATACATAGTTAGATAGTTGTGTGGGCGAATGATGTATAATTACATGATTATATGGTAAGATAAATGTCAGGGAATATGGAAAGAATAATTATGGGAAACATGGAGACATTCTTAAATTCATAAAGATCATCATGGAGACTTTCTATTGCTAACATCAGAAAAATAACCATGGGGGTGAGCTGACTCTATCCTTAAATTGAGTCAAAAGTGTGCTAAGACCCCAAAAGGTCTCAGGCTGACATCAGTGAAAGTCTAATAACATGATCAAAAAATGTAGTGGTCTTTTTCCGGGGCTTGTGTTCTGCTCTGTGCATCAGGAGGATGATGACATCCATGTCTTATCCACATAGTAGATACAGTGAGAAGTAATCTGTCAAGTCTACCAAATGAGGAACTGGTGAAAGAACCAGGAGTATTCAGCCTGGAGGAAAGTCAGGATGATAATCCCTATGGCTCAGGATCTGGCTGGTTGTCCTGGGGCATGCCCTGTGGCCCCAGAGGCAAAGCAAACTCCAAGAGGAAGTCACAAGACTGGGGTCTCAGCCTCATGGGAGAAAGGACATCATACAATGAGAAGGACTTTCTTGGGAGAGTGAGATTTCCATCTTTAGGGCTGCACAAGAAGGACATCCTCTAGCAGAGAAGCTACAAAGTGGAGACTTGCTTTGTGTGGAAAGCAAATAAGGGCAACTCTACAGCCTCTTCCCACCCCCAAATTAAATCATCTGCTCTTCTCTTCAATTCTCAACAATTGGGTTTAGCTGTGTCCTGTGTTCACATTAAAATGTGGGGAATTTCCATCTAGCACTGAGGGTTTGGGGAGATATGAGAGACAGAAATAGGATCTAATGGAATCCTCAACTTTCTGTTTGGGTCTGGGGTATGAGGAATGAGGAGAAACTGAAAATGTCCTTTCAGAGGCCCAAATGACAAGGGAGGGGGAGAATCAGAGCCACCCAGAGCCAATCCATGACCTAGATTCTCTGTAATTAATGAGCCTACGTCACGGACGTGTTGGCTTCTGATCAACACTGTCTCCCCAACCCCGCCCAGCTCTCCGGTATGAGAAGATTAAATCAATTAGGAGGAAGAGGAGATCTGGCGGGCGCTGGTTAGGAACAGTGGATAATTCACTTACATAACAGGGGATTGAGGTTTAGACTTGGCCCCTGAGTAGTGGGCGTGGATCCCAGACCCCAAGCTTTTGGGAAGAGACCTCAGGGGTTGCGAGTAAAAGCAGAGGGGGAAAAGAGGGGCTGGAAGGGAAAGGGCAGCCATGAGCCCAGCTGGAGGCCCATATTCCATCTTCCTGTGAGAACTAACTCCCTGTTCTCTGGTCTGGGAGAGGGACAAATTGAAAAAATGACTCCCAAATGAGGGTGTCCCAGCCACCAGGATTTTTCAAAAATGAAAATCTGACCAAGCCTCTCTCCTTAGCCTGGCATTCAAAGCCCTGCAAATTTGCCAGCTGCATCTCCTGTCTCCAAGGGGTGGGGGTGGGTAGAGAAGCAAAAAATACCTCCTAGTTTTTCCCTCTCTGCCTGGTCCTAGCTAGGCCCTGGAGGTACAGAGAGAAACAGACCGAGAGGTATGGCCTAGTGGAGGGGACATATACCGACAACATTCTATGCCAAGTGGTACAACAGAGGCCCTCCTGGGCAGGACTCAGAGAGGTCACGATGTGGAAGACTTCCTGGGGCCAGTTCCAGAAGGCTCCCCAGGGAAGGCAGTAATTGCACTCACTGAGCCTTAACGGAAGGATGGATTAGTGGGAGTTCACTGCGCTGACCTGGTTGAGGGAGGGCCTTGGGTGGAGGGAACGACATGTACAAAGGCATGGCAGTGAAACAGCTTGGCACACATTCAAGGAACTAGTTGGTGTGTCTGGAGCCTAGAACAGGATGTAGGAATGGGGGAGGTGAGCCAGAAGAGGTAGCTGGTCCCAGTCTCGCTTCTGATGGCATGCCAAGAAGGGACTGAGGCCAGGACCCCAGAGTCTCTCTGATCAACCCTCGCTTCCTGAGCACTGACGGTGTACCAGGCCCAGTGCTGGGACTGGGAGCAGATGGGAGTGGGGATAAAGAGATGAAGGAGAACCAGGTCCTGTCCTCCAGGAGTTCTAGAAATGCACACAAATATTTCCCCTTACCAACCTCATAGTCCCGGCTTGGCTCTAGGTAAGACTCAGGCTTGGCTGATGTCTCTGGAGCTCTGCTTGTTGGCTGGATCTGCCTGCAACCCCTTGCCCAAGGACTGAGATACCCAGGCAAGCAGTCTTGCTGGTCAAAAGTGACCTGGCCTCTGGAGGCCTGCCCCTGACACCTAACTCCTGAGGACCAGTCCTGTGGCAAATAAGGTCCCCATGAGCAAATTCAGATAAGATAGGGGAGAGTGACCAGCTGAGCTGGTGTCCTAGGGGGGGAGGCAAGGCATGGATCAAGAAACGTATAAGAGTTAGACTCGAAGGGTTTCAGGAGACACTCAGGTTGTTATCTTGGGTCATGCCTTCCTATGGGAAACAGGAGGACATAAGGTCAGGAGCTGCAACAGTTTCAAGCTCCTCAGTTACAGGATTCATTGGGTGGTGGCCCATGGAAACTTAGGAATTCAAGTGGCCACACACAAGCGGTCTGTAGGAAGTGGCTGGTGGAAATCCTTCCCTTCCCTATTCTCTCCCTTCCTTCAGTCTTCCCTTCAGCAGCTCTCAGTACCTCTTCTCTTCAAGCAGGCTCTGGGTTGAACAATGAGGCACAGACCTAGGGTCATCCTGTTCTTTGTCCAAATGACCAGCATTAAGCACAACATTCCAGCACATCCAGGACTTGTCTGCATTTAAAATGTTGGCTGGGAATTGAAGCTAGGGCCTGAAATTTATTCTACTTTTAAAAGATTTAGGAAGTAACCTTTGTGATTGCAAGCAAAAGAAACTTACTGAAACTAAGCAAAAAAAAGAAAAGAAAGATTAGCAGTTCCATTAGCAGCTAAGAATGGTTGAGAAAGCTGGAGAACCAAGTGGGCATGCAGCAGGACTCATAGCCAGGGTTATATAATACCACAGGAACAAATGGCCCCAGCACTTCCACCGGCCTGCCCTTTGAACATCTCCACCACACTGCGACCCAGACAGGGCACTGCCACAAGATGTGAGCACAAGTGAATGCTAATGAATCTTCTTGCCAGCCTCACTAATTGCCACACCAAAGCTCTGAGACAGGTACAACTGGTCAAACTGGCAGGAGGTGGGAATGGGAGAGAATCTGGCTCCTTTTGACTTTGAAATGGAAGATTGGGTCCTAGTTTCCACAAGGGCTCACCTAGTGGGAGATTCACTCAAAATATAATACAAAGCAATGGATTGGCCTTAGGCAGGAGAAAATGTGACAAAAGCTCACTACACCTCTATTGAGGAGTCACTAAATGCTGGGTGTGTTCCAGGAGTTCTACATAAGCAAATCTGCAAAGCAAACTCTCTTTTAAATTGGATCTTGGTTGATCCCATTTTATAGCTGAGGAAATTGAGATTTTGGAAGGGAACTAACATTCATTCAGCTGGTAAGTGGTGGAACCAGGATTCCAATACAAGTGGATGGTTTTGTTGTTATAAATATATTCTGCTGTCTCCCAAATTGTAACTACAGAGAATTTGTGTTTATGATTCCTAATGGGAAATAGATGAGGAAACAGTGGAAACAGTGTCAACTTTATTTTGGGGGGCTCCAAAATCACTGCAGATGGTGATTGCAGCCATGAAATTAAAAGACGTTTACTCCTTGGAAGGAAAGTTATGACCAACCTAGATAGCATATTCAAAAGCAGAGACATTACTTTGCCAACAAAGATCCGTCTAGTCAAGGGTATCGTTTTTCCAGTAGTCATGTATGGATGTGAGAGTTGGACTGTAAAGAAAGCTGAGCACCAAAGAATTGATGCTTTTGAACTGTGGTGTTGGAGAAGACTCTTGAGAGTCCCTTGGACTGCAAGGAGATAGATCCAACCAGTCCATTCTGAAGGAGATCAGCCCTGGATTTCTTTGGAAGGAGTGATGCTAAAGCTGAAACTCCAATACTTTGGCCACCTCATGCGAAGAGTTGACTCATTGGAAAAGACTCTGATGCTGGGAGGGATTGGGGGCAGGAGGAGAAGGGGACGACCGAGGATGAGATGGCTGGATGGCATCACCAACTAGATGGACACGAGATGCTAAAGCTGAAACTCCAATACTTTGGCCACCTCATGCGAAGAGTTGACTCATTGGAAAAGACTCTGATGCTGGGAGGGATTGGGGGCAGGAGGAGAAGGGGACGACCGAGGATGAGATGGCTGGATGGCATCACCAACTAGATGGACACGAGTTCGAGTGAACTCCAGGAACTAGTGGACAGAGAGGCCTGGCGTGCTGCAATTCATGGGGTCGCAAAGAGTCAGACACGACTGAGTGACTGAACTGAACTGGATGTTTTCTTTAAAGCGTGGAGCAAATAAAAACAACTAGAAGTAAATGTTCCAGTATCTTCACACAATGATTGAAGGGCTAATAAAATTATGAATAACTTTTCCCTGCTTTTTTATGTTTTTCTGTACTTTCTTTTTTTAAAAAGAGTATTAAAAATGACAATAGTTTAAAAGATTCTACCAGTATTAACACAATCATGGAGAAACCATGCATAGAAAAAAGACTGGAAGGAAATTTGTCCAAAAAGTCTCTGGATAGTGGGATATGGGTCTGCTTTCTTTCAACTTCCATTTTTCAAATTTTTTATAGTGAGCACACTCTGAAACAAATAAGCTTTATTTTAAAACCCAGCGTAAAAATGGTATTAGCTAAGAGATGGTACAACCCCATCTTAGTCCTTTCAAGTTCCCATGTGTGTGTGTTAGTCACTCAATAGTGTCCAACTTTTTGTGACCCCAAGGACTGTAGTCCACCAGGCTCCCCTGTCCATGGAATTTCCCAGGCAAGAATACTGGAGTGAGTTGCCATTTCCTTCTCCAGGGGATCTTCCCCACCCAGGGATCAAACCTGGGTCTCCTGCATTGTAGACAGATTATCATCTGAGCCACCAGGGAAATCCTTCAAGTTCCCATAGTCATGTCCTATAGTGGTTGGAAGCTAAGTTGGTTCTGGGTTTTCTGGAGCAGCCTGGAAGTCCCTTGCAGTGTTTGCTACCAGAATTGGCATAGCTGGCATGCATCACGGTCACCAGTTATCTCAAGCTGAACACTCTGAGCCATCATGGGAATAACCCAGCATTCCCACCTCTTGTTACAAGTACATGTTATCAGGCTCTAACCTCCGAGGATTTAGCTCAGGGGGCTGGGCTCTTCCTCTCTGCTGGTTTTCTCTCTCTTTTTCCAGGCTTCAGGGTTCACCTTGCCTCCTATGAATGGGGTGGGGATGCTCAGTCATGGGAAGTTTAGGTCCGTCAAAGGTGCCATCTGTCTCCTGGTCTGCGTTGCAGGTCCCCTATCCCCTCTCCTCTCTGCACTGCCCCAATGCCAAGTGAGGCTTGGTCCTGTCTGGCCCCTGTCTGGTGGGAGAGTCAGTCTTCCAACCTCAGAGAGACTCTAGACTATTCCCTGCCTTAGGAATGTCCCAATCAGGGCTTCCCAGGTGGCTCAGTGGGCAAGGAATCCACCTGCAATGCAGGAGGAATGTCCCAATCAGATGGAAGAGGCAGTGTTTTTCCACTAATGGGGAGTGGAATGGGGAGACAAGGCAGGAGAGAGTAGGAGTTTATTCATACAGGAAGAAATCAGTCTCAGCCAAGCTTGATCCCTAAAGTTTCTGCCAGGGCCCCACTACCTCCTTACCCCCTCCTCCAGGTTGGACAGCCCCAGTCATAGCCCCCTGGGCCCTCTGCTCCCGCCCCTCCCCCACCTCCCCAAGCACACAGGGCTTCTTGTGCCCTGTGTATCATCCCCGGCAGCCTCTGGGAAGTCACTCACACCACTACCCCCCACTTCTACTTCCCCCTTCCTGCTCCCCTGAGCAAAGAGAGGGAGCTAGATCATCGGACAGGTCCTCCTCCTCAGTGGCGACTTTCTTATCTCACTGCCCCTTCCTGGACCCCTCCCCTTCCCCCTTCCTTCTCAGTTTCTTCACCAATCCGCTCCCTCTTCTTCTCCCTCCTTGTCCACCCTCTTCTTGCCGAGCCCCGGAATCTCCAGGTGGAGGCCCACCTGGCCCCTGCAGTGGTCAAGCCGCCGCAGTAAGGGTGCAGCAGGGCAGAGCAGAGGTGGCGGGGGAAGGGAGAAGGGCCCAGGCCAAGGCCGAGGTTGCCGAGGCTGGGCAGGGCGGGCAGCCAGCCTGAGAAGCCTCGGCCAAAGCTGCCTCAGCAGCTTCTGCTAAACTCCAGCGAGGCATCTCCGCTCGCTGCTCACTCCGCTCGGGTGGCCGCTCCAGAGCTGAGAGGCTCTGGGGGAGGGAAGCATCTGCTGAGGTCAGCACAGCCTCCAGAAACCTCTTCAGCAGAGGAGGAGGCCCCAGAGAGTCCCAGCCCCACCTCTGGACAGAGGGATAAGAGGAAATGACACTTCCTCCTCCTTGCCGAGTGTGACTTGTGACTTAGTTTCTGGCAATCTAGAATCCAGGGCTGAGACGGTCCCCAAACAACACCTGCTGGATTCAGGAATCTCTTCTACTCCCCAGTGGCTGTAGAGTACTCCCAACGTGCCTTCTGGGGTGGGAAGCGCCTTCCCTCCTACAGGATCCCAATCCACTGGGAAATTGTCCACGCTCAGTTATCAAACTGCCACCAGTGTCTCCTCCGTGCCAGGACCTGGGCTGGGCCCTAGGGATGCAGGGATGAACATGGCCCCTGCCCTCAAGGAGCTCTCCACCTAAGGAAGGAGACAGACATTGAGCACACACAGTGATGGGGAAGCTGGGGGAACCCAGAGGTGGCCCAGAGCCAGCAAGGTAGAGGTCAGGAACTGCTTCCCAGGGCAGGCAATGGATCCCAGGGGGCCTTGAATAACCAAGTAGCTTCAACTACCACCTAAATGCCAACAACTCCCAGCCTTGCAGGCCCAGCCTTGACATGGCTCCCGAATGCCAGACTTAAATATCCAACTGCCCATTCAGCATCTCCACTTGGATGTCTTGGCATCTCTAACACATCAGGATCAAGGCCAAGTTCACCCTCTCTGCCACCCCGCACCTGGCCTTCCCTCTCTCAGTGCATGATCACATCATCCACAAGCTGGACACCCCAGAGCCATCCCTCCCCCAGCCCCATATCCAGTCTGTCACCAGGCACCAAGTGACAAACCCATCGCTACTCCCACCCCCACCACCCAGCCCAAGCACTGGCATCTTCCACCTGCACGCCCCCAAGAATATCCTCAGTTGTTTTCTCACACTTTCCCCTCTTGTCCTGCAGCGACAGTGGTCTTTCCGAACAGCACATAAAATTGTCACCTTTCTGCTTAAAAGCCTTCAGTGGCTTCTCCTTGCCTTTGGGAGAAAGGTTAACATCTTGAACAAGGCCTGCAAGGCCCACAAGGCCTGGCCTTTGCAGACCTCGCCAACTGTATCTCAGCAACCCTCTCCTCCATCTCTTGATCTCTTGTCTCTGCCCCACCTCCAGCCTGGGGGCCCCACCTCAGAGACCTTTGTACATGTCATTCACATTGCCTCCCCCTTGGGCACAAAGACGTGGTCTGCCATCCTTTCCTTTGCCAAATTGACTCCACGGATGTCTGTTCTTTGCATGTTCACCATCGCTGAACGCCAGTCTCTGGCCCTTCTCACTTGAAGGAATAGCTTAAGGACACAGCCAATGGTCACAGAGTAACTGGCAGATTTGCTGCCCAGGGTCTCAGAACCTCCCAGCATTCCCAGAGGCACAGCCTCAACTCTGGCTCCCAGGTGCTTCCAGAACTCCCACTCTTACTCTGCTTTCTCCCTCCGTTTCTGGACTGGGGGCTGGGAGTGGAGAGTGGAAAAATCTCACCATCCCCTCAGCCCAGACACTTTCTGGGTCTTACAGTGAGCCCAGAGGGGCAGAAATGTAGTGCCCAAGTTGGTACCCTCTGCCTGGGCTTGCAACCCTGGGCTCCCCGGGCTCCCAGATCAGCCAGCCATCCTCCGACCTCAGGCCAGGTGCTGCCTTCTCTGTACAGTTTTCCAGGACTCCCTGGGGCAGGAGGGCTGTCTTCCCCAGGCTCCCACAGTGCTCAGTGTGCCCAGAACTGCCAATGTGCCTGTGGTTGTGTTGGTTTCTCTGATCAGCTTGCTCGGGTGCTGGGTGTTTCATCTCTGCACTCTGAGTCTGGCTTCAGGGTGATCTCAAAAGAGAATCTCACCTAAACAGACATTTCTCCAAAGAAGGCATACAGATGGCTAACAAACACATGAAATGATGCTCGACATTGCTCATTATTAGAGAAATGCAAATCAAAGCTACAATGAGATATCACCTCACACCGGTCAGAATGGCCATCATCAAAAAGTCTACAAACAATACATGCTGGAGAGGGTGAGGAGAAAAGGGAACCCTCTTGCACTGTTGGTGGGAATGTATTTGATACAGACACTATGGAAGATGGCATGGAGATTCCTTAGAAAGCTAGGAATAAAACCACCATATGACCCAGCAATCCCAGGCATATACCCTGAGGAAACCAAAACTGAAAAATTCACGGTACCCCAATGTTCATTGCAGTACTATTTACAATTGCATGAATGTGGAAGCATCCTAGATGTCCACTGACAGATGAATGGGTAAAGAAGTTGTGGTACACATACACAAAGGAATATTCCTCAGCCATATAAAGAAATGCATTTGAATCAGTTCTAATGAGGTGGATGAACCTAGAGCCTATTATACATAGTGAAGTAAATCAGAAACAGCAAGATATAGAATACTAACGCATATATACAGAATCTAGAAAGACAGTACTGATGAATTTATTTGCAGGCTAGCAATGGAGAAACAGAAAAAGAGAACAGACTTATGGACATGGGGAGAGGGGAGGAGAGGGTGAGATGTATGGAGAGAATAACACGGAAACTTACATTACCATATGTAAAATAGATAGCCAATGGGAATTTGCCATATGACTTAGGAAATTCAAACAGGGGCTCTGTATCAACCTAGAAGGGTGGGATGGGAAGGAAATGGGAGGGAGGTTCAAGAGAGAGGGTATACATGTACACCAAAGGCTGATTCGTGTTGATGTTTGACAGAAAACAACAAAATTCTGTAAAGCAATTATCCTTCAACTAAAAAATAAATAAATTTTTAAAAAAGAAATAAGAGTCTCAGAAAAGCCTCAGCTCTAGAATTTGGGACTAACATCTCATAAATGTGGACTTTTGTCTTTTCACATCAAGTGCTGTTAAGTGAGAAGGTGGAGTCTGACTAGCCTTAGTTTTGACATCAGCTCCACCCATTTTTAACCAAGAGCAAGTGCTTAGCTTCTCAGGGCCTCAGTTGCTTCCCCTCAAAATGAGAGCAACATCCCCCTCTTAGGAGTTTCATAATTAAGTGAGTGATAGTATGCAAAGGTTATGGTAGATAGTGGAGAATCCCAAGGACAGAGGAGCCTGGTGGGCTGCAGTTTATAGCGTCACAAAGAGTTGGACACAAAGCAACTTAGCATGCACCCACATGCACATGTGTTCAATAATTCCTTCCCCTCTCCCTCACCCAACATTTTCCCTGATAGGGACTTGGCATTTACCTGGATGAGCCTGAACCTACAGTTGTCACCTATAGGCCAAGTCAATTCAGATCATTTTGAACCCTAGTCTGGCCATCTAACACCGTCACACTCCCACCCACAGACTAGATACACATTTTATTTGGCCTCATCCAAGTCCTTCAAAAATACATCAGACCCACAAGTCAACCTGGGGGATGGAGCCTGAGCAGGGCTCTAGTCTGCCCTCCAGGCTGCTATTGATCTGCTAATCAATTCTCCTCCACCAGCTAGCCAGGCATCTAAGGATTCCCCTGGAGTGTCAGTCACTATTTGATCCTGCCCCTCATCTTGCCATAAAAATACCTTGGGAGATGTTCCAAATGCCTTTTGGGTTTTTTTTTTTTTTTCCATGATTATAGTTGACTTACAGTGTTGTGTTAATTTCTGCAGTACAGCAAAGTGATTCAGTTAAACATATATATTCTTTTTTTATATACTCTTTTCCATATGGTTTATCAGGGTACTGAATATAGTTCTCTGTGCTATGCAATGGGACCTTGCTGTTTATCAGCTCTTTATATAAAAGCTTACATCTGCTAACCCCAACCTTGCACTCCATCCCTCCCCCAAACCCTTTCCTCTTGGAACCACCAACCACAGAACCACCAGTCTGCTCTCTATGTCTGTAATTCTGTTTTTGTTTCACAGATAGGTTCATTTGTGTCATATTTTAGATTGCACACATAAGTGATATCATATGGTCAAATGCCTTTTTGAAATCAAGATTTTTTCAAGACTCTGATAGACCCACTGATCTCAGGTTCTCCCAAAGAAGGAGATGGGAGATTAGCCTGAAAGTAAGTCTATGCTGGGTCCTGATGACCACTGCATTTTCTTCTTCTTTTTAATGATGTAAAGCATTCTGTTTCTGCTCTCTCTGTTAGTGTTGTGAAATCTGAAGAATTTTCAGTCCTCAGTGAAAAATCGCACTTATAAATGAGCAAATTAACCCAGGCTACTTGCTTACAATGGTTGACTAGCAGCTGAAAACAGCTCGAAACACTTAAATTAAAACCTCCCTCAATCACAGGAAATTTGCTTTCTGGATGAATGAAGGTTTTCTATAGGCAGGTAAATTTCTGTCCTGCTCTTCTGACTCATGATAAATGTGGAATGGTAAAATTCAAATAATCGCTGTCTTCTTATAATACTGAGTCAAACATTCACTTGTTAAACAACACTGTGCCTTCACAAAAGCTGAGCTGTATATTTTAAGACCTAGTGAATAAGCTGGGCCGATCATGATTTTCAAAGTTTTGTAAGATTATTGAGAACACAAGAAGCCAGTACAAGAGGAAGAATAATGAAATCCAGCAGGAATAATTTGTAATTAGAAAACCCCATGCAATTCTTCAGCCAAGGATAATGGTGATCCATCTTAAAAACACACGTGTCCCATGCTGGGCACTGATGAGGCTAATCAGACACACTCCACTGACGTTTTTCACAATACTGAGGGCCCCCTAATTGCTGGTGGGTGCAGACAGGCAAGCTTCTCACTGCTCTTCTCAGGAGAGCATGATGATTAAGAGCAGGCCTGGAGCCAAAGAGCCTGGAGGGGAATCCCAGCCCTCCTCCTACTCTGTGACCTTAGGCAACTTACTTGCTCCCTCTGTGCCTGTTTCCTCAACTTTAACGTCCAACTCGAGAACCACTACGTTTCAGAGAGGTGGTTGTGAAGACTGAACCAGGCTTTGAAGTCAGCCTGACCCAAAATAGATCTCTCCTTTTCTCCAGTTGCTACCGGGGTGCTCATAAGACAGGGCCAAAGGAAGCTCCTCCCATTCCCCACCCTACTGGCTCTCTCCTATGCGAGGGGCATTCGGCACCTCCTGAAAGAAGCAGCCTGCTTGGAGGGGTGCTGCACCCACAGGGGTCCTGTCCTGACGCCCAGTGCTCCCCCTGCCGCTTTAGAGCTTGGCCTGGCCCTGGCCCAGCTGGCCTGCTGGTGATCTGCCCGGGCTAAGCAGGAGTGGCTCAGCTCCAGCAAGAGCTAAAGGCTCCTCATTTTGTCTCTGCTTCAGCTTAACCATCTGGGGTGGGCTGGGGGGTAGGAGGAGCAGCAAAATGGGTAGAAAAAATATACCTCTCGCTCATCTCCCCCCTTGGCTGGGGACAGGCTGTGTTCAGTCCAGCACCGTCCTCAGCCCAAGGGAAGCCCCCACCCCGAGGGCCCTCTGCACGGTGTTCCTGGGCATGGGGGTGATCTGCCTGTCTTGGTGGAGCCTCCAGCGATCCTCCATCTGTCCTCCTCTCTAAGTCCTTCCCTGGTTCAGCCTGTCCTGCCTGTTGAGTCCAACAGCTCTTCTCAGGACTTGCCACGTGCCTGCCCCTCCCCAGGCTGGGCGCTGGGGGCACAGAGGTGATGTAGACCAGGGCTCTGCCCTCTGAGTGCTCATTTTATAGCACCCGAGCACAGGTTGCAGAGCCCACAGCCTGAACTGGACACCCCCTGGGCCCCTTTTAAGCTGTGTGGTCTTGGGTCAACTACTTAACCTGAGTGTCCACTTCTTTATTTAAAAATTGGGGCCAAAGTACCTCCATTTCAGGGCCACTGTGAGCATTAAACACAACTATGTATGTAAAGCGCTGAACTCAGTGCAGTCGGCTGGCCTTCCCTCCCTCCCTCCTCCCTAGAGCCAGCTGCCTCTTCCAGAGGAGAGGGCCATGACTGCTGTGGATGGATGTGGTGCCCTTCCCCAGCTGGGGGGGTGAAGAGCTCGGGGTCAGATGGGCTCATACACAGCCCTGTGCTGGGAGGTGCAGAGCACAAATCAGGCTCGGCTCTGCCTGCCAGGCGCTTTATTTCAGAAGTAGACTCAGCCTTCTGACCTCCTTTTTCTTCTCTCTCAGTGGCTAATTAGGGCCAATTGTGGGCTCCTTTTTAGCCTTTCTTTTTCTGAACTTCCAACTGGCTTCTCTTTTCCTTCCCCAGGGCAGGGCAGGGGGCACACTGGCAGAGCCACGCTGCAGCCGCCGCCACAGCCAGGCCCTGCGCTGAGGAGCGAGAGCTGCCTGTCGCGGGGCTGCTGAGTGCGGGATTGCCTCGGCAGAAAACTGCTTCTTGACTGTGTGGGCTGCTGCCTATCTTCTGCCCCGAGGTTCCTGTCCTAAGTCCAGGAACATGTGGGGCAGCCAATAATCAATGTTTTGACGAGGCCTCAAGGTCTTGCTACCCATCTGCAGCCTTCCATAAAGTGATGAACTCAGAGAGATGCCCGGGGAAATCAGACTCTTATTAGGGTTGAGAAAAGCTACCCCTACCACACCTAAGGTTGAATGCTTCCTCTACCATTTTGGGATATGGTTAGGAAAGTCTAGGGACCTAGAATATGACCCACTGGGGGAAGCCAGCACTAAGTCATCATGGTACACGGTCAACATGCATCTGGGGAAGTAGCAGAGGCTCTGGGATGGCAGGAAACCACCAGGCCGAGGCTAGTGTGGCGATAGATGGTCTGTCTGCACAGAGCGGGGCTCTCTGGGGGCTGTTCCATGAGCTGGGAGTTCCGGCACTCCAGTGGTGGGAAATGAAACATCTTCCATCACGAAGAAAGAACTGAAACTGCAGTGAAGTAAAGCTGCTACAGCTGGGTATAGGGGGAGGGTGCCAGCGGCTGGAGCTAGGCAGGGCTGGCACTTACCAAGAAGCACAGATCAATGGAAAGGGTAGGCAGGTCAGGGCGAGGTCACATAGGAGCTCTGAGCAGAAGCAGAGAAAGAAAGACTCGGTGGGGTGATGGGGGAGGGGGCAGTGAAGTCATCAGGATGCCTTCTGAGAAGAATGTCACCGTGAAATTCAGGAAATCTGGTTCAAGAGGTAAACTGGAGGTGGGCTCACCCACAATCTTGAGCGCCAAGGCCTGTGCTGCAGTTACCTCCACATTCCACGTGGGTGCTGGGGGAGTGATGCTGGAACCACCCAGGCCAAGGTGTCCTCCAGGCTCCAGCTCCAGCTGGCGGGAGGCTGCCACATGTTCACATCACGCCTCCTCACCTGGAGCTGGAGGCTGCCGCCTGATGGCTGCTCTGCTAATGGCCTCCAGGTGTGTCCTTGGGCCCCTGGGGGGAGACATGCTGGAGGACACACCCCCTCCTACCCAATTCCCACCCCACCTGGTCACCTTCAGCCACAGAACCTGGGCTGGCCTGGGGCAGGCCACGGTGCACTGGTACAATCCCTCCCCAGGTGGGAGGCGTATCAAAGGTCAGACTGCTTCCTTTTCTGATTGGTTACTGATCTCTGAGCTCCCTCTTCAATGTCACTTCTGGCTCCCTGGTGTCTTCAGGACTTCAGCCTTCAGGACCCAGGGGTGACCTGTAAGTTGTTCTATGGAATAAGATGGCTGGATGGCCTGCATCTCATTGGGGAGAGGGGCTATCCTGATGCCTCTTTGTTAGACTAAGTGCATCTGGGCCTATGGGTCTCCATGACAATGGGCCTGTTTCTGTATATCTGTAATTCTCTCTGCATGTCTATCTTTATAACCGTTTGTCTTATGTTGGAGGCTATGTGTCTATGTGTGTCTCTGTATATTTCACAGCAAAGATTTCCTTGAGTGAAACAACAAATTCCATCAATGTTTATTGTCTAATAAATGGAAGCCCAATATCACCCTTCCTGTTTCACCTCCCTAAGGCCTTAAATTTTCATTCCAGGGTTATTTCCAGCCTAAGTGGGGTGTGGGAGGGATCTGATTCATGCTCTTCTGGACTCAGGAAGGTGAGAGGCCCATGGCTGATGAACTGCAAAGCAGCAGGGGTGCCAGAAATCACTCTCCTGTGGCTTGGAGCCGGCCCTGAGCTCCAGACACCTTGTAGTCACTGGGTCTATCTTCTGGGTATTCTCCTGGTCCAGGCTGTGCTCCTGGACATGAGCTTATATTGATCACCAGCTCTATCATCTCCTCCACCACTATCATCACCACCATCACCACCACCACCATAAGCATTGCTGTTACCATCAACATAACTAGTATGCCATAGTCTCTGTCACCATCAGCAGCACTATTTCATCACTAGTGTCAGAGATTTCTAGTTAATTTTCCTAGTAATAAGGACCACAACTTTTTGCTGGAAAAATTGCCTCCTCCCCCCCAACCTAGTTAAGACTAAAGTTCCCAAGCCCCTTGAAGCTAGTTAGATGTGACCATGCCAGTGAATGTGTTGGATGAAATTATGAGAAGTAACCATAAAAGGAAAGGGCACCTTTATTTATCTTTTGCCTCCGTCTTCTCCCGGATGTGATGGCTGGTGTCCTAGGAGCCATTTTGTACCACAAGAATGAGGACTACACCCTAGGGAAAGCAGAGTGAGAGGCTGGAAGAAGTACTGATTTCTCATAAGCATAGAGAAACCATTCAGACTCTGAACTGCTACATCTAGACTTCCTTTTATGAAAGGAAAAAAACGCCTCCTATTTCCATATCATTTTAGAGATTTTTTTTTATGCATTCTGATGCCTACAGCTAAATCTAATCCTAATCAGTATACATCAGCTCATATTAGTTTGCATTAAATAGTTCAGGCCAATGATCTGAATATGAAGGATGGGGCAAGGTGAGGAAGACAGGACATGAGGGGTGGTGCAAAGAGAGATAGGGAAACAGGGAGGGAGACTGAGTGAATTCCAGGACATGGGAGAGATTTCTTCCCCTGGGAAGTAGCCATTCTGAGGCAGATAGAAGCAAGGATAGGCATTCAGCACCATGGACAGATCACAGAACTCAGTAAGGCGGGATAGGGCAGGAAAAGATGAGAAAAGCTTTGTGGTGGTCGTGATGGTTGTTTTTCCTCAAGGTATGTTCATTAACCCTCACTCTGTACCAGGCATTGTGCCAGGAATTGGAATAAATATTACAACAAATTTCCACCATGTCCACATGTAGTTCCTAAGACCAGAGCAAGCAGAGCAGCATGGGAAGGTTCTCTAAGAATTAAGAACTGAGAAACCAACTGAGGAGTGGAACAAGAAGACTCTGTGACATGATGGACAGATACTGAAGAATCAGGGACCCTTGAGCAGGGGACTCCAGGTTGGAAGAGAGTGAGTGGGTCAGTTACTCTGTGAATTAGAGGGCAGCACTGAGCGAGAGTTAAATGAGTTCTCAGGATCCTTCTATCCTTCAGGTACTGCATCAAAGAATCTCCAATACTGTGATTGTAGGGGTACGTGGAATCGGTGACTAAGATTCTACAAATCTAATGCTAAGGCTCTGAATCAGTTATCTACTGCTGTGTAACAAACCATCCCCAAAACTTAAAAGCTTAAAACAGAAATCACTTTATCTGTTCACAATTCTGTGAGTCAGCGATTTGGGCTCAGGTCAGCTAGGTAGTTCTCTTGGTCTTATCTAGGGTCATGCAGGCAGCTGGCATCAGCTGGAAGATAATCTAGGAGCTGGTTGGTCTAGAGGGCTTCAGCAGAATGGCTCACTGCTGGTCTTTTCCCCTAAGAGGCTTACTGGGGTTTCTATGCCTGGAGATCTCAGCGGAGCAAGAAGAGGGGAGGCCTCAGGGACAAGCACCTTTTATCCCCTGCTTGCATCACATTTTCTGATGTCTCAATAGCCAAAGAAATTCACATGGCCAAACCAAACTCAGTGAAGGGACAGCATAAAAGTATGGATACAGAAAGACAGGCTTCATTGAGGAATATTAATATAACAGCCCACCACAGGCTCTAAGTGCTTCACCGCCATTCATGCTACCAGCAGCATAAGAGTCATGTTCTGATTGAAACAGACCGTGGTTCTATGGCTCCCAGAGTCTGTGGTTGTTAAAATTCAGTGTTTGATTCTAAAATTATGTAATTTTAGAAGCAGAAGCTTTGGTAGGGCTTCCCTGTGGCTCAGACAGTAAAGAATCTGCCTGCAATGTAAAGAATCTCCTCTGCAAAGACCAGAGGAGAGCCAGCTTTGATCCCTGAGTTGGGAAGATCCCCTAGAGAAGAGAAAGGCTACCCATTCCAGTATTCTGGCCTGGAGAATTCCACGGACAGAGGAGCCTGGCAAGCTACAGTCGATGGGGTTGCAAAGAGTCAGACATGACTGAGCAACTAACACATACATACATACACACACACAGAAGGCTTGGTACAGCTCAGGAGGATCATGAAGACCCAAGAGAATGCAAGGGAAGTAAAACAAAGCAAGGTCACTTCCAGACTAAGTGGGAACCCACTTGCCTCTTCCATTCCCATCCCTTGGCCCCTGGTTTCCTGCTAGAGCAGGCTGGGATGAGCTGGGAATCAGAAACCCTAGACTATATGCCCTCTTCCATCATTAGGGTCACCTCATGATGAGGTGACCCCAAGCACAGCTCTTAATCTTCCATGTTCCCATATAACCAATGCAGATATCAGTCCCAGTCTTCCACATGACACAGAACAGAGNGCCCCTGGTTTCCTGCTAGAGCAGGCTGGGATGAGCTGGGAATCAGAAACCCTAGACTATATGCCCTCTTCCATCATTAGGGTCACCTCATGATGAGGTGACCCCAAGCACAGCTCTTAATCTTCCATGTTCCCATATAACCAATGCAGATATCAGTCCCAGTCTTCCACATGACACAGAACAGAGGTGAAGGCAGGAGAACTGGGCCCACTAACTTTCATTATCAGGACCTTGATCCTGACACAACTTAGGAAGAGGGTTCTGCTCCCACCTTCTCAAATTATATCTACAGCCGCTGAGAACCTTAGTCTTAAAGAAGCCAAAATATAAGTATTGTTGCCCTTGGTCTGTCCTGACCTCCACCTGCAGAAGAAAGGAAGGGGGGTGGGGAGGAGGGGACAAAAGAATCCAACTCTGCTCTTTTCCCTTCCCCCCACCCACTCCTGTCTCTGACTTACACTGGAATCCTAGCGCCAGGCCCTGCCTGGCCTTGAGCCTCAGCCTGCTCTGGCCTTTAACCTTCCCCAAGGAGAGTATGGAGGCAAAAAGTAGCTCCATGAGAGGAGACCTAGACCAGGGCACCAATTCATGAAACATAATAGCTAGAGGGACCAGTGGCAACCCACGGGTTGAACCACCATGAAGCACAGGTGAGGAGATAGAAGCTCAGAGAGGGACAGGGACCTGCTCAAAGTCACACAGCCAGTCAGCAGCAGACCAAGACTTAAAGTCAGATGGGGTCAATCCTCTTTTCTAAACTTCAGTTTCCAGTTCCAAACTTGTGATAACAAACCAAGTCGGGGGCACCACTTAGAAACTCTAAAAGTGAAAGTGAAGTCGCTCAGTCGTGTCCAACTCTTTGTGACCCCATGGACTGTAGCCTACCAGGCTCCTCCCTCCATGGGATTCTCCAGGCAAGAGTACTGGAGTGGGTTGCCTAAAGCACTGTGCAAAGCTGATAAGGAATCAGGTTTTCCTTCATGGCCTGGGAGCCTGAGTGGGGGAGGGTGGGTTGAGATGCAGGCAGGAGCACTTATGACTTTCAGAGGATTCATCCGATTTTATTCTAGGCTTTCCCCAGAGGCCCTGGCCACAGAGTGGAGGAGGAGGGTATTAAATATCTGAGTTATTTAAAAGCCGGTCGCCAGTCCCTCAGAAGCTGAGTGTGGCCTCTGCTGACTCAATGGAGAAAATGTATCTTGGGTCTATGGATTTTCCTGTCTCGTGGCAGTGGGGCGAGGGAGGGGGGGAGTGAGAAATGGGAACAGTAAAGCCTGCAGTGGAGTTGTCCCCTCCCCACTAGTGCCGGAGCTACAGGAGAGAACCTGGGGCCTCCCCCACTACCTAATGACTGAGCTTCATCACGTCAGGCCTGCCAGGCTGCTCTCCACTTGTCTCGGAGGAAGGGGGAGCAGAGGGAAGCACGAGGCAGCATGAGGGCAACAAGGAAAGAGGGAGCCTGGATTACTACTACTACAGCATGGGATTCAGGAGGAGCCGCAGGCCATCCGAGCGCACTTTATAATTAAGGGTGGGGCCAGCTTCAAGGTCACATATTGAAAAGATGGGGGCACCAACTTGGGCAGCTCCAGGACCCTCGTCCCTAAAAGGCCAGGGGGCACAGTACTTAAAAGCCCTCCAAGACCATCCCCTGCACACACACATACACCTTTGCAAACAGGGAAACGGAGCTGGAAAGACAGACTTGCCCACAGGCTCCGGTAACACTGAGTCGCCCCTAAGGGACAAAATGGAGCTGGACAAAATGGATGGGTAAGAGCTACCTGCTGGGTGACCTCGGGGAAGCTGAATACCTCTCCAGTTTCCCTATAAAGGCTTAGTGGAGCATACAGAGGGTAGAGCCTTTGCAGGGAGAAGAGGATGTAGGAACTGGGGCTTAGGGGAGGGACAGCTTCTTGGAAGCCTGAGAGGGGGCTCTGGGACCTAGTGGGGTAAAAATTCAAGAATTCAGGTCCCTCGAGGCTGACATGGGTGATTCACAACCTGGCGCATGGCAGACACGATCATTCTGCCTGGGTGGAGCTGGGGTGATCTGTTTGCTGAGTCCTAAGGAAACCCTGAGGGCCTGAGCTCTTTGCCCACAGGCTCCCCTGGGATCTGACCCAGTCACATTCCCTAGAGAGAGAGCCTAGGATGGGGAGGGCTGCGGCAGAGAAGATGAGCAGGAAACCTGAGCTCCTGTCAGGCGCGGGTTCCAGTTAGCTGTGCAACCTTGAGGAAAGCACTTAACCTTTCTGGGCAGCTATCTCCTGGTGTAAAGCAGAGGTGAAGGATCCTCACCTAGCCTGCTTCACAGGGGTGGATCAAGCCAGAGATTTTTAAATCATTATTTCACTTAGTAAATGTTCCCTGGTGCCCTTTCCATGCTGAGCTCTAAGCTGTGTGCTGACAACACAAGAAATTAGACTTGTCGTGAGCTCCAGCTGCTGACAGTCAGGGGGCTCAGGACAGCTCTAGCCCTCTGATCACTCAGCGGAATTCAAAGGAGAGAGAAGGAAGCCAGGAAGGCTTCTTGGAGGAGACAGAACTCAAGTGGAGCCCTGAGGGACAGTAGGCTAGACTAGAGGAAAAGAATCAAGGGGAGAGAGCACCCCATGAGAGTTAAACAGTGAGCAATCCACTGGATGCCTCAGGGAATAAACACACAGCCTCAAGAGGCACTTACTGAATGCATTTATTGAACACCTACTACACACCGAACACTGATACTCCCAAGATGCAGAAGGCTGTTCCTCCAGAGAACAGAGACCCCCAAATGGCTCACAGACTTGGTTCTAAGGGAAACTGGACAGAGATAAGGAACATCTGCAGAAAGAGGGGAGACAGGGGAGAAGACAGGGTAGAGGCATAGAGAGAGACAGCAATTGGAGACTCATTCCTTCTACTATCTACCATGAATTTGAGGTGTTGGGGGATGAAGGAAGATGGAACAGAGCCAAACAGCATGGGAACTAATTAGTCCCAGAAAAGGGCAATGCCTCATCCAGAGTCACGTGGGTGCTAGGTGCCTAGACCCTAAAGATATGGCTTTTCTTGTTTCAAAACATTTTCCCTTCATGTTATCACAATTGCTCTAAAAGGACCAGAAATGACAAATTCAGAAGCCCGCCTACTCTGCAGAAATAGAAGCTGACAGCCCAGAGGTGGAGAGAGGTACAAGGTCACACCAGACCCTACTTGCCATCTGTTCTTGGCCTCAGATCCCTGGGGTCAAGAAGAGATTTTCCTGTGGTGCTGGCCACTCAGACACACCTACTACCTTGGACAGAGCCCTGGGCCAGGTGCTGGGGTCAGGTTTCCAGGGAAAACCCTGAGGACCACAGGTTTTTTGACAAGTCCCTGGCCTCTGGCCTCACCACCCCATTTATAAAACACAGTCATTGTTTTGTTCTCTGTCCTTTGATGGTCCTAGGTTCTCTCTGGGCCTCCTTTCCGCAACTGAGGTGTCTAGTAAATGCACACACATCCCCACCCCCACCACCAAAGCTGCTGGCTCCCTGCAGGGCTTCCCCTGGAGGCCATCAGCCAATCAGAAACCAGCCACTATGGGGCCTGAGAAGGGAGAGCTGGCCTTGACAGCTGGCCTGTGATGTCTTAGTGGCTGGAGGCTGAAGGGGCTGTATGCAGCAGGACAGGAAACCAAAGACTTTTTCATTCACTCATTCATTTACAAACACTTACTGCATAGTCTCTTGCGCTAGTCAGTGTACCCGAAACACAACAATGAGGAAGAGCCAGTGCCTCGCACTGGGGAAGATGTCAGAGCTGGGGCTTGGAGCTGACATGGGCCAGGGCTGGGGTGAATGCAATAGCTGAGGGCCCAGCGTCCATGGCATGCTTGAGCTCCTGTGCCATATAGGAAAAGACAACACACCCTGTTAACTCCATGGACCAAGGGTGTGGTGGAGGGCAGGAGTGGGCTCAGTGTGTTGGCTGACCTCTGGATGCATGTGCTTGCGTAAGTCTGTTAAGCTTGTCCCTCTGAGAACACACTCAGGCACCTGCATGGGCCCAGAAGTATGAGTTTTCAAATATGTACATGCTAATGACTCTATGGACACATTCTAGAATGCACTCAAATCTATGTTCACATGTACACATGTATGAATGCTCCCACAAGTACGTGTAAGAAGCACATCTGAGCCTGCCTGGAACTGTGCACAAGCTTATGCAAGCGTTCCTGTGCATGTGTAGGCACACACAAGTGAGCATGAGTGTGTGTATGTGCTCACATGTGGACACACTTAGGCCTGCTTACATGTTAAGTTGGCTTCTACACATACATGTGAGTATACAACCCCACTTCTGAAAAGACATGTCCAATATGCATGTGCAAGTTACTATTCTCATCTGCCAAACCTTGGGAGTGACAGTAGGGACAGGGGAGAGAGTGGGAAGGAGAAGGAGAGGTCTTCCTCCCACCCCCAGCATCAATAGCCCTGGACTTCAATATTGAACCCTGTCTGAGACCCAGGCCTCTCCTTAGGTGGTATTGATCTGTCGGTTGATCAGTTAAACATACTTTCAGGGAAGGAGTGAACCCAGCAATCCCTAATTTCAGGAGAAAGAGACTGCTTCTTAGGTTGGGGGGAGCCTTTATCCCAACCAGCTCTGCTCATACCAGAAGGGCCTGAGGATCAAGTGTCAACTTCTACAGCCTGAATAATTCATGCCAAGACCAGGAGAGCTCCCTTCTCAGGAGCCTGTCTCTTTAAATCAGGCCTGGAGCTTCCTAGTTCTTGGAGGGGTGGTGGGGGAGGGCGGGAATCCAGAACAAAACAAACCTATAAACAGCTCAGCCTTGGTCCCTTCTGAGACCCCCTATCCCAACAGTGCAAAATCTGCTTCTGGTCTCACCACATCTGGAGCCCCAAACCCTCCTACCCATTCACCATTTACAGGTGGGACACCCTGGAGAGGAGGAGGGGCAGCTGATGTCATCCAACAACCCTAAGGTCCTGAGACCCAGGACAACCAAGCAGGGGTCCAAGATGCTGGGGCAAGGAGGGGGACAGCAAAGAGCTTAATCACCACACCCACCGGGTCCCAGGGCCTAGGAGAGTGCTTGGGGGAGTCGTCCAGCCTGGTGGAGAAAACCAGATGGAAGAAATCCTGGCAGAGCAGCCAGTGACTTGGGGGGAGGAGGGGTGGAAGGAAGAGGTGGGTTGTCTTGACTTCCTCGGGTAGATGGGGTGGGGTGGAAAAGATGGAGGTCTCCCGGAACGTGCAGGGATGCTGACAGAGCCAGACCAGATGTAACTGGGATCGCAGAAGAGGGGGCTGAGGCTGGGGATTTTCCTCTCCTAGCACGCCCTCTCCTTGATCACAGGAATTAGGAAGCAGCTGAAAAACGAGGAACTTTCCCAGCTGACCCCTCATCCCTGCCTGCACTTGGAGGAGGAACTCTAAAACCCTGCCCCTAAATTCTCCCTTGGAGATGCTGACCCACCTGCCAGCTCTCCCCAGCCCGGCCCCGCCCCGCCCCACACGTGCCTGAGAGGTAAGACGAAGGAGCCAGCTTAAACGCGGAGGGTGGGGGAGATGAGAGGGAACTAAGTCAGAACCTCGGAGACTCAAACTTCACAGCAGTCCGGGAACCGAAACGGGGGAGAACAAGAGCAGCAGCCCACAGCCCTGGTTCTCGGGAGCCTTCCACCCCGCCTCTCCGCTAGGAGGGCGCGGAGACACCGCTGGGGGCGGAGGAGGCGGCTGGGAGGCGGGGAGGGGGGAGGCAAACCCTGCCCACTCGGCTCTGAGCCCAGAGCGGCCGCGGAAGTCGGAGGCCGGTGCGCAGGGCGAAGAGGGCACCGGGGGCGGGGGGCTCCGCTCCCTGCCTGTCCCCTCTCGCCCCAACCAGGAAAGTGAAGGTTCCTCGGACTCTAGAGCCAGCGGACGGAAGGACCACGACTGCCGGGCGCTCGGGGTCAAGGAAATCCCAACCACTAAGCTACCAGGGAACTCTCGAGGATCACTGTTTTAAAGGATCATTTTCAACAGATCCCAAGTGGTTCATCTTATAGACTATCATGAGTGAGGGAATTGTCAGTTCAGTTCAGTCGCTCAGTCGTGTCCAACTCTTTTCGACCCCACAAATCGCAGCACGCCAGGCCTCCCTGTCTATCACCAACTCCCAGAGTTCACTCAGACTCCCGGAGTTCACTCAGAGGGAACTGTAGACCCGTAAGTGGAAATCAAGCGGCCCCAGCTGGACTGGAGGGTGGATTCCAGCACCTTCCCTTTATCCTGTGGCTACACAGCAGAAATTCATTATGGATATATCTGCAAGCCACCACCGCAAAGGACTGCCCCCAGGAGGCTGTACAGTGAAAGTGTGAAGCATATACAGAGAACTGATGTGGCCTCTTGGCTGAGTACATTAAAAACTTGATCAGCATAGAGGGCAAGAGATCTGCAGCTGGGGGCCAGGCAGAAAAAATGCCCAGAGCAGGGTTCCAGAGCAAACCTTAATTTCGCTGGGCACCAGCAGCTTGGGGGTTGCCAAGCCGAAACAGGCATCAATTCCACAGAAGAGCAGGATCGAGAAGATGATGGAAAAGTCAGCTATTAGGGCGCGAATCTGCAAAAGAGAGATGATCAAGTCAGAGAAGCTCCTGCCCACTCCAGGCAGATATCACCCTCCAGCAGCAAAGTGGAGAACTGCTGGGAGCTTGAGCTCCAGAGTCAGAACGCCCACCTTCAGCTCTCTCAGAGAGGGCCAGCTGCTCTCTAGGCTGGATGGACCCGGCGACACTCCCGCCCATTGCTTTTTGTCTCCAACACTTGGTTTTCTAAAACCTTTGTGTTTTTACCAATCTGACAGCTGTGAAATGGTGTGTTTTCACTCTTCTCTGCAACACTGAATTTCAAGAGGCAATGTGGTGGTTTGTAAGAAAAGGTGGTGATTTTTAAAAAGTCTTCATTGAGTTTGTTACAATACTGCTTCTATTTTATGTTTTGGTTTTTTTGGCCACAAGGCATGTGGGCTCTTAGCTCCAACCAAGAATTGAACTTGCACCCCTTGCTTTGGAAGGCAAAGTCTTAACCACTGATTCACCAGGGAAGTCCCAGGACTTTGTTTTAATGCATTTGTGTTGCAAGTACACTGCTTTTCACTCAAGTTGTATTCTGTAAAGGCCAAATAAAAGACTCTTTAGAAAGAGTAAATAGGTAAAAAAAAAAAAAAATGAAGAACCTAAGAATAAATCTAATAAAAAATGTGCAAGACCTCAAGATCAAAACTTATAAAACACTATGAAGAGAAAAAAACACCGTAATAAATGGCAAGGCATATCACATTCACAGGAGCTTCCCTGGTAGCTCAGCTGGTAAAGAATTCACCTCCAATGCAGGAGACCTGGGTTCGATCCCTGGGTTGGGAAGATCCCTTGGAGGAAGGCATGGCAATCCACTTCAGTATTCTTGCCTGGAGAACCCCATGGACAGAGGAGCCTGGCAGACTATAGTCCATGGGGTTGCAAAGAGTCAGACACGATTGAGTGACTAAGCACAGCACAGCATACCATATTCATGGATCAGAAGACTCAGAATTTCTCCTCAAGGTGACATTTAGAGTCAACATAATTCTATCAAAATTCCAACAAGCTTTTATTTTGGTGAAATTTAAGATTCTACAGTTTATGTGGAAATGCAAAAGGCCAATGTATTATTGGAAAAAAAGGACAAAGAGGGAAAGTTTGGTCTGTAAGATATACATATGTATTAATCAGTCTTAGAAATGAAGACTGATACTGACATAAAATAAATCAGTGAAACAGAATAAAAAGCTTAGAAACAGATCCCATCACATATGAACATTTGATATATGGCAAGGGACACACTGCTTCCCTTGTGGTTCAGCTGGTAAAGAATTCTGTAATGCAGGAGACCTGGGTTCCATCCCTAGGTTGGGGAGATCCCCTGGAGAAGGGAAAGGCTGCCAAATCCAGTATTCTGGCCTGGAGAATTCCATAGACTACAGTCCACGGGGCCGCAAAGAGCTGGACACGACTGAGTGACTTTCACTTTCAAGGGAAGCACTGCAGAGCAGCGGGGAAAGGATAGCCTCTTTATTTTTTATTTTCTTTCTTTTTTTAATTTTTACTTTACTTTACAATACCGTATTGGTTTTGCCATACATTGACATGAATCCACCACGGGTGTATATGAGTTCCCAATCCTGAATCCCCCTCCCACATCCCACCCCATATCCTCTCTCTGGATCATCCCCGTGCACCAGCCCCAAGCATCCTGTATCCTGTATCGAACATAGGCTGGTGCTTCATTCTTACATGATAGTATACATGTTTCAATGCCATTCTCCCAAATCATCCCACCCTCTCCCTCTCCCACAGAGTCCAAAAGTCCATTCTATACATCTGTGTCTCTCTTGCTGTCTCGCATACAGGGTCATCATTGCCATCTTTCTAAATTCCATATATATGTGTCAGTATACTGTATTGGTAAAAAAAAAAAGTGCTGGAGCGATTGGCTATCAAAATAAAACCACTCTCTCACACGTAACATCAAAAGCAATCCCGGAAAATTACAGATTTAACATGAAAGGAAAAACAATGAAGCGTTTAGAAGATAACATAGAATATTTCCTATCCAATATTTTCTTTGAGGAAAAATTTGAAGCTAAGAATCTCCATTAATCAAAATATACCATTAAGGAACTTCCCTGGTGGCCCAGGGGTTGGGAGTCTGCCTGTCAATGCAGACATCCTACATGCCGCCAGAGCAACTAAACCCATGCTCTGCGATAAGAGCCGCCGCAATGAGGGGCCTGTGCACCACACCTAGAGAGTAGCCCCTGCTCACTGCGACTAGAGAAAGCCCCTGTGCAGCAATGAAGACCCAACGCAGCCAAAAACAGAAGAGATACCATTAGCAAAGTAGCAAGGCCAGTCATAGAGCAGAAGATATATGATCACAAAAAATTTTCTATCCAGACTGTATAAAGAGCTGCAAATTGGAAAGAAAAAGACAATCCGGTTGAACATATGCAAGAAATGGAAACAGCCTCTTACAAGAATAAAGTCAATGGTCTTATGGCCAATAAACACATGAAAAGATTTTCAGCTTATTAGTTGCTGGGGAAATAAAATGAAGAAAACCACAATATACTACTAGGCTAAAGAAAAAAGTCTGATAATATCAAGTGTTGTCATGGGGACATTGTCATTGACAACAAAGGAACACAGTTCTCTCTGACTACAAAGTCTGCGCTCTTGACAAAAAACCCCTCAGTGAGCAAGCGCTGATGTGGACCCATCACATGGACCAGAACCCTCTCGGGGACTCAGCAGAGGCTGCCATGTGGACTGTCTGACTGGAGGCCCCCTTCTAATTGCAGGGTGAAGTTACCTTCGTGGGGAAATAGCGGCTGAATTTGAACTTCTTCAGGGTCAGGGTCATGGAGTATGTCCCGAAGAAAAGGATGAATGACATGAGGGCCAGGTCTGGGATGAACTGGCATGAATTCCCAAGTAGGCGCCCACCATAGTTCAAACACTCCTTTTTGCTCAGCAGGGACCAGTCCAGCGCTGTGAGGTTAAGGGGGTTGTACTTGGAGACCAAGACAGGAGAGAAACAGTCAGGGCCTTCCTGGCAGGTCAGCTGCGTGCCCCCACCTGCAGCTTCCAGGCAGCCCACACAGCCCTCCCATGCTCACGGGGGTGGGGGGCCCAGCTCTCCTGCCCCATATTGGTGCCCAGCAACAGAGTTATGCTTCTGGGGACAGGCTGTTTCAAGGAATGACAAGCAGGAGGCTCCCTGGGAAGGTCAGAAGCTGACACATGTTTCTTCATTGTGTTCTAGGAGGGACTGCTGTGTTAGGAGGAAAAGTGCAGGTCTGGCTCCCATCCCAGTCAGCCAACCATGGGTCCGGTGCACACCACCTTCCTGGAGTGTCTCACATGTATCCTCCCCTCTCCTTTCTCTTTGAACACCCTTTCACATACTGGGGCTCACACCCCACCCTTGTCAGACCTCTGTAAGGTTAGTCACTTCAGTCACCTGACCTTCGGTGTCCCAGATGTTTAAAATCCAGGGCACACAAAACAATTACATATGTGTATATAATACACATTCCTATACCTATTCATATATATATATGTTCCNGAACCAGGGTCAGCTGACCTTTGTGCCCACAGAGAGGGGTGGAAGAGGAGGCTCTGAAGGGCTGGGAGCTGTTGGCCATGTCCTCTTTCCCACCTATGAGACTCTTCTCCCCTGAAGTTTCCTTGCTGCCACCTCGCCATCCTTGGGCACCCCCTGGCCCGTATGACTTCTGGAAGAGGAAAGGGGCCTCTCCTCCTGTCTCAGGCACAAGCCCTCCTGTCCCAGGGTCAGAGCCTCAGTGCCCTGCCTTCTGCATGATCCCAAAGCACAATTGGTGAGTGGGAGGGGGCTGCCTCTCCCTGACTCCCACCCCTAGGTCAAGCAGAATGGCTGGCCTGTGCTGCCTCTGCACACAGGAAGTCACCCTCCTCCAACATATTGGCTTGAGGCAGATGTGTATAAGAGACAGGTCAAGGACTTGCCCCACCCGCCCCCCTCCCCGCCCCCAAGGCACTCCGAACTCACTGGTGAGCGCCGCGACCCCGGCGCTGGATGTGGGGGCAGCCGCGATGGCCCCGCGCGCGGGACAGCCGGAGCACAGGGGCCCGCTGCTGCCGGGGCTGCTGCTCGTGGCGGCGGCGCTGAGCCGACCCGCCGCGCCCTGTCCCTTCCAGTGCTACTGCTTCGGCGGCCCCAAGCTGATGTTGCGCTGCGCGTCCGGCGCCGAGCTCCGGCAGCCGCCGCGGGACGTGCCGCCCGACGCGCGCAACCTCACCATCGTGGGCGCCAACCTGACGGTGCTGCGCGCGGCCGCCTTCGCCGGCGGGGACGCGGACGGGGAGGAGGCGGTGGAGGGCGGCGTGCGCCTTCCGCACCTGACCGCGCTGCGCCTCACGCACAACAACATCGAGGTGGTGGAGGACGGCGCCTTCGACGGGCTACCCAGCCTGACGGCGCTCGATCTGAGCCACAACCCGCTGCGCACCCTGGGCGGCGGCGCCTTCCGCGGGCTGCCAGCGCTGCGCTCGCTGCAGCTCAACCACGCGCTGGCGCGGGGCGGCCCCGCACTGCTGGCCGCGCTGGACGCCGCGCTCGCTCCGCTCGACGACCTGCGCCTCCTGGGCCTGGCGGGCAACGCGCTTAGCCGCCTGCCGCCGGCCGCTCTGCGCCGGCCGCGCCTGGAGCAGCTGGATGTGCACCTCAACGCGCTGGCCGGCCTGGACCCCGACGAGCTGCGGGCGCTAGAACGCGATGGCGGCTTCCCCGCTCCGCGCTTGCTGCTCGCGGACAACCCCCTGCGCTGCGGCTGCGCCGCGCGCCCCCTGCTGGCCTGGCTGCGCAACGCCACGGAGCGCGTACCCGACGCGCGGCGCCTGCGCTGCGCCGCCCCGCGGGCGCTGCACAACCGGCCTTTCCTGGACCTGGACGAGGCGCAGCTGCGCTGCGCCGACGGCGATGCCGACGGTCGCGGGGATGAGGTGGAACTCGCCGGCCCCGAGCTGGAAGCCTCCTACGTCTTCTTCGGCCTGGTTCTGGCGCTCATCGGCCTCATCTTCCTTATGGTGCTCTACCTAAACCGCCGTGGCATCCAGCGCTGGATGCGCAACTTGCGCGAGGCGTGCCGGGACCAGATGGAGGGCTACCACTACCGCTACGAGCAGGACGCCGACCCGCGCCGCGCGCCCGCCCCGGCCGCGCCCGCTGGCTCTCGCGCCACTTCCCCGGGTTCAGGCCTCTGAGCTTCGCCTGTTCTGACTTGGGGACTGCCCCTGCCAGCTGATGACCTTACTGAGGCCACCTCGCCAGAGACCATGGGTATGGGACACCCGCGAGCTTGAGGCTTTGAGACCTGCCCCTGCCCTGAGACCTTTGGATTATGGCATCTCCCCCACCCAGAGGCCTGGAGCTGTACCCCTTCTCCCCAGCTTCTGAGAGCTGTCACCATCGAAGACCCAGAGACACCCTCTTCTGATTCCAGAATCGCCCCCCATCCACTCATCCCAGGCTCTGAAAGCCCTCCTGAACCATCCGAAGCCCCTTCCCCCTTTCCGGACTCACTCGGAGACCCTGTCCTTCCATCCCAAGGCCCTGAGACTGTGCATTGAACCCAGACCTCTCAGCAGGAAACACCCCCCTAAACTACACTCCAGCTTGCAGCCCTCAGCTCCCTTCTAGTGCTCAGGGGCCCTCACATCCCATTCTAGTCTCAGAATCAGAGCACCCCCTTCAGAAGTTTTTGTGGACTTTGAGCCTTTTTTCTTTTACCCACACATCTGGGGGCTCTGAGGGCTGGGCACCCTCCCCCTATCTGAAGATGTATTTCATACCACCCTCCACCCCAGCTCTAGCTCAAGCCCCTCCTTGGCCCAGGCTTGGCACTCAGCTCCTAACTCTGCCATCACAGGGACAGGGACACCTCGTTAAACCCTTAGTGTGGAGCCGATCCTCAGCGTTTCCCACTTTGGGTTCTCATACCCCAATACTCAGTCCTTGTTCCCAATTTGAGACTCTCAGCTCTTTACCCCGATCTGAGTTTCATCCCTTTACCCAAGTTTTGGGCTCTCAGTTCTCTCTACACCCATCGCTTGCACTCAGTACCCACACCTGCCACTCACTGGGTCGGGTCCAGTGAGGACTCCATCCCTGGGAGATGCCCACCCCCCTTTCCTCTTAGGATGAGCTCTCTAGCCCTGCAAAACAGGCAGGTGCCAAGCACCGCTCCCCGCCAACCATGCTAGCAGATCCTCATGAGAGATCCCGGAGGAGAGAGTCCTGGGGGTGCAAAGTAGGTGGGCTGGCCTTAGAACCAGGGTCAGCTGACCTTTGTGCCCACAGAGAGGGGTGGAAGAGGAGGCTCTGAAGGGCTGGGAGCTGTTGGCCATGTCCTCTTTCCCACCTATGAGACTCTTCTCCCCTGAAGTTTCCTTGCTGCCACCTCGCCATCCTTGGGCACCCCCTGGCCCGTATGACTTCTGGAAGAGGAAAGGGGCCTCTCCTCCTGTCTCAGGCACAAGCCCTCCTGTCCCAGGGTCAGAGCCTCAGTGCCCTGCCTTCTGCATGATCCCAAAGCACAATTGGTGAGTGGGAGGGGGCTGCCTCTCCCTGACTCCCACCCCTAGGTCAAGCAGAATGGCTGGCCTGTGCTGCCTCTGCACACAGGAAGTCACCCTCCTCCAACATATTGGCTTGAGGCCTCTCCCCGCCTAGAAATCTGAATCTCCTTTGGGCAGTTTTCTATAAAGTCTGCAATAACCTCAGATACTCTGCTCTTGGAAGTGGTGCCATGTCATTCTTGCTGACCTTGGTCACTGAAGGTGGGGGAGGGGACACTCAGAGCATTTTGGACCTTCCTGAGATGAAGCAGTGACTCTTGATGTCTTTTCTCAGACTGGGGGCTGGGGGGAAGTGGGCTCTGACCGCACATTGTAGGATTGGGGCTAGACAAATGGAGGGACTTCCCATTGGGACGGCATGGCTCTCCAAACCTGTTTTGCTTTTCATCCTGAGGTAGAGTTATCCACAGCCAGGGTGGGACCCTATGCTTCCTTTTCACTCTCTTACCCTTCGACTCCTCAACACTTGGTGGAATGGGGGGTCGTGGGGGTGATGTCATTAGACTGACAAATTAGCATCAGATGAGTCTGTCATGGGAGGAAGTCCAGCTACAGAGAATCAGAAGCAGTTGATTCAGGCAGGAAAGAGGACGGATGATCTGCTGCTTTGGCATCATCTCCTCTGTTGAATTGGGCTTCCCTGGTGGCTCAGATGGTAAAGAATCAGCCTGCAATGTGGGAGACCTGGGTTCAGTCCCTGGATTGGGCAGATCCCTTGGAGGAGGGTATGGCAACCCATTCCAGTATTCTTGCCAGCGGAGCGTGGCAAGCTACAGTCCATGGGGTCTCAAAGAGTCAGACACGACTGAGCGACTAAGCACAGCTCTTCTGTTGAATTACCTGATCCTCCCTGATGTCCTGTGTCATGCCATGCTCTCCTGGCTACAGGGCTAAGACCTGCACCTTGAGTATATGAGAGGCTAAGGGGAGGCAGCCTCGCAGTGTGTGTGTGTGTGTGTGTGTGTGTGTGTGTGTGTGTGTAAAATAGCCCCTTGAGATATGTGGATGAGAAGATAGGTGGGTTCTAGGCCAGTGGGGTTAGGACAAGAAGCTGTCTCCTCCTCAAGGTCCCCAGGCTGGATTATTTTACATTCAGGGAACTGCATGGCGAATGTCTAGAATTCTGGCATTTTAGAATCTTGAAGTTCTAGAATGTGTGTCTTCAAAACATTGAAAGGGACCTCCAACGTGATGTGGGAAACCTGGTAAACTGTGTCAGCAAGGAGCACCCTCTCTCTGGCAAGAGCCCAATCTCTCCCTTCCACTTTAGGGCCAGAGAAAACAGCCTGGGACTCCTTGACAGTCCCAGCTTTGCCACGAGGCCAGGAACACTCCCCACCCCAGCTGGCTTTTCACCAAGTGAAAAGAGTCACGAGTCTCCTTATATTCTCCCAGCAAATTTCCTACCCCTCTTCTCAGTCATTCCTCTTGAGAAAGGGTTAAATTATTTTGAAGCATTTCCATCCATCTGTCAGTGGCCTTCAAAGAATGCTCTGCCAGTCCCGCAAGACAAAATAGTAATGGGTTTCTAACAAGGTTAGAGAACTATGTCTCTAACAGGTCACCCCCACCCTCAGTTCCAAAGACATGTCCTCTGGCACTGTAACCTAAGACTGCAGTAAGTCCTGGCATATAAAACATGCTACTAGTTGTGGCTCACTGTCAGCAAAAATCTTGGAGGGTTTTAGATGAGAGCTGATGCTAAGCTAAATATCAAATCAATAGTTGTCAAAAATCAACAAATTGAGTACCTAAGTTATGCCAGTTGACATTTAACCTTAGTGTCATTCACTGATTCCCATTAAATGTTGTCTCTGAGCTGCTTCCCTTCTTGAAGTCTTGCACTGGCCTTGGGCTTTATGGGATGATCAGCAGGTGCCCAGGGGCCCTAGCCTCTTCTCCAGTTAGCCATTTGCTAACTCTCTACTGAATACAACTTTGCCAGTCCTAGAAAAGCTAATGACCCAGGGGAGAAATTATATTCAATCAAATTCTAGAGAAACGAAGTCACAGGAAACTGTGTGCTCAGAGTAGAGGCCCCTGTACCCAGCCTAAGGAAATTTCTTAGTCACATTTGAACAGGGTTTTGAAGGATGAATAGGAGTTTGCTGAACAAAGAGATCAAAAGAATCAGCTTCTGCAAAGGTGTGGAGGCAGGAAGATCTACTAGTCTAAGAATTCAAAAAAACAAAGTTTATGGCTGGGATAGATAGGAAGATGTTTGTGGGTAAGATGGTTCTGCGTTCCCCTCTCTCTCCACTGCACTAGAGGGACTTCCGCCCTCAGAGGAGAACTCAAGGAAGCAGGGAGATGTGATATGTGGGCCAAGAGAACTGCATGCTTCTCTCGCTTGTTCCTTCCTTCTTTTTGTGCCCATCCTTTTTGTGGCAAGCCTCATGCTGAGCACAGGAGACAGAGGAATCAGCTAAGCTGTGTCCACAGGAGGCCAGACAGGCATGGGGGTAAGGGAAGGGGCTGCAAAGAGGCCTTGCAGGAAAAGGTGAGATGGAGGGGTCTGGCTGGTTCTCCCCTGACACCCTGATGTACCCCCTCACTGCAGACCCTCTCACCAGCACCAAGGACCCACCGAATGGCCAGCCTCCCCCTCTAATCAGATGCTGTGAATGCTGCTGGAAGTTTGAGGTAGGCAGGGGACTACAGGGGCCAAGTGCTGGGGGTAAGTTCCATCCAGGATGTGCCCTTAAAGAGCAGGTAGGGTAAAGCCTTCCCTGGTGGTCCAGTGCCTAAGATTCCATGCTCCCAATGCAGGGGACTGGGATTCCATCCCTGGTCAGGGAACTAGATCCCACTAGTTCTGCAACTAAAACTCAGCACAGCCAAATAAAAAAAATTTTTTTAAAGAGCAGGTAGGATAGAGAGCAGGGAGAAAGGGAGAAAAAAGATGTGTGACTGTCAGAAATGTGACAGACATGAGGCGGCTCTGAGGCAAGAAACCTGTCAGACTTCCTGGGGCTCGGTGACCCTGTAAAACCTGAAATTTCCTCTCAAAAACAGAGCCACGATCACCATCTCCTTGAGAAGGCATTTACTTCTGTGCCCCTGTTCCTACCCAGGCCCCTCAGTTCTGGGATGAGGGCCCAGCTGGAGTCCAGAGGGCTGGGGTTCAGTCTGAGCTCAGCATGATTTGCCATGTCATCTGGTTCCCTGGTCAGTCAGAAACACAGGTGAGGCCCCATTGTGTGCTTGGGTGCTGGGGAGTCAGCAATGAACACCTAAGAGCCGGCTTTTACCTATTCGGTTTGTTCCACCCCTGCCCATGGACACCCCCTGCCCTTCCCTGGCTCCAGGTTCCTTCTGTCCAGACTGGGGCTGGACTTGTGAACTCCAGAGGCTCTGTCTGCTCTCACTGAGGCCCATCTCCTTCTTCATTAAGTCTGCCTGGCAGACTCATGGCCCTAATTTATGGGCATGGCCTTTCCCGGACTGGGAGAGGTGACCGGGGGTTATTATTCCTGTGGTAATGCACCTGGCTGCCTTCAGAGTCCCCTTCTTAGCTCCCTCACGCCTCTCTTGCCACCTCTGCCCTCTTCCTTCAGCACTGCTTCGTGTGACTTGCCCAGGGGTGGCCGCTCCTCTGGAGACCACCTCAGCTAACCCTTCTGTGTACTGATGGGGAAGCTGAGGCTCAGCGAGGGCAGGAGCCCATCCAGGTCACACCAGGTGTCAGGAGCAGCGCAGATCCACAGCTCCAGATGCCCCTTGGGGTCTTCCCCTCCCTGCCCTGCTCTGGCTCTGAGTACCTGGCAGCGCTTCCCAAACTCCTGACTCTGTATCTGTGCCTCTGTGATCATTGCTTCCTGTGGCCAGGCCTGTGGTGACCTGGAGATAAAAAGCCAGCAAAGAAGGGGTGGGGAGCTCTATTTAACCTCTATCAGCAGCCTTCCCGCAGGCCTCAGAAACCCCCTCCCCGCTACCAGCAGAAACCCTCCTGAAGGCTCCCTCTCAAAAGAAGGGACACCTCTTCCCATCTCTGAGAGGAGAAAGGGGTTTGCTCTGGACCCCCCGGCTCCGAGGTTGCCCTGCCTGAAAATCATCCTTTCTGAGCCTCTCATCTCTGCTAGCACCTGCTGAAATGGGCCACATCCTGTGCTTAGTAAAGATGGGGTCACTGGGATAGTGGAGGCAAGGGGGATTAAGTCCTAACTAAGGTGACTGTCCAAACTAGGAAATCTTGGAGAGCACAAGGGACCTCTATTAAACGTCTTCCTCCTGTCCACAGACCCCCAGACCTCCGTGTGGGCTGATTTGCTTTCTGGCCCATTGTCTGCACCAGGCTAGACGCGCCTGCCCCAGGGGCTGGGCTCAGTTCCCTTTTGGGTGCCTGACCCTGGTGCGCTGAAATACGTGAGCACTGCCTCTGCCCCACAGAAATCCGAAGCACGGAGGAAAAGCCATTACATGGGGCTCGTGGCCTCCCTCTGCTGCGTTTCAGGTGTCCACACCCTCTAACTCCCACAACCTCTCACCTCATTGAACTGGGGCTGCACTTACAGAAGATGCCTGTGTGGCCAGCTCCTTGTTACTAGTCAATAAAGTGAGAAAACAGAAAACGGGGCTTTAGAATATATATGTAAAACATAATTTAGCTTTAGTTTCTAGACTTTGACTTTTTAATATGATTATCGCTTTCTGGTCCTCCGTCTGGGATTCTTGTTCAGCGTCCTATCTGGGCAACATCTGCCTCTGGCTCTGGCTTGGTTCCTTGACCAAGGGAGCAACAGTGACATCTATCGGCCAATTTGTGTAAGAGCCGAACCAGTTTTAAAAAATGTTTTCCATACATGTGCCATCTGCTGGTGAACGTGGGAATGTGCCTTCTTTCATTTAGTAAAACCTTGCCTGGAGAAGCCCAGGGACGGGGGAGCCTGGTGGGCACAGAGTCGAACACGAAAGTCGCTTCGGACACCGAAGCGACTTTGCAGCAGCAACAGTTCAGCAAGTATTTTATAAAGTGCCTACTATGTGCCAAGCACTATGTTCGACAGAAGCTAGGAGTTTTTCTAGGCACTTTACATATATTAACCCATTTTAGCCTGATGACAGTTCTATGAAGTAGGTATTATTTGCTTTTGGCTGTGCCAGCTTTCTCTAGCTGCGGGGAGAGGGGGCTGCTCTTTGTTCCGGTGTGTGGGCTTCTCATCGCCGTGGCTTCTCTTGTTGCAGAGCACAGGCTCTATGCACTCGGGCTTCAGTATTTGCGGCACGTGGGCTTGGTCGTCCTGCAGTATGGAATCCTCCAGACCAGGGACTGAACTATGTCTCCTGCATTGGCAGACTGCTTCTTAACCACTAGACCACCAGGGAAGTCCCTGTGAAGTAATTATTATTATTCCTACTTCACAAATGAAGAAACTATGGCAACTAAAGGAGAATTTGCTAAAGGTCACAGTGTTGATAGGGGTCAAGGTAGGCTAAGAACTCAGAGCCCATGTGCTTGGGCCATAAACAAGTAAATAAGCAAGATACTTTTAATGAGGAAAATAGAGTGACGTAGGAGTGATGGGCAAGGGTGTCCTCTGAATGGGGTAGTCAGGCAGGCTTCTCTGAGAAGGTGTCTTACCCTGAAGAATGGGAAGGGGAGCTCTGCAAAGAGCCTGGGAAGGATGAATCCAGGCAGGAGAAACCGAGTACAAAGGTGCTGAGACTGAATATTAAACATTGAGTGGGAAGCCGTTCTGGCCATTCTACCCCTAAATACCTCGCCAATCAGTTCTTCCCTACCTGGTCACAGCCTCTGCATCTCTAAGCCAGATCCCTTTCCCAGCTTCCTCCCTGATCCCTCTGCCTCTGGCCTTCCCGTCTGGTCCATCCTCTGCAATACAGCCAAAGTGATCCTAAAAATGCATAAATCTAATCCATCACACTGTCCTGCTTAAAACCTGTCCCACTACCTACCTTCTGGATAAAAAAACAACAACAAGCCCTTTGGGCTATTTATCTGTAACCTTCCTCTCCATGGCTATGGTTTGGTCCCATCTCCCGTTAGCTCTTCTGGTTCCCTTCATTCTAGCCACATCGAAGTCCTTACAATTCCCTGAAGGTCTCAGATTTTTCTCACCCCTGAGGCTTCCCATGTGCCACCTCTTCTATTTGGAATGCCTGTAGCTTCTCCTCACCTGCTTAACTGCTTCTCATCCTTCAAGTCAGTTGAAGGAATTCCTTCTCTAGGAAGCTTGCCTTATTTCCTACCCTACCCACCCCTCCTTAGTGCACCATGGCACGACATGAGTGCGTGTCAGCCCCCATCCCCAGCATCCCTCAACATCAAGTCCAAATCTTTGTCGTCATGCCTTATATTCTTGTGAATTTGTGAGCTCCTTGAAGGAAAGGATTATCTTACTTATCTTTCTGTCTTCAGGATCCAGCATTAGCCCCAGCAAATGGTACAAGCCCTATAAATATTGTTTGTAGTTTGTGAGCTATAAATTTAGCTATAATTTATAAATTTACTTTAGTTTACTTTTTTTCTTTTTTTTTGCTTTTTATTGAGATACATATTTGCATAGAGTAAAAATACACTCTTTTCTGGCATACAGTTGATTTTGACAATCAAGATATGAAACAGTTTCATCACCCTCCAAACTACTTCCTGCTGCCCCTATGTAGCCAACCCTACAGATCAACTCCAGCCACTGGCTACTAGTGGTCTGTTTTCCATCCGCATAGTTTTGCCTTTTCCAGAATGTCATATAAATAGATGCGTATATATTTGTCCTTTTAAGTCTAGCTTCTTTCATTAGCATGATGCTTTTGAGACTCATCCTTATTGTATGTATCACTCATTTGTTCATTTTTATTGCTGAGTAGTATTCCATTGTATGACTATACAATAGTTTATCCATTCACACTAGCTTGAGCATTTGGGATGTTTTAAGCTATGTGCACATCCATTATTTACGTTCACATACAGGTTTTTGCAGGGACAGAACTTTTTATTTTGGGAGTGGAACTTCAAAGTCTTATAATAAGTATCTTTAATAGTGGTAAAGAACCTGCCTGGCAATGCAGAAGACCTAAGAGTCACAGGTTCAATTCCTGGGTTGGGAGGATCCCCTGGAGGAGGAAATGACAATCTACTCCAGTATTCTTGCCTGGAGAATCCCATAGAAAGAGGAGCCTGGCGGGCAACAGTCCATTAGGTCGCAGAGTTCGACACAACTGAAGCAACTTAGCACACAAGCAGACTTATAAGATTATAACTGCCAAATTGTTCTCCAAAGCATCTGTACCATTCTGTATCCTTACCAGCAGTGTTCCAGTTCCTTCACAGCCTCACCAGCTCTATTTATGGGAAAGAACAATTAGATAGCCTTTGCACCCTTTTGGAAAATCAGTTGATATGTGCTGGCCTATTTCTGGATTCTGGAGTTCATTTCATTGATGTGTCTGTTTTTTCACCAGAACCATCCTGTCTTAATTACTGTAGCTTCACAGTAAGTCTTGAGATCAGGGAGTAAACAACTCCAATTGTTCTTCCTTTTAAAAATTGCCTGGCTAGTCTAGTTCCTTTATTTTTCCATATAAATTTTAGGATTACCTTGTCTATATCTGTGAAAAAGATCCTGCAGAGATCTTGGATTGCACTGAATCTATAGTCAGTTTGGAAAGAATTGCTACCTTAACAATATTGAGTTTTCTAATCTATGAACATAGTACATGCCTCAATCTGTTTCAGTCTTCTTACTTTCATCAATATTTGCTGGTTTAGAGATGTACATAGAGACTGTGCACATATTTTGCTATACTTACACCTAAGTGTTTCCACTTTGGTGCTATTGTAGGTGGTATTATCTTTTTATTTGGCATCGTCTTTTAAATTTCAAGATCCAGTTGTTTAATGTTACTATACAGAAGTACAATTGATTTTTATATATTGAGCATGAATCCTCATTGAGGGCTTCCCAGGCAGTGCGGTGGTAAAGAATTTGCCTGCCAATGCAGGAGACTCAGGAGACATGGGTTCGATCCCTGGGTTGGGAAGATCCCCTGGAAGAGGAGATAGCAACCCTTTTGAGTATTCTTGCCTGGAAACTCCCATGGATAGATGAGTCTGGTGGGCTATAGTCCAGGGGGTTGCAAAGAGTCAAACACGACTGAGCTACTGAGCACAGCACGTCCTCATTGATCATTCATCCTCTTTTTCTGGTTCTTTGTATGTTGAGTAATTTCAGATTGTATCCTGGATTCTGTGAATGTTATATGGTGTAGACTCTGGGCTAATGTTGGGTTTTGTTGTTGCTGTTGTTTTAAGAAGAAATCAACTAATTTAGTTTCAGACCCAAAGTTGTGTCTCACCTTCTGTTGGTGGTGGTTCTAATTTCAACACAAATCCACAAAAGAAAAGAGAAATAAAAGGGAAATTTAAACCATGCAGATTACTTTTCCAAAGTTTTGCTCCTCTGGACCACCTGCCTGCTTCTGTTTGATTTTCAGAGTCATTAGGTAGTTGTGTTTTGTTTTTGTCAGAGTTTTTATGTAATCAGTAGGAGAGACAGGTTCTAGTGGACTTTGTCTCGATCAGAATTTGAAACACCTATGCTGAAATTTTTAAAAAGCTAAGAGAAATGAAGTCTCCAAATACCATGAAGACAGTGACAGAAGGAGAAAAGCTCAAAACTAAAGAGACAGTAGTGAACACCTCTCCCATGTTTAGACTCCTGTTCAGGTGCCAGGGCTCCTAAACAGTGGTATCCAGGCCAATAGGATTATTTCTGTTTTTTCGATGAGAGGATTAAAGAGCTGGTCATTTGTCTATTTGGTCTCAGGTCTAATCCCCTGATTTTCCCCTGTTCTATACTGCAAGGCATTGACCATTGCAGGCTACATTTCCCCAATTCTGTGAATATTAGCTTCTAATTAAGAGTCTGTCAATAGGAGTGCAGGAGAGAAGAAACCAGAGTATTTCTCCCACTCTCTCTGCCTTGGAAGCATCCCCCCGCCACCTCCCCCCACTCCCGCCCCACCAAGGAACAGAGGTCTTTCTTCTATGGTCTGGATTCACCAGATACCCTCTTCCTCCACATCCCTGCTGGGCTTCCCTGGTCCTTGGCTCAGTAACACCACCTCCTCTCCCTGTCCTTCCACCCTACAGGTGGTAGTCATTTCCTGTTGTACCTGGGTTGCCCTTTTCAACTCTTGTAACATTTTTATAACCAATTTCTTTGTAAATACTGGCATAGGCTTTGTTTATCTGGACTTGGACTGACACAGTCCATGAGGGAGGGCAGAATCAAAGCTCTAGCTCCTGTCTCCTGACTCACATGTCAGTCTCTCCACCACCCTTCTCTAGCTGGAAGACAGAGTCAGAGAAAATAGACCAGCCAACCAGGAGGGCACTGCACTGATCTAAGCTGCACATTATTTTACAGGAGTGTAAAAAAAAATTTTGTTTCACATATGACCAATTTCCTAGAATTATCATCTTGTAATCCAGCAGCACCTTCCTTTCGTATGAGTACAGTATCCTGTCATTTAAGACTCTGAATCTTCCTCACCCGTATCACTGCTCCTCCAGGTGTTCTTTTGAAACAGGCAGTGGGTAAGTCATGCAAAACCCAAGTGACTTTGGGGAGATCCAACAGAGCAGGAGAAGAGACCTCAATGAGAACCAGGCTGGGACTCGGGCAGGACTCCAGCTGAAGAGGCCAGAAATGCCAAAGAGAAGACGGGATGGCTTTATCCTAGGAGCAAAGCAGGAGTCACGGGATCCAGTGGTGTCTGAGACGGGTCAGAGGTTTGGCAGCTCCCCCAGGCCCTAAGACTGCTACGTGGCAGTGAGAGGAGGAGAAGCCGTGAGGAGCCCGGTTGGAGTTGGAGCTAAAATCTGACCCAGCCAGCCCAGGGCAGCCAGACAGCATTTTCTGGCCTATGTCCTGCCATGGGCTTATGAGACAGAAATAAAAGCACAGTCGGCATCTGTCACAAAAGACCTTTAATGGTCTCCTACTTATGGTTCTTTTGTTCAATTGTCCTGTTAAGAGTCGATAAACTGTAATAACTTATCTGACATAATAAGGAATGCCACAGGTACAACAGATGAACCTGGAAGGTGGCCCAGGAATAAGGGTATCACGAAAGAATCACTTAACAGAAGGACCACAGACCTGGAGACCAGTCTCAGTTGGTTGTCACTCCCCACGGCCCAGCTGAGCACCGGCTCCCACTGGGAAGGAAGAGGCAGCCCCCTCTCCCAGCAACTGCGGCTAGACCCCAACACTGAGCAGAAATGCTCCAAGAAGATGGTCATCCTACACGGATCCCAAGTGCTCTTGGATCTGCAGAGCAGGCCATGATGCATCCTGAGTTTGTGAGTCCCCCTCCATACCCACCTCTCCCATGACCCTTGCAGTAATCCCTTTGAGGCGGGCAAAGCCTGACACTATCTCCACCTTACACAAGGGGGAACTGACGTCAGGACCTCCAGGGCACACTTGGACTGAACACAGAATAGCGCTTGGCACTTTTCCTCCCATGCCACGTGGCTTGCTGTGTCCTAAGTCTCACATTTTCACCTGGGATTCCCTGGGTGGGGGCCAGGCAGGATTCTGTGCCAAGGGCTGGTCCAGGTCTCCCCGAAGTGCTCACCTCTCAGTCAGCCCTGGTGAGGGACCTGGGCAGAGGGGCAGGCCAGCAAGAAGAGAATTCGGGGGATGGCAGGTGGGGGGACCAGCCTTTCTTCAGGGACCCACCTATAGCCCCCACACTCAGTTGATTGCAAATGTGGGAACAGAATCCTATTAGAATTGCTTCAGGGAGATTTGCTGCTTAAAGGGCATCTGGAGGAATCCTGCCTTCATAGGAGGGACTTTGGTCATAAAGTCATCCCTCAGCATTTCTTTTTTGAAATCTGGACTTTACTCCACCTGGCTGTATATTAAAGAGGAACCCAACTCTATTTTCTCTTCCTATCACACTGCTCCTCTGTCATCTCATGGGCCCAGGTCAGGAAAGTCAGGTGTCACACTGGGGCACAGACACAAGTCCTGGGATGGGGCTGGGCCTCTTTGCTTCATTCACGGTCCCCCACACTGCCTGGGCCAATATCAGGGACAAGACCCATCCTCACAGCACCAGGCCCCCGCCCAAGTCAAACCCAGGCCAGAGCATCAGTGGGGGTGAGCTACAAAACCATCAAATGTTTGCATGTTTACCTGTGTGTACGTGTATGTGTGTGTGTGTGTGAACAAGCAAATGTTTGGGCCTGGGTCTGTGATGCAAGTTCCAATACGAAGATACTTTGTATTGGAATGCTAGGGCCATTCCAACATGAAAAGCAAGAATAGAACCTGTGCTTGCTGGTCTAGGATCAAACCTCAGAAGGGTGGTTTGAAGGTTTTTTTGAGAGAAGTTTGAAGATGAAACTTTGATAGGCAAGACAGATAAAAGAAGAGTTGTTCTGGTGGAAGTAGGAATGAGGGGGTGAGGAGGGCTGGAGACATAGCCTTTGCCTCCACACCATCTTCCCACCTGAGCAGCCCCTGATAAAACTCTGTGGAATACAGGGGTTCCACAGCACTTGGTTAGAAAACAAGTGCGTCAGAGTCTATGGGTCATGGGTCCCAGGGACCTGTGCTTTGACTCCCCTTTTGGGGTGAAGAGTTGGAAGAGAGTGATGGGTGGTGGAGGGAGAGGATGCTCCCCTTTCAATGGGCCTCTCCCTGGAGACACTGTGCAGTGAGCCTGTAGGGGAGCGGTAGAGGTGGGGATCCTGCTCCAGTTAGGCCCCTTCAGTCCTGGAAAGAGGACAAGTGGTGGAGCTGCCTGGGCCAGGAAAACAAATTGCCAGGCCCAAGGCAGGCTTACGCGTGAGGGTGGGGAGTCTGTTTTGGTCCATGTTGACTTTAAAAACATCAGAACGATTATAGGCCTATGTCCAAGGGGCCCTAGGAGAGTTCAAGACTGGGGCCTAATGCCTTCCTCCAGGATGGATGGAGGATGCTCAGTCCCGTCGCTGGCAGGAGGGAAGCTGCCTCTGTGGGCTGCTGAAACCACCAGGGATGAGTCAGCTGGGACTCAGATCTCAGAGTTAAGAGGCCTGGGCTTTCCTCGAGCCCAAACCCCTCCCATGTGTCA